>JAECWQ010000035.1:0-596372 GCA_018150835.1 Drosophila repletoides | reverse complement strand
AATGACTTGGCAAGATTATCGGGTGCCGATCGTTGGTGACCCAGTACCAGGTTTTCATAATTTAAGTTAAAATGAAACCAACAAAAAAATTAAGTCTGCAAGATTATCGGGTGCCGATCGTTGGTGACTTGGGACACGGTTTTCATAATTTTTCTTTCATTCTGACCCCGATTGCTCCGAATCATGTTCATGGATTTGGGATCCGAATACTGCATTGGAATGCCAGTATTTTTTAGTAACTCATTAAATTTAAGCGATTTACCAAAACAATTTGGTTGGCAAGATTATCGGGGGCCGAACGTAGTTAACGTAACACCATGAGCATTCAGATTTTCCGAGTTTTTCTAAGATTCTGACCGCGATTGTTCCGAATCATGTTTACGGAGTACGGCATTAAAATTCCAGTTGCTTTAATTATCGGATAGGCAAGATTTTCGGGTGGCCCAGTCCCACCTTCAGCCAGGTTTTCATAATTTCTCTAACATTCTCACCTCGATTGTTCCGAATGCTGTTTTCGTATTTTAGATCCGAATACAAAGGTAAAATAACAAGATATACTACTAGCTCGATAAATTGAAGCGATTCGCAAAATAAATAGGATGGGCTAGAATATCAAGTGCTGAATGTTGGTGCCCTAGCCCCACCTTCAGGTACGTTTTCAGAAACATCCCGACTCCAATTGTTCGAAACCTGTAGACGGATTTGAAAACCGAATAGGAAGTTATAATGCCGAAATCTCAAACTAACTAGATAACTTGAAGCGATTCCCCAATAAGATCGGATTGGAAAGTTTTTCGGGTGCCGAACGTTGGTTCCCCATCCCAACCTGCAGGCATATTTACAGAATTTTTCTAACGTTCTGACCACGATTGTTCCGAATTGTGTAAATTGCTTCGGGAAAAGAATACGTCATTAAAATGCCAGTATATCCTACTAACTCGACAAATTGAAGAGATTTTCCCCAAAAATTTGCTTGGCAACATTAATGAATGCCGAACGTAGTTGACCAAGCACCATAATAATTTTTCTGACATTCTGACCCCGATTGCTCCGGATCATGTTCACGGATTTGGGATCCGAATACGGCATTAAAATGCCAGTAGCTCCTACTAACACGATAAGTAGAAGCGATTCCCCAAAAATATCGGATTGGTAAGATTATCGGGTGCTGAACGTTGGTGCCACAGCCCCACCTTCAAGCAGGTTTTCAGAATTTTTCTATCAACCTGATCCCGACTGTTCCGAATACTGTAGACGGGTTTGAGATCCGAATACCAAGTTAAAATGGCAACATCTCCTACTAATTTGATAAGTTGAAGCGATTCTCAAGAAAAAATTGGCTTGGCAAGATCGTTGGCGACATAGCACCAGGTTTTCATTCTTTTTCTTACATTCTGACCCCAATTGTTCTGAATCCTGTGGTCGGATTTGAGGTCCGAATACGAAGTTAAAAAGCCAGCAAGAAAAAAATTGGGTTGGCAAGTTGGGTGCCGATCGTTGAATACCCAGCACCAGGTTTTTAAAATTTTCTATCATTCTGACCCCGATTGTTCTGAAGCCTGTTCACGGACTTCCTTCAGGAAGGTTTTCAGAATTTTTCTAACATTCTGACCACAATTGTTCCGAATCATGTTTGCGGATTTGTGGTCTGAGTACGGCATTAAAGTGCTAGGATCTTCAACTAACTCGATAACTCAGAGAAGTCTATCAAAGTGAACAATACAGTGTTTTAGTGCTCCGTAGTAAAATTCGTTTTAGTGTTATATTGAGTGATGTTTCTTTTAGACTTAACTTGGAAATAAACCGTATTGGTAAGCCATTACACATAGTTATCAGCTGTGCAATTATTCTCAAATGCTTTAATTATTCTATTAACAATACTTTTTCTTATCTTCCTTTTTTTGCGGTTGTTTTTGTGCGCCGCTCGCCCTCACAAATTTTTGTTGTTGCTTTGCACATTGCTCTAGTAAAAGCTACTTCTTTGCGCTTTCAATTTCTTCATACTTAGCATAACAATACCCAGTAGGAAACTTTTCACATTCTTTTTTTTTAATATTGTCTGCATACTAATAAAATGTTAACTGCTGGTTGTGTGACAACATGATGCATGTCAAATGTGCAGTTCGAACTGGGCGAGATATTGACAAGTTGAACAAACACAATTCCAAAAAGGTTGTGGCTGCCTGAAATGGTCTTGTTCGAGGTGCAATGACTTGCAATTGAATTTCTCAAAAATGTATAATTCTGTGAGAGGTCAATTTCTTAAGTTGCATAAAATGTCTAAGCTTTTGTAATGCGATTTTGATTTCCGCATTGAGATGCTCAGTGAGATTAATTTCGAATCCCCACCTATCAATCGGTTAGAGGATCAATTTTTAATCTTCCATCTTTCTCAGATGTGGCTAATCGCCCTTCAGAAAATGTATCAACTCCTCGCCATTTAGAATTATCTCCGGTTCGATTTTTCTCGCCCTCGCCTTCACCATCAGTCGGCCACTCTTCCTTTGAACACCCCGATAATTCTTCAAATACGAATCTATTTGCTGTTCATGTCCAACCAAATTCTCCTAATCAAGCTCAGGCTAGTGCTCCAACTCAGCACGAGCTTTCCCTTCAGCTCCGGCTGTCATTGCAGCTCTACTTCAGGTGGTGTCTGCGACTTTATCTCAATTATACCTCATCCCGGTACTGAACCCATAACTGTGCTTCCAGCTTCGGTAACCGTTGAGGGTTTTGATACTGCCCCAACTCCTTTGCTTACTGTTGTTGCATCGCGTAAGCAAATTTTCCTATTTAGACTTTCAGCTGATACTACATGTGAAGCTATTGCTGCCTATATTGCCAGCAAATCTTTAAGCAATGTATCAGTATCTAAATTTAATTTCTCTGAACCTAGGGAAATAGCTTCCTTCAAAATTAACGTTCCATCAGACACATTCTCACTTATTTGTGATCCAAATTTCTGGCCTCCACAAATAATTGTTCATGACTTCATTATAAAAAAACGCACTCGTCCGGTGCCAGTCAGTCTTCAAGCTAGTGGCTCTCTTTCGCAAGCAACCATTAGTAATAATCCTCCGAAAAACTAGATCGATCTTCTGATTTACTACAAATAAGTTATCAGAGTGTTAGAGGTCTAGTGTCTAAGCTTAAAAATGTATTTTTACAAAGTTCTTCCTACGAGTCTCAAACTATTGCTTTTTCTGAGACATGGCTTAATTCCTCAATTTCAAATTCTGAAATTTTTTCTACAGCCTTTACATCCTACAGAAAAGATAGAATAACTCGTCGTGGTGGTGGGGTACTCATTGCAGTTAATTCTTCCCTTCGGTCCGAGTCAAAACTTTATCCGTTTCACCTCCTGATGTGGAAATAGTTGTCGTTAAGGTATCGTTTCCAGTACAAATTAGGTATATTTTATTTAGTTTAATTATATTTTTGTTGTTTCCGTTGCTAAACTGAAACTGCTATTGTGTTAGGGTGCAGTATTTAATTTATTTAGTAATTTATACAAACAACTTGTTGCACGGTATTTTTCTTTTACCTTTGGCTTTGGAATGTTTGTATTAGTTTCACTTCACTCTCGATTTGTTTTTCGTTTGTTTAGTGCAACTGCAGCGCAGTTCATAATGCATTTCTGACATATTTTGTTTACATTATTTTATTTCAATTCTTTAAAACTTTTTTCGCATAAAATAAAAAAAAAAAATAAGTTGCTCTGTTAATTAACAAGTAGCGAGCGCGTCGCCATCTTTGTAGTGTTGGGTTGTACAGTGGCGGCCATACATGTTGCGTATGAGTATGATGCAGGCCATACACGTTACACCTGTTGATAAATGAATAAATGGTCAGACATCATTTAAATTCTAATTAGTGTTTAATTAACCACTTTACAATTAAATAATAATTATTAATTAAGAATTACTTACAAAGTTAATAGCAACAGTCTGGCAGCACTTTACTTCAAGTGTTGCCAGAATGGCAATAAATATGAATTTAAAACGAATTTTACTCAATAATCTTATTTAAATTTAACAGACTTAATTATACAGACTTCGATTAACAAGTCAATAAATTTAAAAAAATCTAACAGTTTTTCCAGTACACTCAAAATTCTATGGACCACGTGGCAACACGTTCCATTTTCATAACGTGCTCTTATATCCCTCCGTGTTTTGATATTTCTATTTATATGCAGCATTTAAGCCGTATTAAATATATATCAACACTCTTAGGAGATAAAGACATGTTTGTCGTTTTAGGCGATTTTAATTTGCCTAATATCCAGTAGTCTCTCTTTAGGAAATCTAATTATCTTGTGCCTTCTGCACAACATGACTTTTTAGATTCCTTGTATGACCTTTCGTTTTAAATAAACTCGATTCCTAATAATCTTGACAGAATATTTGATCTTATTTTTGTCAACGATTGCACTTCTACCAGTGTGTCAAGATCTTGTCCATTAGTATTTCCTGAAGACTTCTTTCATCCTACCGTAGAAATTTCTCTATCAATTGCCAATTGACTAAACCACTATCCAAACCTGTTAGTAAAACCCGCCATTGTTTTCGCAAGGGAAATTTTTCCTTGCTTAATCAACTTCATTCCTCAGCTGATTGGTCTACTCTATACAATTCGGTTGATATAAATTTTGCTTTAACCCACTTCTATGACACTATTAAATCACTTCTTGCTATCGTTATTCCAAGTAGTGTTGTATTGCCTGTTTCATCCAAGCCTCCCTGGTTTACACGTCGACTTTCAAATTTAAAAGATATTAAAACTAAACTATTTAAAAATTTAAACTCTCTGGATCTAATTTTGATTTTTCTAAATATTCTATTGCTAAATCTAACTTCCTTCTCCTTAACTCTCAATGCTATAATAAGTACCTGATGCGCTGCAGGAATCAGTTTGAGCGGGATCCTAAACTGTTTATAAATTTGTAAATTCTAAGCGCAACAGCTCGTATATGCGTCCTACATTTCTCCTGAAGAATGAGAGATCCATTGACGACTTAACTAGTGCTAACCTTCTTGCAAATTTCTTTCAATCTACTTACACTACTTCCATTAAAAATATCGCTTACCCTTAACCTATTTCTTCCACTGTCTCTTTATTTGCTCCTATCATTACTGATAACGATCTAGTTACAGCAATGAAAACTTTAAAATCTTCATATATTCTCCTGGGCCCGACAATATTCCAAGTTGCGTACTCAGAGAATGCTGGAGCTCTTTACATCTTCCCCTACTCAAACTTTTTAACTTATCTCTTGATTCCCCTGTTTTTCCATGTCTTTGGAAGGAATTATATATTATCCCAATTCACAAAAGGGAGCTAAATCCGATATATCGAATTACAGAGGAATTGCAAAGTTGTCTGCAATCCCAAAATTATTCGAAAAAATGTAACATCAACTTTGCAGCACCTCTGTAAGTCGATAATTTCCCCTTTTCAACATGGCTTTATTAAGAGTCGGTCTACCACGACTAATCTGCTTGAATTCACATCATTGGTGATGCATTCCTAAGTAGAATGCAAACAGATGTCATTTATACTGATTTCAGTAAAGCATTTGACTCTGTAAATCATGATCTTTTAATCTTCAAGCTATATCGAATTGGATTCCCCCCACACTTTTGACTTGGATTTCCTCTTATTTAAAAAACAGAACCCAAAGATTTCTGTTGAGATCCGAAATTTCTAAACCCGTATTTGTTACTTCGGGTGTGCCGCAAGGTAGTCATCTTGGTCCATTATTTTTCACATTATTTATTAATGACCTGCCATCTATTTTGTCCCACTCACGCATCCTTATGTATGCTGATGATGTGAAACTTATTCTTTCTTACAACGATCCTTCTAACTATATTTGTCTGCAAGATAACTGTAACTCCATGCATCTTTGGTGTCAGGCTAATAAGTTGCACTTAAATATTTCTAAATGCTTGTTAATGACTTTTAGTCGAATTTCTCCACACTTAGTCAGGTATAAGCTTGACAATGTACCCATGCAACGTATAACGACTGTGGAAGACCTTGGTGTACTTTTTGATGCCAAACTTAGTTTCATTCTGCATATCTCCTCTATAACTAACAAAGCCAAGGGTGTTCTTGGATTCATTAAACGTTGGTCCAAGGAGTTTAATGATCCCTTTGTTACCAAACTCCTTTATACTTCTCTAGTTCGCCCCATATTAGAATATTGTTCATGTGTTTGGAGTCCACAATGTGGAATCCACCAAGTTCGTGTTGAATCCATTCAGAAGCAATTCCTCCTCCGATCGCCGTCTTCCTCCGTACTCTGATAGGCTATTACTCATTGTTCTCCCTTCATTAACTAATCATAGAAATATCCTTGGTATTATTTTTCTTCATAAATTAATTATCGGTGACATTAGTTCTCCTTTTCAATTATCTCGACTTAAACTTATCTTAACTTTCATGTTCCTCGTAGACTAACAAGAAATTATTATCCCTTATTTTTATCTAATTGCAAAGCTGTACTGTGTACTGTGCTCCAATTACAACGAATTTTATCACGTTATCTCTTTACAACTCTCTCTTACACCTAAAATCTGCTCTTCTGTTCTATGTTCGGGGAACCCCAATCATTGATTAGTTGACGTGATTGCTGCCTTGGCAACACTGCTTCATTCTTGGTTGGTGTTTTCCTGAATTGTCCTTATCTTACTTCATTACTCTCTTTCTTTCCATCCTTTTGTCTCTTCTAGTGTATTTTCATTCTTTTTTCAACAATCTTTATATTTCTTTTTCGCCTTTTTTCCTGGTCTGATTGGGTTTTTTGCCTGGGTTTTCCCCAATCCTGGACCATAAAAAATTGATTGTATTTAATACCCCAGAAGGGTTAAATGTAATTCAATTTTAATCTAATTTATAAATTTTAATTTAATTAATTTTTTAAATTTTAATTTAATTTGTATAATAATTATTTTTATCTTTGTAATTTTTTAATCGACTGCAATTAGTCGATTTAATAATAATAAATAATAAAACAGAATGAGGGATGAAGGAGAAGAACTATCTCTTAGCACTACGTCATACCATAAGCAACATAAATAAATTTAACGGTTCTAAATATAATATCTCATACTACAGATTAAAATTACAAATTTTATTTTTTTCTGCAGATCCAAAAGTTGGATTTAATGGACAATCATCGTCCTTGTACTTCTCACCGATAATGCTGCGTATAGCGTATCCACTTTCATTATGATTATCCGAGAGTATTCCCAGCATTTTTAGGTTACGTAGTGATTGAAGGATATATTTATCCAAGTTCTTTACAGGATTCCGATTACGCATAGAATACTTCACTTCCAACTTTATGTCAGATATTTATGCATATTTTAGATTTTCGGAATCGGTTATATTTTAACGGCTTTCAGCACGTGCCGATTAACCTTTCGCGGCACTTGAAAATAATCCATTTCATGAAAAATAAAATAAATCGTGAAATTTTGTCACTAGAATATACTTTGAATATGTCAGATGAAAAGTAACACATTTACCTACTAGGTTCTACGGATACCCATATTTTAAAAATTATGACTGTTAAGCATAATTTTTTCGGGAGAACTTCAGAATCCTGGACCTTTAGAAGCAGAAGTAATACAATAGTTTCGAAATTAGTTTAATATATCTTATTTTTATTTTCAGCTATCGCTCTTATGGTGTTTACATGGCCGCTTCGTTTGTTGTTGGTTATTTTTCCTTCCAGGATGCGTTTTATCATTGCTCTCATGATCACCGTGTGCATCATAAGTATTCGGATATTGATGCTGATCGCCAGACACTATATGATTCTGATGCCTCTGTTGTACTTCACTTTTCACACTCTGGCACCTCTGTATTGTATATATTTTATTATTATTATTCTCTGACCGCCAGACCCTATATGATTCTGATGCCTCTGTTTTGCTTCATTTTTTACACTCTCGCACCCATATTTCTGGAATGAGATTTTAATGCATGTCACCTGGGATACTATATAGTGCAACTCACAAGTTTGTCGGACGCCCCTACGAGTGGCGAGTTAAGTCAGGTCCTAACTTCGATTATCCTTTATCCCTTTCCCTCGTTTACAGATTCATCAATCCCTCAGAGAATATTTCTTTTGCCATGCTCGCCTTTGGAGAGGGATGGCATAACATTCATCAAGTGTTCCCCTGGGATTACAAGGCCTTTGAGTTTAGCAGATATTCGCTAAATTTGACCACAGCTTTTATTGATTTCTTTTCCAAAATTGGCTGGGGTTACGATCTAAAGAGCGTCCCTCCGGAAATCAGCAAGAACCGTGTAAAGCGCACTGGTACTCACGCTACCTGGAGATGAGGTGATAAGGATGAGTTGAAAGAGGAAATCAACGATGCAGTCATCACAACCAAATACAGCGAATAAATTATTAGCCAAGTTGGATTGAACCAGAAAATAAGAAAAAAAGAGAATTACCAATGTAACACTTTTACGAAAGATTTTAGTATTCATAGTAAGCCAAAAAATAATGAAATAAAAAACACAGAAAAGGATATTACATGAGAAATCATACATTATTATATTATATATTTACGATATAATAAACAATCTATGTTAGAACACAAACCTAAAGCGACCCCGTAACAAATCAAACATCTACTAAAATTTGGCAATACAAATTATTACATAAAAAATAAACTAATATTTTCGTTTTAGCTTTTAAAAATAATTAACCTCTGATTTTTACTTCCGCAGTTTCAACAGTTCCCAGTATTCTCGCTTAGAACAGCTCAAGCAGACATCATACTCCGAAAGGAAAGTATTATTATTATAATATTTTTTTTTTACAATTTTCAAAAGTTAAATTTTAATTTAATTTGTTTTTTTTTATCTACTCGTAGTATTACTTTCCAGTACTCTCGCTTAGAATAGCTGATTTATCTACGAAGCCTCTAGCCAAAAGAAAAGAATATTATATTTTTTTACAATTTACATTAAATTTTTTTTTTTAGTCTTTACTTCGAGAATCAATTTATCAATTTAAAGTGCTCAAGAAGGTTAATCTCTCGGGTTTAAAAACTGTTAAAAAATTGCAAGCCGTCCAGCTGGGTTTTGTATCCCTGGCTAAGATAAACAAGGAAATAAAAATACAGCTTGGGCGCACAAGCTCGTTAAAATACATAAACATAGTATTAGCAAAGTCCTTGACGAATCTCATCGCGCTTAAACTAGCATGAAACTCATAACTTATGGAGTTAGAGATTCTGAGATTGGTGAAGTCCTTATCATTGCATTGATATACCAGGTGAGAAACTGATTAGGAGAAACGATTAGTCGGTTAGCTGCCGATTTAAATTAACAATTCCTGGATACACGCCCAACTTAAAGATTTCTTTATGTTTCTGAGAAAAAGTTTGATAGTTCCTTGTTTTTAGTGAGGTTTTCAACCAAAAGAAGTCTGTTTTGACTTTTTTTTTATTCCAGGAAGCCAAATGGATAATTTTCAAGATTTTCCTATTTTATCTCTAATTCTACAAAATTTCTTAGTTTAACATTATTTCATAAGCCAAGTGTGTAACCAAAACCGAAAATTATGTTATTAGGTCCGGCTTTCATTTCTTTCAGGTGGTGTCTGCTACTTCATCTCCGGCAACTGCCTCAATTACAGCCCATCCTGGTACTGCACCCATAACTGTGCTTCCAGCCTCGGTAACTGTTCAGGGTTGTGACTCTGCCCCGACTCCTCTTCCTATTTATTTCATATCTAGAGTTTCAGCTGATACTACATGTGAAGCTATTGCTGCCTATATTGCCAGCAAATCTTCAAGCAATGTATCAGTATCTAAATTAAATTTCTCTGAACCTAGGGAAATAGCCTCTTTCCAAATTAACGTTCTATCAGACACATTTTCAGTTATTTGTGATCCAAATTAATAGTTCATGAGTTCATTATAAAAAAACGCTCTCATTTGGTGTCTGTCAGTCTTCAAGATAGTGGCACTCTTTCTCAAGCAACCATTAGTAATAATCCTCCAAACAACTAGATCGATCTTCTGATTTACTATATATCAGTTATCATAATGTTAGAGGTCTAGTGTCTAAGCTTAAAAATGTATTTTTACAAAGTTCTTCCTTCGAGTCTCAAATTATTTGTTTTTCTGAGACATGCCTTAATTCCTCAATTTCAAATTCTGAAATTTTTTCTACACCTTTACATCCTACTGAAAAGTTAGAACAACTCGTCGTGGTGGTGGAATACTCATTGCAGTTAATTCTTCCCTTCCGTCCGAGTCAATTACTTTATCCGTTTCACCTCCTGATGTGGAAATAGTTGCCGTTAAGGTATCGTTTCCATCATGTTCCATTTTCATAACGGGCTCTTATATCCCACCGTGTTCTGATATTTCTATTTATATGCAGCATTTAAGCCGTATTAAATATATATCAACAATCGTACGTGTTTATCGCCCTTGGCAAATCTAATTATCTTGTGCCTTCAACAAACCTTTTAGTAAAACCCGCCGTTGTTTTCGGAAGGGAAATTTTTCCTTGCTTAATCAACTTCTTTCATCTCTATACAATTCGGTTGATATAAATTTTGCTCTAACCCACTTCTATGACACTATTAACTAACTTCTTGATATCTGCATTCCACGCAGTTTCATCCAAGCCTTCCTGGTTTACACGTCGACTTTCAAATTTAAAAAATATTAAAACTAAACTATTTAAAAATGTTAACTCTCTGGATCTAATTTTGATTTTTCTAAATATTCTATTGCTAAATCTAACTTCCTTCTCCTTAACTCTCAATGCTATAATAAGTACCTGATGCGCTGCAGGAATCAGTTTGAGCGGAATCCTAAACTGTTTTATAAGTTTGTAAATTCTAAGCGCAACAGCTCGACTATGCCTCCTACATTTTTCCTGAAGAATGAGGGATCCATTGACGACTTTACTAGTGCTAACATTTTTGCAAAATTTCTTTCAATCTACTTACACTTCTTCCATTAACAATATCGCTTACCCTTATTCTATTTCTTCATTTAACTCTTAATTTGATCCTATCATTACTGATAACAATCTAGTTACAGCAATGAAAACTTTAAAATCTTCATATTCTCCTGGGCCCGACAATATCCTAAGTTGCGTACTCAGAGAATGCCGGAGCTCTTTGTTACATCGAGTGTATCGCAAGGTAGTCATCTTGGTCTATTATTTTTCACAATGTTTACTCACGCATCCTTATGTATGCTGATGATGTGAAACTTATTTTTCTTTCAACGAACCTTCTAACTATATTTGTCTGCAAGATGACTATAACTCCTTGCATCTTTGGTGTCAGCCTTTTTTTAGTCGAATTACTCCACACTTAGTCACGTATATGCTTGACAATGTACCCATGCAACGTATAATGACTGTGGAAGACCTTGGTGAACTTTTTTGATGCCAAACTTAGTTTCATTCTGCATATCTCCTCTATAACTAACAAAGCCAAGGGTGTTCTTGGATTCATTAAACGTTGGTCCAAGGAGTTTAATGATCCTTTTGTTAGTTCGCCCCATACTAGAATATTGTTCATGTGTTTGGAGTCCTCAATATATAATCCATCAAGTTCGTATTGAATCCATTCAGAAGCAATTCCTCCTCTTTGACCTTCATGGCTTAAACTGGGATCCCGATTGCCGTCTTCCACCATACTCTGATAGGCTCTTACTCATTGATCTCTCTTCATTAACTAACCGTAGAACTATCCTTGGTATTATTTTTCTTCATAAATTAATTATCGGTGACATTAGCTCTCCGTTGCAATTATCTCGACTTAATTTTCATGTTCCTCGTACACTAACAAGAAATTATTATCCCTTACTTTTATCTAATTGCACAACTGACTATTCGTTGCACAATCGATTCCGTGTACAACGAATTTTTCATGTTATGTCTTTAGAACTCTATCTTTCTCTTACACCTAAAAATCTGCTCTTCTGATCTATCTTCGGGAAAACCCTAATCATTGATGGTTGACGTGGTTGCTTCCTTGGCAACACTGCTTCTTTTTTGGTTTAATTTGTACTTAATACCCCAGAAGGCTTAAATGTAATGTAATTTTAATCTTTCTATTATTTTTAATTTAATTAATTTTCTAAATTTTGAATTTAATTTACAAAATAATTTATTTTTATCTTTTGTAATTAATTATCTTTAATCGACTGCAATTAGTCTATTTAATAATAAATAAATAAATAAATCACAAAAATTTATCGGCAAATACTGGTAGATCCGAAACATACTTCTTTTCAGAGGATAATATTCCGCAACAAGAGTGATCAACTGTGCGATTACGAGCTCAATACAGTCACTTTTGGCGTCAATTGTGCCCCATTCCTGGCCAATCCTTGGCAGAGGATGTCGAAGAGCGCTTCCATCTTGCCAGTAACATTCTTTCGGTGTATCTATGTATGTTGATAATGAGGTTTTAGCTGGAGCCCACACAGCCAAGCATGCGATTGCAGCCATCCAAGAGCTCTGTGGAGCGCTTGATTCTGCTGGCTTTCTTCTTCGAAAATGGACATCCAACAATAAACCTTGTTACGTGGTATCCCAAACGATCACCTTATTCTGACCTCCAGTATTCCGTTCACAGATCGCTAAACTGTTTCATTCTGCATGATGGCTAGCTCCGCTGATAGTTGGAGCCAAGACTTTCGTGCAGGAAAAAAAACCAGCTTAGAATTGTGTGCCGAACTATCTGCTGCCCTGATTCCGCAACTCCCCGTCAGCCAGTACACGACGTACTTCTGGACTGATTCCACTATAGTTTTGGCCTGGCTCAGTAAAGCTCCATGCAAATGGACTTTCGTTGCCAATAGAGTGGCAAAAATACTCCAATTTACTGAGTCAGCCCAAAACTGGTCACATGTGAAGTCAGAACTGAATCCTGCTGGCTTAGCAAGTCGAGGTGTTTCACCACAAGATCTCGTATCTGCGTCATTATGGTGGAACTGTCCTGAATAACTACGAGGACCAGAATGGTCAACTCCCAGTAGAGGTGAAGACGAGGCCACTATACTTTTGGAACGTTTTTCCAAATTTCATAATGCCCTTCGCGTTGTAGCATATCTGCTACGTTTCATCCATCGCTGTAAAAGGACAACCATCCAGTTTCCAAGCGAATTGTGTAGTGAGTCGCCTCATTCGATATACGCAACGTAAGGAGTATCCGACAGAATACCGTTTCTTGCTTGATAAAAAGCTAATTTCAAAATCGAGTCTCAATTTAAATCCGTTTTTAGAGAAAGACGTTGTCCTCAGAGCTAGCGGACGTGTAAGCGCCTCAGAGTCACTGAGCTATGATGAGCGACATCCTGTCATCATTCAATTGCGTTTTTTCCTGCCTCTTAGTCCGTCTTACGCATCATGTAGGCAACCAGCTAATGGTACGTCTTACTCTAGCGAAATTCAGCATCCCGAAATTGAAGACTCTAGTCAAGTCGAAAATTCATACCTGTATGGTGTGCATCATCCACCGCAAAAGGGTACGACCTGCCTCCGCACGATTCGTAGCAAGACGTAGCTGCCCTCTTCATATGCATTCGGACAATGGAAAAACCTTTGTTGGAGTCTCCAAAATTCTGACTCGACAGTTTCTAGAGACAATTAGAAATCTCATCCAATCAACATACAGCCATCAACAACTTGTTTGGTATTTGAACCTTCCAAGCGCCCCGCATATGGGTGGCTTATGGGAAGCAGTTGTGAAGAGTTTTAAGGCTCTCTTCAATAAAGCCACATCGTCCACAAAATATACATTTGAAGAGCTTTCCACTCTTCTATGCACGGTTGAAGCGTGTCTTAATTCCAGACCAGTTTCACCAATGTCAGAAGATCCGAGATCTTCTCTCCATATCCGAGCCAGAGATTAATGAAGCTTAATTACGTCAGTAATTAATCAATGGCAAAGGCTAAAAGCGAGCAGTCAACAATTTTATAACTGGAAACACGAATATTTAAAAGAGCTCCACAAAAGGAACAAGTGGAAATTTCCGACAAGAGACATCTAAGTGGGTGAAATGGTCATTAAGGAAGATAATCTTCCGTCCAATGACTGGGGCCTTGGCAGGGTGCTGACCATTTATCAGGGTGCCGACGAAAAAGATCGTGTGGTTGATATTCTCACCGCCCAAGGTGTAGTGAAAAGACTGGTCGTTAAACTGATATTCCTTCCAACTGACAACTCCACTCCGAGTCAATGAAAAATCAGACCGACTATTATCCTCCATTTCCTCACTCCTGTGTGTCTCGTATGTCCAAATGTTCATGTTCAATAATTTAATAATTTTGTATACTTTTTTCACCAACACAGTATGGCACCACGCGCAAAATATCGGAAGCCTTCCGAAGCAAAATATGCTCGCGGAACGCAATCGTTTCTTGCGACTCACTCACGAGAAGCGCCTCCGAGCAGTACAAATCAATAAGCACATTGCTCATGAATCCGCTCATCTTGGCTGAGAACTCTCCACAATCTCACTCTCTCTCTAGTATATTAGTTTTTAGTATATAATCACAGTGAAGTGTAAAAATAAAATCATTCAAATACCAAAATACCACATCTTTTCCTTGGGACAAAAATTACAAAAGTCCCCCCGCCACTAGCTAAGATCCTCCTCTCGTCGACTCCCGGGTATTCACACTCAAAGATGGATAATCTCTGAGCAATAATTTTGGTTGTAGTGAATGTTATCATCATCATGTTATCATCAATTCTTTGTGTTAGTACTAGCGCGTTTACATAAGTTTTTGGAGCCCAATGTGTTGGGCACAGCTACATTTGGAAAGACCATTGATAGCATTTGAAGCCACTAATGTTAGTAAGATACCTTTCTTTCATTCGGCAATCGTCAGCATTTCTATTTGTAGTAGCAATAACCCAAAATTATTTTCTTACTTTTTATACGATATCATGTTACCCAAAAGAAATGTTAATAATTCCTATTGAACATAGCCACCAAAATATATCCGCCTCTGAGAAGAATTGCAGTATTTGTTGTCAGGCAATGACCAATACTCAGTCGTGCTATATAACCGCCTGTAAACATATTTTTCATAAACATTGTCTTCACGATTGGTTACAAGCACATAATAATTGTCCGAATGTGTCAGTCTAATAGACACAAATAATTTTAAATTAATAATAGTTAATTGTTCACCCCGAACAAAAGAGGTTGATACCAATATTCCAAGTACTAGCCGTCATCCTATCACTAGAAATTTAGCCAAGACATTAGGAGTTTCTGCTTAAGGAGAAGCTCATGACACCCGTTCAGTAGAAGCGAGTGATATTCAGTTAAATGAGTTAGAACCCAGTATTGGTAATAATCCATCTGATATTCCATGAAGATGAACAGGTCGTTCCTACCGCCCTAATAATAATCCTCGTCCGGTCTGTCAATTTGGCTGTCAATTTGATGGCTTAGCTGAAGGGTTAAGTGTAGACGAATTTATGTATCCTGTGAAGGTACTTACGAATGAAACTTTAGAAGGAGATTTTGATGCTCTATGTAAAAAACATATCCATGTTTTCTCAACGGAGCCCAAGCCCAATGGACATATTGGTAGATCTTGTGGACAAAAGAGCACAGAAGGTAAGGCAGCACATTAATAAAATGAATGCTTGCCAAGAAATCAGCAACCAAGAAGATATAAATGATCTTAAAAACAAACTTAACTTAACTTCCTTTGGAACAAGGTACAGTCAACGCTTGCTAAATTAGACGAACGCTATGAAAAATTTGCATTTGACATTGACAAGATCGATGATCTAGAATGCACTGTAGAAGTTCTTTCAAAGAAATTGAACAAAAGAATAAGTGGCATGTACCATATTAAAGAAGAAGTTCCACAACTAAAGAAGTGGATCTTCCTCACTTCAATGGAAGTCCTAAAGAGTGACCAACATTCAGGAAGGACATCAACGATACAAGAAAGCTGAACTACCTCAAATCTTGCCTCAAAGGGGAAGCTAGAATGTCGGCCATTTATTAATAGGATCAGTAGCTAGTTACAATGCAGCGTGGGAAATTATAAACAAACGCTACGAAAATACAGCGAAATATTTGCTAGCTGCGTAAACCAGCTGCAGGACTTGGAACCTCCGAAAAATATTGATGAAAGTAGTATCCGCAAGTTCTTGGACACAGCAACTTATTGCATCTACATCATTAAAGAAAAAGGTCAAATTTCTAATCATACGGATGTTTTATTCCTCAAATTCTGCTGCGACAATTTTACACAGAAGTCCTAAAATTCTACGAGCAACAGGTATAGAAAGCTAGGGATATTTTGTCCAATGTGCTGAAATTCATTGAGCAAATATATAACTCAATAGACTCAATACAAAAGCAATTTATTCAGTCAGAAGCCAAGTACACGAGCATAAAAAGATGCCGTTATTGACAACTGGATGGTCATGAAGTATCGAGATGCCAGAAGTTTAGAGCCGAGCCCATCGATGGACAAAAGAACATAACAATTTGCTTCATGAGGATGCAAATAATAAAGAGACCATCAGTAGCCATTGCCTTAAAGAAAATAAACGGCAAGACACGTTGCTGGCAACTTCGCTCATTAAGATCCAAAATAAGTCTGGAAATTATGAACAGTTAAGAGCTCATCTCGGAAAAAGCTGCACAACAACTGAAACTTCGACGAACAAAAAGAAATGTTGAAGTTCAAGGAGTTTTACGGCACTTGTGATGCCGAAGCTACATCTACCGAGCAAGAAAATTGACATGGATGTCAGTAAAGATTGGAGGGGCTGCGCGCTAGCAGACCCACACTTTACTACCTTTAATTATGTTGGGACAAGTAAAGAAAATCAACGAAACTCTGGGTCAAAAAACTGAACTTGGATGGATTGTTTCCGGCAACATAGCTAGATCGTCCAGCCATAAAGTGATCAGCTCAACAACAACGATTAGCCTGGACGATCTGGAGCGCTTCTGGGAACTTAAAAGTGAAAAGGTGTTTCGAGGAAAAATTACGCAGGATGAAAAAGGCCGACTGGTACTCTCAATACCATTCCGAAAAAAAATTGGAGTTAAGCAAATCTCGGAATCAGGCAGTGGAAAGACTATTGCAATTGGAAATAAAATTTAAGAAGCACCCGAAAATATTCAAGAAATACAGCACCTTCATGAGCAAATATTTGAAACTGGGTCACATGGAACCGGTGTTCACGATCGGCCAAGGCAAATATTAAATGCCACACCAAAAAGTGATCAGACCTACTAAACTCACTACTAAACTAAGAGTAGTGTTTGACGCATCGGCAAAAACGTCCAACGGATTAAGTCTAAATGACGTGATGTTAGTTGGTCCCAAAATACAAAAGGACTTATTTGATATACTAATCAAATGGAAGTCCGTTATGGCAGCTGACATTGAAAAAATGTACCATCAAATTAAAGTGACCAAAGACGATCAGCAATATCAATATATCCTCTGGTGAGACGACCCAAAGTTGCCAATAAAGGAGTTCAAACTGACATCAATTGCGCCATTTTTAGCAGTCCGCAGTCTAAGGAACTGACAAGTCATCACTGCCAAGGCAACAACAAACTGATTAAGGAAGATTTATACATGGATGATCTGATCACTGGTGGCGACTCAATTGACGACTGCATCGAAACACAATCGGATATTAGAAGCGTCATCGAAAAAGCTGGCATGCATTTGAGAAAATGGGTATTAAATGGTGACAGAATCACCGCTGAGATTCAAGGAGGTGACTCGACAGAAAAAACGCTTGGTCTACAATGGGATACCAAAAAGGATGTTTTACATTTTTCGTCGAATGTCCAAAATGAGTGCGTATTACAAACCGTCTTATTATATCTCAGTTGGCAAGAATCTTCGATCCCCTGGGCTGGTTACACTACAGGTATAATATTTCATTCAGGAGCTATGGAAATTGACAATTACTTGGGACGCAGAGCTGGAGCCCAGTCTTTCCAGTTATTGGCAAGAGTATGCGAGCGCATTACAACACATTATTAGCCAAACTATTAGGTAAAGTGCAAGCAACAGTAGGAAATCACACAAAAACGAAAGCATGGAGTGATTCACAAATTAGGCTAGCTTGGATAAAGAACAAGTGCAGCAAAGATAATTTCGTCAAAGCGAGAGTAGTCGAAATAATCAAAAAATTGCCTCATGTTGAATGGAGATACGTTATTTCAGTAGACAACCAGTATACATAATTAAAACCGTGCATCATTTGGTGGAAAGGACCCTAGTGGCTGACATTTACAGTTGTAAGTCTAACAAAAAAAGAAAACTACCTCATCCCACTATTGACAAATTTCTCATCACTCAATAAGCTAAAAAACGTAATGGCCTATGTATTACGGTTTACAGCGAAACTACGAGGGAAGCAACAGCAGTTGACCTACCTCATCATTGACGAATTAAACCAAGCCAAAACAGCCGTTACAACAATAGGTTGATTTTGGGCAAAAAAATTAATTTGCTCAAAGCTGAAAAGGCTATAGAAGCAAAAAAGTAAATTGCAGCCGCACAACCCTTTTCTGGATGGAGATGGGGTGTTACGTGTGAGAGGCCGTCTTCAAATAGCAATGGTGCCATATGAAGAGAAGCATCCAATTATAGTTGGAAAATCAAATTTGGCTTTTCTAATCATACAAAAGCTCGTAATGAAAATTTACATGGCGGAATGAAGCTGATGAGGAACATAATTCAATTTTGGATCTTTGGTCTTCGGAACTGTTTAAAAAATATATACGCCAATGTGTTACCTCCAGTCAAATGATCGGAAATTTGCCTGTGTATCGGTGATTTCCCGTTCCAAAACAGCATCGACTACGCTGAACCTTTCCAAAATCGCTGTTCAAAAGGAATAGATCAAAAATATAAAGGGTACATATGCCTTATGTGTGCATGGCCACAAAGACAGTACACCTGGAAGCCGTCAGCGACTTATCATCGGCGATAACACCTTCACATTCTACGATTTCACAACAATGCTCTCCCAAATTGAAGCAGTGTTAATTAAGCTCACGCTCCTTAGTCACCTTGAATAGTGACACAGATGGGGGATGACATTTTGACTACAGGTCATTTTATTGTAGGAAGACCACTCATTGAAGCTCCAGAACACTTTGATGACAATCGAAAATATGGTCTTTAGACAGATTAAGACACATGCAGAACATTAGAGGCTAATTCTGAAGGAAATGGAAGGAGGAATACTTGGCGTGTGTGCAACAGGGAACAAAATGGCCACAAGGAAAGTCAAAGTCAAGGAAGGCCAAAACACTCACCCGGGTAGATGGCCCATGGGAATTATAACTAAAACTACTAAAGGACAAGATAATAAAGTTCGAGTAGGGACAGTAGAAACAAACACGGGAGAAGTAAAAAGATCAATAAATAAGATCTGTCTACTATCAACTCAAGACAAAGATGAGCAAGCTGACAACTCCAGAGAGCGGATCAAGACAAGACCTGCTAAAATAACGCTGGTAAAAGCAACGATAGCAAGTAATTCTACGATACCTGCCGCTAACACAAGCAGGCTGAGAATCTTGGAAAGTTGGAAGTCGTATCGTCAACCTGGCAATTGTTATTTTACTACAACATGAGAGCCTATTTCGAAGTGCTAACATAAGCCGATGACGTCATGACAAAAACTGACACAATTTGCGAAAAGTTGGTAGTGAATACTGTACAACGGTAAGTCGTACAATAAAGTTAAAAATAAACATAAAGGAGAAAAATAAAATCATATCTCAAACATCGGAAAGGAAAAGAAAAAGAAACAAAAAGGTTTATATTATTCGACACTGGCACAGCCAATCGAATTAAAGATGGAAACCATTGTTAAAAATTAAAAACGCCTAAAGGAATATGTCAGCAATCAGACTTCAATTATCAACGCAACTTCAAACTTGATGCGCTTTATAAAAATTAAATATATAAAAACTTTGAAGAGGTCACAAAGGAGATGAACAATATGGCCAACAGATTAAGAGAAAAGTACTTCTAGGAAGAGTTCATCCTTCGCTGGTTGAACTGAATAAAATGTTGGCCGAGCTAAATGAGCCAACTACTTCCCGACGGAAAGTCAGCAAAAAGGTTGCAAAGGTTTACAAACTAATGAAGGCGCAAACTATATTTAAGGACAACAGGCTAATCATCGATGCAAGGCTGCCCATATATGTTAATCAACACGCCAGTTCAATACAATCCCGATACCGCTTAAACTCAATGTGAGAAGGGTGATTCCAAAGGTCAAAATGGAATTCCTTATCTTCAACAACGGAATAAATGGATATCACTCAATGTCGGAGACTGAAGTAAGTCGTTGCCGCCATGAAGACGAGGACACTTGGCTGTGTGAGGCAAGTAGCTAAATACAGCATTAGAAAACTGGGATCTTTAACTAACTCGATAAGTGGGAGCGATTCCCTTAAAAATTTGGATTGGCATCGTTGGGAGCCGAAATTTGGTGACCCAGCCCAACTGCAGTTCTTTTTTTTATAATTTTTCTTACATTCTAAGCGCGATTCTGACGAATCCTGTAAAGAAATTATGAATCCGAAAACGGCATTAGAAAGCCAGCTACTAGCTCAAAGAATGGATTCCGCCCTCGTTTAGGAGTCAGACACTTATTTAACATTCACGACAAACAAGATTATTGCTTAAAGATTATCCATCTGTGAGTGTGAATACCGGGAGTCGACGGTGCCACAGCGGGGATCGGGACCCTTTGATTCCCTACCTCTTTCGGGGTGTGGTGGGTTTGCTGTGTCCTGTAGAACTCTTCGCACATAAAGTTTTATTTTTATAGAGTCCCTACTTAAACCAAAATGGAAACTTAACTTCCTAACAACGAAAATATCGCACGATCCAAAATTTGAACAAAACTTATCAAAAATTCTGTAAACAAATTGAAGGCTGCTTTATATACCCAGATCAAAAATGAATTTGGAGGATCTTAGCTAGTTAGTATTCGATCCTCGCGGTCTTTACCCAATCTCATATGCAATTATTTTTATAGAGATTTCGTAGACCTTTATATTATTATGTACCCATGTCAACAGGAAAGAAAACTTTTACTTCATCAACTCAAAATAATAACAATATTTATTTAATAATAAATTACCCTAATATATAACATTGAGCTACTTAATGTGATATTCCTAATTTTTAATTTATAACTAACATTTTAATTATTTATATTTTGTTTTCTTTTAATCTACCACTGTTATTATTTATAATATATCGAAATCTAACTATTACAAAAAAAGATATCCATATTTCCTTATAATTAATTTTAATTCATTTAAAATTTTTTTCCTTTTCATAATAAATTAAATTAATTTAAATTAATTTTTCTTATTTAAATAATTGGAACAAAACTTAAGAAATAAAATTCCGATCTAACAAATAACATAATTTTATGGCATAGAAAAGATCTAGCCTATCATATTCTATACTCTTTTTTTTTTTTGGATTATAATTCTTTTATATTTTTTGGTATTTATTTTTAATATAATTTTTTTGTTTTTGTAGATACTCAATATTTTAATAAAGAATTTCATTTCAGTGTACCAGAATACTGGGTTAATAAAAATAAAATTATTTTTTATTTTTTTCATTATTAAAAGAATAAAGAGAAATACAAAAAGTGCGACTTACATACATTTATCCGAAGAGCAACCGATGAAAGGCTTCCAACGGTGTACCGTATGATGCTGTTTGTTTTGTTTCATGTTTAGATATATATATGTGTATTTTTCTTTTTAAATTAAATTTAATTTATTATAATTATGCCAGAATGCCAGGGCTCAGTCTGATCTTAAGGATAAAGAAACACTGCAAGCGTTCACTACAAAATTGAAGACCACTGTGCGCTGGCGTAAGAGCCAATATAAATCCGCTGGAGAAGTTTTCAAGGAGTGTAACGCGCGCATTGTGCGTTGGACCGATGGCTTAGAAACTTTTCATGTGGGCGCGGAGGCCTTTCATGTTGTTCAACAGCCTCTCGCCGAAGGTCAGAATCATTTATATATGCGCATGAGTAACTACTATCGACCACAGTGTCCCATCAAGCATAAGCTCACACTACGTCCCAAATTAGAATAGTGCATTGGTCATGGATTGCTTAAAGGTGTTTTCTATTATCATAGAAATACAGTACCAGGATAATCAAAATAATGCTAATTCTATTCGATTTAATGCAACAAAACGCCTCGATAATGAAAATAATCAACATAAATCAAATCCTATTCCATTTAATGAAAAAACGAGCCCCGGGGATTCGTACCAATCGTACCAATAAAGAGACGGTAATGTTTCTTAACTAAATTAAATAAAGCAAAAGTACATTGTTAAACAAATTTTAAATTCTTTTTTTATTTATTTATTTATTTATTTATTATTATTAAATCGACTACTTGCAGTAGATTAAAGAATTACAAAAGATAAAAATAATTATTATATAAATTATTTTAAAATTTAGAAAATTAATTAAATTAAAACTTATAAGTAAGGTTAAAATTGAATTAAATTTAAGCCTTCAAAGGTATTAAATACAATCAATTTTTTTATGGTCCAACATTTGTTGCACAGGATTGGGGAAAACCCAGGCAAAAACCCAATCAGACCAGGAAAAAAGGAGAAAAAGAAATATAAAGATTGTTGAAAAAAGAATGAAAATACACTAGAATAGAAAAAAGGATGGAAAGAAAGAGAGTAATAAAGTAAGATAAGGATAATTCAGGAAAACACCAACCAAAAAAGAAGCAGTGTTGCCAAGGCAGCAACCACCTCAACCAATCAATGATTGGGGTTTTCCCGAAGATAGAACAGAAGAGCAGATTTTAGGTGTACGAGAGAGAGTTCTAAAGAGATAACGTGATAAAATTCGTTGTAATTGGAGCACAGTACATGGAATCGATTGTGCAACGCATAGTCAGTTGTGCAATTAGATAAAAATAAGGGATAATAATTTTTTGTTAGTCTACGTAGTAGTGCTAATGTCACCGATAATTAATTTATGAAGAAAAATAATACCAAGGATAGTTCTACGGTTAGTTAATGAAGGGAGATCAATTAGTAATAAGGGGTTATTAAACTCCTTGGACCAACGTTTAATGTATCCAAGAACACACTTGGCTTTGTTAGTTATAGAGGAGATATGCAGAATGAAACTAAGTTTGGCATCAAAAAGTACACCAAGGTCTTCCAAAGTCGTTATACGTTGCAAGGGTACATTGTCAAGCGTATACCTGACTAAGTGTGGAATAATTCGACTAAAAGTCATATACAAACATTTAGCATATTAGCCTGACATCAAAGATGCATGGAGTTACAGTCATCTTGCAGACAAATATAGTTAGAAGGATCGTTGTAAGAAAGAATAAGTTTCACATCATCAGCATATATAAGGATGCGTGTGTGCGACAAAATAGATGGCAGGTCATTAATAAATAATGTGAAAATAATGGACCAAGATTACTACCTTGTGGTACACCCGATGTTACAAATACGGGTTTAGAAATTTCGGATCTCAACAGTACTCTTTGGGTCCTGTTTTTTAAATAAGTTGAAATCCAAGTCAGAAGTGTGAGGGGGAATCCAATTCGATCTAGCTTGAAGATTAAAAGATCATGATTTACAGAGTCAAATGCTTTACTGAAATCAGTATAAATGACATCTGTTTGCATTCTACTAAGGAAGGCATCATTCACCAATGATGTGAATTCAAGCAGATTAGTCGTGGTAGACCGACTCTTAATAAAGCCATGTTGAAAAGGGGAAATTATCGATTTACAGGTGCTGCAAAGTTGATGTACAATTTTTTCGAATAATTTTGGGATTGCAGACAAATTTGCAATTCCTCTGTAATTCGATATATCGGATTTAGCTCCCTTTTTGTGGATTGGGATAATATATGATTCCTTCCAAAGACATGGAAAAACAGCGGAATCAAGAGATAAATTAAAAAGTTTGAGTAGGGGAAAATGTAAAGAGCACCAACATTCTCTGAGTACGCAACTTGGGATATTATCGGGCCCAGGAGAATATGAAGATTTCAAAGTTTTCATTGCTGTAACTGGATCGTTATCAGCAATGATAGGAGCAAATATAGAGTTAGAGGAAGAAATAGGATAAGGATAAGGGTAAGCTAATAGTGTCATAGAAGTGGGTTAGAGAAAAATTTATATCAACCGAATTGTATAGAGTAGACCAATCAGCTGAGGAAAGAAGTTGATTAAGCAAGGAAAAATTTTCCTTGCGAACTCAACGGCGGGTTTTACTAACAAGTTTGGATAGTGGTTTAGTCGACGTGGCAATTGATAGAGAAATTTCTACGGTAGGATGAAAGAAGTCTTCAGGAAATACTAATGGACAAGATCTTGACACACTGGTAGAAGTGCAATCGTTGACAAAAATAAGATCAAATATTCTGTCACGATTATTAGGAATCGAGTTTATTTGAAAAACGAAAGGTCATACAAGGAATCTAAAGTCATGTTGTGCAGAAGGCACAAGATAATTAGATTTCCTAAAGAGAGACCACTGGATATTAGGCAAATTGAAATCGCCTAAAACGACAAACATGACTTTATCACGTAGGAGTGATGATATATATTTAATACGGCTTAAATGCTGCATATAAATAGAAATATCAGAACACGGAGCGATATAAGAGCACGTTATGAAAATGGAACATGATGGAAACGATACCTTAACGGTAACAACGAATTTTATTACGGAGTACTAAAAAACTCGACTGACTTAAAGTAAATTTATTTGCTTACATTGGAAAACTATATTAAGCAATCTATACTTTTTTGTATCTGAATTTAAATTTCTTCTATAATAGTTTAACTAATTTGAAACAAATCTGTTGTAATTATTCTGGTTGCCCAGTTAGAAGTACACGGGCTTCTTACAATGGCAAAACTGGGTATTGTTATTGTTGTCTTTGTTGTTATCATTGTTGAGAACTATAAATTGAACTGTTGTTGGAGCTAAGGGGGCGGAAGGAGCTGGTAAATGTAACCAAGATCACATGTATTTGTTATTATTGACAAGCTTGTAAGCTCTGCATCCTGCAGGTTACTGTGGGTGCCAATATATGTATATCGCACTTTGTTAGTGCGAAGAACGAGTTGGCTGACTTAAGGCGACTATTCTTAACTAAGGAGCACCAAAAGGCTGTGCACGAATTTTGCATTACTGACAACATCAACTGGCGTTTCATTCAGTCTGTGGGAGGCGGCACTAAAAACTTAAAAGCACCATCTCTATTGTGTTGCTGCAAATTCAGTTCTCAGTGTTGATGAATTACTCACACTTGTGTGCCATATTGCCGCAATTATTAGGTCTCGCCCCTTAGTTCCCATTACAGAGCATCCCGGTGCGCTCTCGTGATTTGCAGAGCCAGATCTCACGAATTTAATCTATAACCGGCTGAATCGCTGGTAGAGGGTCTGCTACTTGCAAACGACCTTCTGGACACGTTGGCGAGAAGAATACCTAATGCTTTTGCAACAGCAAATGGCCACGAGTGACCAGTCTCAATCCGGGAGAATAGCGTCGAGTATGTTCGGCTAAGCGCTTACCGCATGCCGTTTAATTTTCTTTTAACGAGCACATCCCAACATTGCTCTAAAATTAATACTTTCTTTAATCATGATTTTCGCAAGCTGCATCTGCAAATCGGCTGCTGCTGCAGGGACAGAGATATATTGTATATCGTGTTTATCGGCTAGCCTTCATTCTACAATTCGGCTTCAATAGCAAATAACTCAAATTGTTTAATTTACAAAATTTAATACAAATCAATAAACATAATTCATAAGCAAATAAATAATTCCGGACTTTACATTTCTAATAGTAGTCTCTGCCAAGCCGCAGAGAAAATATAGTTGACAAAAAAACTTGTCAACTCTACAGACAGATTTGATTCTGAATAAGATTATATATTATTATGTGGCAATTAATATACTCATTTAACTCATTAAAAAACTAAACAGGAAATTGGAGAGCGAGTTAAATGAAGTTAACATATAATTATTTAAATAACAAACTACACAAAAATAAATTAAGTCTGACTTTCTTACTTTTCACCAATAAGTTAACAAAAGATAAAATATTCAACTTATTATTTGTTTGAAATAGTTTCGAGTCGCTTTTCGATTTATTTATTCCAGTTCCATCGTTGACAACGGATGCTTTGCAATACTGTTTTCTGTGGAGAAAAAGGAATCAATTTAGAGAAAATTTACTTGTCAGCAGTGAAAACGAGATCAGTGTGCGTTTTCTTAAGTAAAAAATTAATTAAATTTTCAGACATGTGGCGTTATACTGGATGGTCAAGAGAAGACAGATGGCCCATCCGGTTCAGAAAGGTGAGTAACTTCTCTTAACTTCAATAAGATATGTTACTCATTTTAATAAAAATATTTGGCAATTGCGTGAAAGTCGTTCACAATTTTGTAATAAGACTGCTTCTAGCTCTGCTGCCATTAATACAATTTTGAGTCGAAAATCTGCAGCTGCCTCTCCGGAAAAGTCAGATGGGGAATGCAGCACAACCAGCAGCAGTAGCAACAGTCGCAGTAATAGTTACAATCGCAGTAGGAAGCGCAGTAGGAGCAACAGCACCAGCAGCAACAGCAGTAGCAACGATGAAAGCAGTAGCAGTTCCTCTGACAAGAGAGGAATGACTCCAGGGCTAGTTGGCAATAATAACAGCCGTGGCAGGGTACAAGCATCTACTGCCAACCTGTCGGCCAGGATTGCAGCAAACCCTGCAGAAGATGAGACATTTAAGATCAGCAAGTACTTCAGAGAAAAGTTTAAGAATAGACTGACCGTTGAGTTCAAAGCTGAACTGCCCAATTTTGGCACTAATTTAATGGCTGGCAATTCGAAGTCTTTGCGTATGCCTCATTTTGTGAGCGTTGAAGCTCAGTCGTACGATGCGAACACTATTTAGAATGACAAGACTCAGTCTGATCTTAAGGATAAAGAAACACTGTAAGCGAAGGCCACTGTGCGCTGGCGTGAGAGCCAAGATAAATCCACTAGAGAAGTTTTCAAGGAGTCTAACGCGCGCAGTGTGCGCTGGTCCGATGGCTCGGAAACTTTTCATGTGGGCGCGGAGGCCTTTGATGTTGTTCAACATCCTCTTGCCGAAGGTCAGAATCATTTTTATATAAGCATGGGTAACTACTATCGATCACAGTGTCCCATCAAGCATAAGCTCACACTACGCCCCAAATTGGAATCGTGCATTGGTATGAGCCACATCCAGGAATTGCGTAAAGGTGCTTTCTATCAGCATCGAAATAGCTGCGTGAAGATGCATGCGGATCTTAGCACTAATCCTATACTTGATCGGCAGCGGAAAGTTAAGAAGCAACGGGCACTGGAGCGCAAGGAAAAATCCGAGAAGCGTCGAGAGCAGAAGAATCTACATTAGCCTTGTGTTGTACCGACGAAACATTGCACAGCTGAGGTCGAAAATCCAATACACTTCCAGGATGCTGGACCTGACCAACGCCTCAATAGTCAAACTAATATAAATAATGAAAATTCTTTTCGATTTAATACAAAAAAACGAGTCGATAATCAAAATAAGGCAAATTATATTCCATTTAATGCGACAAAATGCATCGATAATGAAAATATCAACATAAGTCAAATTATATTCCATTTAATGAAAAAAAAAAAAAAGTCCAGGACATTCCTACCAATCGCAATAAAGAAATAAAGCCTCTTTTTATAAGGCGAAAACTGCCAATGACGAGGACAAAAAAGGAATTCTTGGTAATCTTGTCAAGCCACTGAATAAAATTCATAATTTTAAGAGCAATTATAATTAGACTCTGAATAAATGAACCACAATGTGGACAGCTTAAATTCAGTTTATTGTAACTAGAATTAAGCTCCAGTTACTGCTGAAGCTTAATTCTAAAGACATAAAAATTATTCTTCATTTAAGAATAATTAAAATAATTTACCTCAAGAATTTGCTGCCACCCTGCTGGGCACTTAAGCTCTTTGCTTTAATTAGTGGGCGGTGTAAGCGGTGGGCTCTATTTGATGTGCCTGAATGGGTCCAAAAGCCAAGACCGCCAATATTCCGTTGGATAAAGGATGGGGAGCTACATCTGGATGCAACCAGACACATACCGAGAATGAGTAAAATAAAAGATTAAATAGATAAATCATACTAAAGTTATTTCCATTTATCTCCATTTGTCGCCAGTTCCCTAGACAAAATCAAAAAACTCTTGAGCATGCCTGAATATTTTGATTGATTTGCTGGAGACTTTAAAATCGATCGCATAAAAACCATTTCCCAAAGGAATGCATAATGAATTTATGTTGAGTTTGATAGTACAGAGTATTTGGCAGTCGAATATTTCTAAATTGAGTATTCTTAGTTTTTATAAAATATGCTTTTATTATATTATATATTATATGCTTTTTGGGAAACACCGACGATTTCCGCTCAAATCGAGTAGAAGAATTCCCCACAAATTTTTTTATTTGTATGTTCGTTTTTTATCAGTATTTACTTAAAAAAAAAATTGTACAAGAACTTAAATCTGTCATTCGGAATATTCTTATATTACAAAAATGAGCATTATTTCTAACAAAAATTAATAGAATAATAATCATATTGATCAGCTTTTTTCAGGATGTTTGGTTTAGTTTTAGTTACTATTTAATTAACAATTAATGTTTTTATTTTTATAAATATGAATGAAAGTTAACTTTTCCGAGTTTTTTCTATTTGTTTTACAGCCATTGAATAATTAATTAATGAATACTTAGTATAATTTATGTTAAATTTATCTCTGAAGACCAGCGATCAGACTTAGGTTTAGACTATTCAAGAGAATATAAAAATACCTTATATTTTATCTATAAAAAAAAAGCTCTCCAGGCTCCAAATTATTGCTGCGGCGCTTCGAAACCCGCTGTAGAATGGGTAGTGAAGTACGAGGAGGTAGAGCACGTAAAGCAGCTGGTGGAGCAGCTGATGGAGCCGCTGATGCAGCAGCTGGTGGAGCAGCTGATGGAACCGCTGATGCAGCAGCTGGTGGAGCAGCTGATGGAGCCGCTGATGCAGCAGCTGGTGGAAGAACTCGTGCACCAGCTGGTGGAACAGCTCGTGCACCACCTGGTGGAATAACTCGTGCACCACCTGGTGGAATAACTCGTGTACCAGCTGGTGGAACAGCTAATGCAGCAGTTGATGCAGCAGTTGATAGAGCAACTGATGGAGCCGCTGATGGAGCCGCTGATGCAGCAGCTGGTGGAGCAACTCGTGTAGCAGCTCGTGCAGCAGTAACTGAAGTTGAATTTGGAGCTCGTGCACGCGCTGATTGGCCCGTAAAGGAAGTATGCCAGGCGCTACGCAAGGGCACATCATTGGGATCATTGACTGTGTTTCGTCGATTAATTACTCTACGCTGCATTATTGCATTAATAACTAAGCGTGGTGTGGACGGATGATGAGCCTTGCGCATTAGCTCTTTGTAAAGTTGCCTCATTAGCTTGTCGTCCTTGTAGCGCGTCTGCCTCAAACTACTTTTGCTTATAATTAAGCCATTATGGAAATCATAGAGCAGCTGCATGAGGAATTTGCATAGATCTTCATAAGGATGGAGTTGCTGGAAACGATGCATTTCGTCCTGATGCTGGCTAAAACAATGTTGTACGTACTGCCGCCTGACAGAAATGGCAGCAATTAAATTTCTTGTAATGGTCGAGCATGTGACGCAAAGTATCCATTTCTACTGTTGAGGCAAACATGCAGAAGAAGCAGTGATAGATTAGCTTATCCTTCACCTGCCTAAAGCAGAAACGTTCCGGACATTCTGAATGTTCCACCCGTCCATGCTGCGCCATTAGCATATTTGTAGGCATTATCATCCGGCACATATCGCACTGATAATACTCAATTTGATTTGCTCCAACTCCCAGTTGCAGCAGTCCATCCAAATCGGCATCCGTTAAATTCTTCACATCATTAGATAAATGCGCCTCAGTCACCATATGGTAGGCCAGATCCAACCAACCTGAATATCGATAGTCACAGAAGGCGCATTCCTTCGGTTTGCGCACATCGCAGGCCACCAAATTTCTAATCGCATGTTTATTGGGCAGATGAACTTCTAGCAGTGATTTGGCATTGCCCACATATTTACGACAGTCGGGGCAGCACAGCTGCGGTTGTACACTGAAATAAAACGGTTGCTCTGTATGCTTCACTGCCCAGTGCATTGTCCGTAGTTCTGCGACATCGCGACTCGTCTCTGTGCAATGAGAGCACGCAAATTCGAAAGATTTCTTAACTGGTAACCTTTCGTCATCCGATGACGATAATACCTCGATAATACTCTAATAGAAACTGTCCCATGGCAGTCAGGCGTCTTTTATGTCTGAGGTTCATGGGACTGCCAATAGGTCTGGTACTGGCAAGCCCAATGAAAATGGGACCGGTCCTGCGATTGACACTGGCACTGGCACTGGCACTGGTACTGACAAAGGCAATGTCACTGGCACTGGCACTGGTACTGGTACTGGCAATGGCACTGGAAATGGCAATGGCACTAACAATGGCACTGGCAATGGCACTGGTACTGGCACTGGTACTGGCAATGGCTCTTGCACTGCCACTGGTACTGGCACTGGTACTGGCAATGGCACTTGCCCTGGCACTGGTACTGGTACTGGTACTGGCACTGGCAATGGCACTAGCACTGGTACTGGCACTGGCACTATTACTATCATTGCCTGCTGTCGTGGTGGGCTGAGCGAGATCCCATAAAAGCTGTCTGGTAGCTCGTTGGTGACACGCTCAAACTGGACAGTCCCTGGTCATGACGATGTAGGCTCATCATATGCACAGTGACCGTCCGATCCATGCTCGAATGTAGCGATTATTATGTTCCTGCTGACAGTGTGTAGCAATCTTTTGATAGGTGTACATGACCACATCGCAGCTATTGCAATAGAATCCCAGGGTAAGCTTATATTTGCATTTTATAGGCTGATAACAATACAACGGCACCACTCGCTTATCCTTATGACTTTCTCGTATATGAATAATTATTTGAACTGAATCATCGGCCTCGAGATCACAATAAGGACAACAATGCTGATGCTCCTTTCCATGCGCATGTCTCGTATGCGCTATAATCAGACTCTTATTGTTCTGCACCAAGGAACAAATATTGCATAACCATTCGTTCTCTGTGCTACGCAACGGAGCCATTGACTTAAGCCAACGTGTCTCCCCTCTTTTACGATTAATAGAAGCATCGCTGCGCCTGTGCATGACGATATCGAAATTCTGTCCACCATGCTTTTCGTTAATGTGACGATCGATGTTCAGCCGTTTTGGGTGCATGTATTTGCAGGCACCGCATTGGAATATATGCCGCTTATGAAAGGCAAGATGTTCGAGCACTTTCTCTACCACGAGATTATTTTCGGTGGTCAAACAGTGGCGGCACTTAAAGCTGTCCGTATAATGATGCTGAGTGCAGAGATGCTGACGTAGGGCTTGCTCCGTGGGTAGCAGGATATCACACTCAGCTATGCCGCACACATAGCGCTGTTGTTTGGGTACATATTGATGGCGAGGCGTAAGAATAAAATACCTGCCGGGCACAGGAATTACAGCAGGAGCTTCCAAGCATACTATCCAAGAGCTCTCAGCTCGGTTGTGGATGTGGTCTGAAACAATAAAAAATTGGTCCACTCTACCGCGAGATGATTGGGTGTAGAGACGGGAATATTTCTTAATTACATTAAATAAAGCAAAAGCTCATTGTTGAATAAAATTTAAATTCTTTTTATAGTAAATTTATTTGCTTACATTGGAAAACTATATTAAGCAATTTTTACTTTTCTGTGTCTGTGTTTAAATTTCTACTATAATAGTTTAACTAATTTGAAACAAATCTGTTGTAATTATTCTGGTTGCCCAGTTAGAAGTACACGGGCTTCTTACAATGGCAAAACTGGGTATTGTTATTGTTGTCTTTGTTGTTATCATTGTTGAGAACTATAAACTGAACTGTGGTTGGAGTTAAGGGGGGCGGAAGGAGCTGGTAAATGTACCAAGAGCACATGTATTTGTTATTATTGACAAGCTTGTAAGCTCTGCATCCTGCAGGTTACTGTGGGTGCCAATATATGTATATCGCACTTTGTTAGTGCGAAGAATGAGTTGGCTGACTTAAGGCGACTATTCTTAACTAAGGAGCACCAAAAGGCAGTGCACGAATTTTGCATTGCTGACAACATCAACTGGCGTTTCATTCAGTCTGACGCCTGGGCAAGCGGTGCGCTTTCGTGATTTGCAGAGCCAGATCTCACGAATTTAATCTATAACCGGCTGAATCGCTGGTAGAGGGTCTGCTACTTGCAAACGACCTTCTGGACACGTTGGCGAGAAGAATACCTAATGTTTTTGCAACAGCAAATGGCCACGAGTGACCAGTCTCAATCCAGGAGAATAGCGTCGAGTATGTTCGGCTAAGCGCTTACCGCATGCCGTTTAATTTTCTTTTAACGAGCACATCCCAACATTGCTCTAAAATTAATACTTTCTTTAATCATGATTTTCGCAAGCTGCATCTGCAAATCGGCTGCTGCTGCAGGGACAGAGATATATTGTATATCGTGTTTATCGGCTAGCCTTCATTCTACAATTCGGCTTCAATAGCAAATAACTCAAATTGTTTAATTTACAAAATTTAATACAAATCAATAAACATAATTCATAAGCAAATAAATAATTCCGGACTTTACATTTCTAATAGTAGTCTCTGCCAAGCCGCAGAGAAAATATAGTTGACAAAAAAACTTGTCAACTCTACAGACAGATTTGATTCTGAATAAGATTATATATTATTATGTGGCAATTAATATACTCATTTAACTCATTAAAAAACTAAACAGGAAATTGGAGAGCGAGTTAAATGAAGTTAACATATAATTATTTAAATAACAAACTACACAAAAATAAATTAAGTCTGACTTTCTTACTTTTCACCAATAAGTTAACAAAAGATAAAATATTCAACTTTTTATTTGTTTGAAATAGTTTCGAGTCGCTTTTCGATTTATTTATTCCAGTTCCATCGTTGACAACGGATGCTTTGCAACACTGTTTTCTGTGGAGAAAAAGGAATCAATTTAGAGAAAATTTACTTGTCAGCAGTGAAAACGAGATCAGTGTGCGTTTTCTTAAATAAAAAATTAATTAAATTTTCAGACATGTGGCGTTATACTGGAAATCAAAAGCAATTTGGTAGTATAAGAGTATAAACATCCATTTATTCAGTTAAATAATACTTTTAACTCTAGGTTCGGATGGTCAAGAGAAGACAGATGGCCCATCAGGTTCAAAAAGGTGAGTAACTTCTCTTAACTTCAATAAGATATGTTACTCATTTTAATAAAAATATTTGGCAATTGCGTGAAAGTCGTTCACAATTTTGTAATAAGACTGCTTCTAGCTCTGCTGCCATTAATACAATTTTGAGTCGAAAATCTGCAGCTGCCTCTCCGGAAAAGTCAGATGGGGAATGCAGCACAACCAGCAGCAGTAGCAACAGTCGCAGTAATAGTTACAATCGCAGTAGGAAGCGCAGTAGGAGCAACAGCACCAGCAGCAACAGCAGTAGCAACGATGAAAGCAGTAGCAGTTCCTCTGACAAGAGAGGAATGACTCCAGGGCTAGTTGGCAATAATAACAGCCGTGGCAGGGTACAAGCATCTACTGCCAACCTGTCGGCCAGGATTGCAGCAAACCCTGCAGAAGATGAGACATTTAAGATCAGCAAGTACTTCAGAGAAAAGTTTAAGAATAGACTGACCGTTGAGTTCAAAGCTGATCTGCCCAATCTTGGCACTAACTTAATGGCTGGCAATTCGAAGTTTTTGCGAATGCCTCATTTTGTGAGCGTTGAAGCTCAGTCGTACGATGCGAACACTATTCAGAATGACAAGACTCAGTCTGATCTGAAGGATAAAGAAACACTGCAAGCGTTCATTACCAAATTGAAGACCACTGTGCGCTGGCGTGAGAGCCAAGATAAATCCACTGGAGAAGTTTTCAAGGAGTCTAACGCGCGCATTGTGCGCTGGTCCGATGGCTCGGAAACTTTTCATGTGGGCGCGGAGGCCTTTGATGTTGTTCAACATCCTCTTGCCGAAGGTCAGAATCATTTTTATATAAGCATGGGTAACTACTATCGACCACAGTGTCCCATCAAGCATAAGCTCACACTACGCCCCAAATTGGAATCGTGCATTGGTATGAGCCACATCCAGGAATTGCGTAAAGGTGCTTTCTATCAGCATCGAAATAGCTGCGTGAAGATGCATACGGATCTTAGCACTAATCCTATACTTGATCGGCAGCGGAAAGTTAAGGAGCAACAGGCACTGGAGCGCAAGGAAAAATCCGAGAAGCGTCGAGAGCAGAAGAATCTACATTAGCCTTGCTGAGGTCGAAAATCCAATACACTTCCAGGATGCTGGACCCGACCAACGCCTCAATAGTCAAACTAATCAAAATAATGAAAATTCTTTTCGATTTAATACAAAAAAACACGTCGATAATCAAAATAAGGCAAATTCTTGGTAATCTTGTCAAGCCACTGAATAAAATTCATAATATTATGAGCAATTATAATTAGACTCTGAATAAATGAACCACAATGTGGACAGCTTAAATTCAGTTTATTGTAACTAGAATTAAGCTCCAGTTACTGCTGAAGCTTAATTCTAAAGACATAAAAATTATTCTTCATTTAAGAATAATTAAAATAATTTACCTCAAGAATTTGCTGCCACCCTGCTGGGCACTTAAGCTCTGTGCTTTAATTAGTGGGCGGTGTAAGCGGTGGGCTCTATTTGATGTGCCTGAATGGGTCCAAAAGCCAAGACCGCCAATATTCCGTTGGATAAAGGATGGGGAGCTACATCTGGATGCAACCAGACACATACCGAGAATGAGTAAAATAAAAGATTAAATAGATAAATCATACTAAAGTTATTTCCATTTATCTCCATTTGTCGCCAGTTCCCTAGACAAAATCAAAAAACTCTTGAGCATGCCTGAATATTTTGATTGATTTGCTGGAGACTTTAAAATCGATCGCATAAAAACCATTTTCCAAAGGAATGCATAATGAATTTATGTTGAGTTTGATAGTACAGAGTATTTGGCAGTCGAATATTTCTAAATTGAGTATTCTTAGTTTTTATAAAATATGCTTTTATTATATTATATATTATATGCTTTTTGGGAAACACCGACGATTTCCGCTCAAATCGAGTAGAAGAATTCCCCACAAATTTTTTTATTTGTATGTTCGTTTTTTATCAGTATTTACTTAAAAAAAAAAATTGTACAAGAACTTAAATCTGTCATTCGGAATATTCTTATATTACAAAAATGAGCATTATTTCTAACAAAAATTAATAGAATAATAATCATATTGATCAGCTTTTTTCAGGATGTTTGGTTTAGTTTTAGTTACTATTTAATTAACAATTAATGTTTTTATTTTTATAAATATGAATGAAAGTTAACTTTTCCGAGTCTTTTCTATTTGTTTTACAGCCATTGAATAATTAATTAATGAATACTTAGTATAATTAATGTTAAATTTATCTCTGAAGACCAGCGATCAGACTTAGGTTTAGACTATTCAAGAGAATATAAAAATACCTTATATTTTATCTATAAAAAAAAAGCTCTCCAGGCTCCAAATTATTGCTGCGGCGCTTCGAAACCCGCTGTAGAATGGGTAGTGAAGTACGAGGAGGTAGAGCACGTAAAGCAGCTGGTGGAGCAGCTGATGGAGCCGCTGATGCAGCAGCTGGAGGAGCAGCTGATGGAGCCGCTGATGCAGCAGCTGGTGGAAGAACTCGTGCACCAGCTGGTGGAACAGCTCGTGCACCACCTGGTGGAATAACTCGTGTACCAGCTGGTGGAACAGCTAATGGAGCCGCTGATGCAGCAGTTGATGCAGCAGTTGATAGAGCAACTGATGGAGCCGCTGATGGAGCCGCTGATGCAGCAGCTGGTGGAGCAACTCGTGTAGCAGCTCGTGCAGCAGTAACTGAAGTTGAATTTGGAGCTCGTGCACGCGCTGATTGGCCCGTAAAGGAAGTATGCCAGGCGCTACGCAAGGGCACATCATTGGGATCATTGACTGTGTTTCGTCGATTAATTACTCTACGCTGCATTATTGCATTAATAACTAAGCGTGGTGTGGACGGATGATGAGCCTTGCGCATTAGCTCTTTGTAAAGTTGCCTCATTAGCTTGTCGTCCTTGTAGCGCGTCTGCCTCAAACTACTTTTGCTTATAATTAAGCCATTATGGAAATCATAGAGCAGCTGCATGAGGAATTTGCATAGATCTTCATAAGGATGGAGTTGCTGGAAACGATGCATTTCGTCCTGATGCTGGCTAAAACAATGTTGTACGTACTGCCGCCTGACAGAAATGGCAGCAATTAAATTTCTTGTAATGGTCGAGCATGTGACGCAAAGTATCCATTTCTACTGTTGAGGCAAACATGCAGAAGAAGCAGTGATAGATTAGCTTATCCTTCACCTGCCTAAAGCAGAAACGTTCCGGACATTCTGAATGTTCCACCCGTCCATGCTGCGCCATTAACATATTTGTAGGCATTATCATCCGGCACATATCGCACTGATAATACTCAATTTGATTTGCTCCAACTCCCAGTTGCAGCAGTCCATCCAAATCGGCATCCGTTAAATTCTTCACATCATTAGATAAATGCGCCTCAGTCACCATATGGTAGGCCAGATCCAACCAACCTGAATATCGATAGTCACAGAAGGCGCATTCCTTCGGTTTGCGCACATCGCAGGCCACCAAATTTCTAATCGCATGTTTATTGGGCAGATGAACTTCTAGCAGTGATTTGGCATTGCCCACATATTTACGACAGTCGGGGCAGCACAGCTGCGGTTGTACACTGAAATAAAACGGTTGCTCTGTATGCTTCACTGCCCAGTGCATTGTCCGTAGTTCTGCGACATCGCGACTCGTCTCTGTGCAATGAGAGCACGCAAATTCGAAAGATTTCTTAACTGGTAACTCTTCGTCATCCGATGACGATAATACCTCGATAATACTCTAATAGAAACTGTCCCATGGCAGTCAGGCGTCTTTTTATGTCTGAGGTTCATGGGACTGCCAATAGGTCTGGTACTGGCAAGCCCAATGAAAATGGGACCGGTCCTGCGATTGACACTGGCACTGGCACTGGCACTGGTACTGACAAAGGCAATGTCACAGGCACTGGCACTGGTACTGGTACTGGCAATGGCACTGGAAATGGCAATGGCACTAACAATGGCACTGGCAATGGCACTGGTACTGGCACTGGTACTGGCAATGGCTCTTGCACTGCCACTGGTACTGGCACTGGTACTGGCAATGGCACTTGCCCTGGCACTGGTACTGGTACTGGCACTGGCAATGGCACTAGCACTGGTACTGGCACTGGCACTATTACTATCATTGCCTGCTGTCGTGGTGGGCTGAGCGAGATCCCATAAAAGCTGTCTGGTAGCTCGTTGGTGACACGCTCAAACTGGACAGTCCCTGGTCATGACGATGTAGGCTCATCATATGCACAGTGACCGTCCGATCCATGCTCGAATGTAGCGATTATTATGTTCCTGCTGACAGTGTGTAGCAATCTTTTGATAGGTGTACATGACCACATCGCAGCTATTGCAATAGAATCCCAGGGTAAGCTTATATTTGCATTTTATAGGCTGATAACAATACAACGGCACCACTCGCTTATCCTTATGACTTTCTCGTATATGAATAATTATTTGAACTGAATCATCGGCCTCGAGATCACAATAAGGACAATAATGCTGATGCTCCTTTCCATGCGCATGTCTCGTATGCGCTATAATCAGACTCTTATTGTTCTGCACCAAGGAACAAATATTGCATAACCATTCGTTCTCTGTGCTACGCAACGGAGCCATTGACTTAAGCCAACGTGTCTCCCCTCTTTTACGATTAATAGAAGCATCGCTGCGCCTGTGCATGACGATATCGAAATTCTGTCCACCATGCTTTTCGTTAATGTGACGATCGATGTTCAGCCGTTTTGGGTGCATGTATTTGCAGGCACCGCATTGGAATATATGCCGCTTATGAAAGGCAAGATGTTCGAGCACTTTCTCTACCACGAGATTATTTTCGGTGGTCAAACAGTGGCGGCACTTAAAGCTGTCCGTATAATGATGCTGAGTGCAGAGATGCTGACGTAGGGCTTGCTCCGTGGGTAGCAGGATATCACACTCAGCTATGCCGCACACATAGCGCTGTTGTTTGGGTACATATTGATGACGAGGCGTAAGAATAAAATACCTGCCGGGCACAGGAATTACAGCAGGAGCTTCCAAGCATACTATCCAAGAGCTCTCAGCTCGGTTGTGGATGTGGTCTGAAACAATAAAAAATTGGTCCACTCTACCGCGAGATGATTGGGTGTAGAGACGGGAATATTTCTTAATTACATTAAATAAAGCAAAAGCTCATTGTTGAATAAAATTTAAATTCTTTTTATAGTAAATTTATTTGCTTACATTGGAAAACTATATTAAGCAATTTTTACTTTTCTGTGTCTGTGTTTAAATTTCTACTATAATAGTTTAACTAATTTGAAACAAATCTGTTGTAATTATTCTGGTTGCCCAGTTAGAAGTACACGGGCTTCTTACAATGGCAAAACTGGGTATTGTTATTGTTGTCTTTGTTGTTATCATTGTTGAGAACTATAAACTGAACTGTGGTTGGAGTTAAGGGGGCGGAAGGAGCTGGTAAATGTACCAAGAGCACATGTATTTGTTATTATTGACAAGCTTGTAAGCTCTGCATCCTGCAGGTTACTGTGGGTGCCAATATATGTATATCGCACTTTGTTAGTGCGAAGAATGAGTTGGCTGACTTAAGGCGACTATTCTTAACTAAGGAGCACCAAAAGGCAGTGCACGAATTTTGCATTGCTGACAACATCAACTGGCGTTTCATTCAGTCTGACGCCTGGGCAAGCGGTGCGCTTTCGTGATTTGCAGAGCCAGATCTCACGAATTTAATCTATAACCGGCTGAATCGCTGGTAGAGGGTCTGCTACTTGCAAACGACCTTCTGGACACGTTGGCGAGAAGAATACCTAATGCTTTTGCAACAGCAAACGGCCACGAGTGACCAGTCTCAATCCGGGAGAATAGCGTCGAGTATGTTCGGCTATGCGCTTACCGCATGCCGTTTAATTTTCTTTTAACGAGCACATCCCAACATTGCTCTAAAATGAATACTTTCTTTAATCATGATTTTCGCAAGCTGCATCTGCAAATCGGCTGCTGCTGCAGGGACAGAGATATATTGTATATCGTGTTTATCGGCTAGCCTTCATTCTACAATTCGGCTTCAATAGCAAATAACTCAAATTGTTTAATTTACAAAATTTAATACAAATCAATAAACATAATTCATAAGCAAATAAATAATTCCGGACTTTACATTTCTAATAGTAGTCTCTGCCAAGCCGCAGAGAAAATATAGTTGACAAAAAAACTTGTCAACTCTACAGACAGATTTGATTCTGAATAAGATTATATATTATTATGTGGCAATTAATATACTCATTTAACTCTTTAAAAAACTAAACAGGAAATTGGAGAGCGAGTTAAATGAAGTTAACATATAATTATTTAAATAACAAACTACACAAAAATAAATTAAGTCTGACTTTCTTACTTTTCACCAATAAGTTAACAAAAGATAAAATATTCAACTTATTATTTGTTTGAAATAGTTTCGAGTCGCTTTTCGATTTATTTATTCCAGTTCCATCGTTGACAACGGATGCTTTGCAACACTGTTTTCTGTGGAGAAAAAGGAATCAATTTAGAGAAAATTTACTTGTCAGCAGTGAAAACGAGATCAGTGTGCGTTTTCTTAAATAAAAAATTAATTAAATTTTCAGACATGTGGCGTTATACTGGAAATCAAAAGCAATTTGGTAGTATAAGAGTATAAACATCCATTTATTCAGTTAAATAATACTTTTAACTCTAGGTTCGGATGGTCAAGAGAAGACAGATGGCCCATCAGGTTCAAAAAGGTGAGTAACTTCTCTTAACTTCAATAAGATATGTTACTCATTTTAATAAAAATATTTGGCAATTGCGTAAAAGTCGTTCACAATTTTGTAATAAGACTGCTTCTAGCTCTGCTGCCATTAATACAATTTTGAGTCGAAAATCTGCAGCTGTCTCTCCGGAAAAGTCAGATGGGGAATGCAGCACAACCAGCAGCAGTAGCAACAGTCGCAGTAATAGTTACAATCGCAGTAGGAAGCGCAGTAGGAGCAACAGCACCAGCAGCAACAGCAGTAGCAACGATGAAAGCAGTAGCAGTTCCTCTGACACAAGAGGAATGACTCCAGGGCTAGTTGGCAATAATAACAGCCGTGGCAGGGTACAAGCATCTACTGCCAACCTGTCGGCCAGGATTGCAGCAAACCCTGCAGAAGATGAGACATTTAAGATCAGCAAGTACTTCAGAGAAAAGTTTAAGAATAGACTGACCGTTGAGTTCAAAGCTGATCTGCCCAATCTTGGCACTAACTTAATGGCTGGCAATTCGAAGTTTTTGCGAATGCCTCATTTTGTGAGCGTTGAAGCTCAGTCGTACGATGCGAACACTATTCAGAATGACAAGACTCAGTCTGATCTTAAGGATAAAGAAACACTGCAAGCGTTCATTACCAAATTGAAGACCACTGTGCGCTGGCGTGAGAGCCAAGATAAATCCACTGGAGAAGTTTTCAAGGAGTCTAACGCGCGCATTGTGCGCTGGTCCGATGGCTCGGAAACTTTTCATGTGGGCGCGGAGGCCTTTGATGTTGTTCAACATCCTCTTGCCGAAGGTCAGAATCATTTTTATATAAGCATGGGTAACTACTATCGACCACAGTGTCCCATCAAGCATAAGCTCACACTACGCCCCAAATTGGAATCGTGCATTGGTATGAGCCACATCCAGGAATTGCGTAAAGGTGCTTTCTATCAGCATCGAAATAGCTGCGTGAAGATGCATACGGATCTTAGCACTAATCCTATACTTGATCGGCAGCGGAAAGTTAAGGAGCAACAGGCACTGGAGCGCAAGGAAAAATCCGAGAAGCGTCGAGAGCAGAAGAATCTACATTAGCCTTGCTGAGGTCGAAAATCCAATACACTTCCAGGATGCTGGACCCGACCAACGCCTCAATAGTCAAACTAATCAAAATAATGAAAATTCTTTTCGATTTAATACAAAAAAACGCGTCGATAATCAAAATAAGGCAAATTCTTGGTAATCTTGTCAAGCCACTGAATAAAATTCATAATATTATGAGCAATTATAATTAGACTCTGAATAAATGAACCACAATGTGGACAGCTTAAATTCAGTTAATTGTAACTAGAATTAAGCTCCAGTTACTGCTGAAGCTTAATTCTAAAGACATAAAAATTATTCTTCATTTAAGAATAATTAAAATAATTTACCTCAAGAATTTGCTGCCACCCTGCTGGGCACTTAAGCTCTTTGCTTTAATTAGTGGGCGGTGTAAGCGGTGGGCTCTATTTGATGTGCCTGAATGGGTCCAAAAGCCAAGACCGCCAATATTCCGTTGGATAAAGGATGGGGAGCTACATCTGGATGTAAAATAAAAGATTAAATAGATAAATCATACTAAAGTTATTTCCATATATCTTCTTTTGTCGCCAATTCCCTAGACAAAATCCAAAAATTCTTGAGCATGGCTGAATATTTTGATTGATTTGCTGGAGACTTTAAAATCGATCGCATAATAACCATTTTCCAAAGGAATGCATAATGAATTTATGTTGAGTTTGATAGTACAGAGTATTTGGCAGTCGAATATTTCTAAATTGAGTATTCTTAGTATATTATATATATTATATGCTTTTGGGAAACACCGACGATTTCCGTTCAAATCGAGTAGAAGAATTCCCCACAAATTTTTTTATTTGTATGTTCGTTTTTTATCAGTATTTACTTTTAAAAAAAAATTGTACAAGAAATTAAATCTGTCATTCGAAATATTCCAAGCATACTATCCAAGAGCTCTCAGCTCGGTTGTGGATGTGGTCTGAAACAATAAAAAATTGGTCCACTCTACCGCGAGATGATTGTGTGTAGAGACGGGAATATTTCTTATACATTAAATAAAGCAAAAGCTCATTGTTGAATAAAATTTAAATTCTTTTTATAGTAAATTTATTTGCTTACATTGGAAAACTATATTAAGCAATTTTTACTTTTCTGTGTCTGTGTTTAAATTTCTTCTATAATAGTTTAACTAATTTGAAACAAATCTGTTGTAATTATTCTGGTTGCCCAGTTAGAAGTACTCGGGCTTGTTTCAATGGCAAAACTGGGTATTGTTATTGTTGTCTTTGTTGTTAGCATTGTTGGAGTTAAGGGGGCGGAAGGAGCTGCTAAATATAACCAAGAGCACATGTATTTGTTATTATTGACAAGCTTGTAAGCTCTGCATCCTGCAAGTTACTGTGGGTGCCAATATATGTATGTCGCACTTTGTTAGTGCGAAGAATGAGTTGGCTGACTTAAGGCGACTATTCTTAACTAAGGAGCACCAAAAGGCAGTGCACGAATTTTGCATTGCTGACAACATCAACTGGCGTTTCATTCCACCGCATTCTCCTCATTTTGGTGGTCCGTCTGAGGCTGCAGTAAAAACTTCAAAGCACCATCTCTATTGTGTTGCTGCAAATTCAGTTGGACACGAGTGATCAAACTCATTCCGTGAGCATAGCGTCGCATGGGCAGCAGAGTTGTGTTTTCTCCAAAGAAAGAGTTTGAAACTTCGTGCCTTCTTACTTTCATACATTCATACTTTCTTTAATCATGGTTTTCGCTAGCTGCATCTGCACATCGGCTGCTGCTGCTGCGTAAGAGATAAATTGTACATCGTGTTTGTTGGCTCACCTTGACTCTACAATTCGGCTTCAATAGCAAATAACTCAAATGGTTTAATTGCAAAATTTAATACAAACCAATAAACTTAATTCATAAGCAAATAAATAATTCCGGACTTTACATTTCTAATAGTACTCTCTGCCAAGCCGCAGAGAAAATATAGTTGACAAAAAGCTTGTCCACTCAATACCGCAATTCCACGCTCAGAGAGATTTGATTCTGAATAAGATGATATATCTTTATGTGGCAATTCGCTTAATATACTCATTTTAGTCATTAAAAAACTGAACAGGAAATTGGAGAGCCAGTTAAATGAAGTTAATATCTAATTATTTAAATAACAAACAACACAAAAATAAATTAAGTCTGACTTTGTTACTTTTCACCGTATATAATGGTTTAACACTACACTATTTTATTATTATTATATATATATTATTATTATTATTAAATCGACTAATTGCAGTCAATTAAAGAATTACAAAAGATAAAAATAATTATTATATAAATTAAATTAAAATTTAAAAAATTAATTAAATTAAAATTTATAAGTAAAAAATTGAATTACATTTAAGCCTTCTGGGGTATTAAATACAATTAATTTTTTATGGTCCTACATTTGTTGCACATGATTGGGGAAAACCCAGGCAAAAAACCCAATCAGACCAAGAAAAAGGTGAAAAAAATATTAAGATTGTTGAAAAAAGATTGAAAATAGACTAGAACAGAAAAAAGGATAGATAGAAAGAGAGTAATAAAGTAAGATAAGGCCAATTCAGGAAAACAGCAACCAATAAAGAAGCAGTGTTGCCAAGTCAGCAACCACGTCAACCAATCAATGATTGGGGTTCTCCCGAAGATAGAACAGAGAGATTTTAGGTGTAAGAGAGAGACTTGTAAAGAGATAACGTGATAAAATTCGTTGTAATTGGAGCACAGTACACGGAATCGATTGTGCAACGCACAGTCAGTTGTGCAATTAGATAAAAATAAGGGATAATAATTTCTTGTTAGTCTACGAAAAACATGAAAGTAAAGTCGAGATAATAGAAAAGGAGAGCTAATGTCACCGATAATTAATTTATGAAGAAAAATAATACCAAGGATAGTTCTACGGTTAGTTAATGAAGGGAGATCAATGAAAGAGCCTATCAGAGTACGGTGGACGACGGCGATCGGGATCCCAGTTCCACGAAGTGCAAAGAGGAGCAAATCCCGTTTTGATAACCGAACACTATACTATAACCATGCTAATACTCCATTTCAACCAAATTTCAACCCTAATAATATACAAGCAAATTTTCCAGAGCCATATCGTCACCCGATACCTAACAATCTTTACCAAAACTATCATCCTCATTTTAATAATATGACTCGCCCAATTCCACCAATACCATACATGCCCAGACCCAAAGCACATTTTCAAAGCCAAAACGCCTTTGACTCAAATCGCTTTGGTCTGCACCAAACTCAACAACAACCACAACAACTACCTAACTCAAATCCGTTTACAAATAACAATCCAACCAAACGCATGAGACCAGCTGACAGCGGACAGACAAAAATGAGTGTCGAAGAAACGCGTCATCAGGAAGAAGAAATATATTTACCTTATGAAACTTATAATTACTATTACGACCAAAATTGTTATTACTATCCGGAATATTTTCCACAGCTTAATAGCCAACAATATTCAAATGATCAATATCCACAATTCTCGATAGCAGAAGAACAAAGTAAAGAAGACATAAAATTTTCCGAATATGATTTCGACAATAAATACATTAAAGGTAAAGAGAATCACGTAGCTGATGCCCTATCCCGAGTAAAACTAGAACATAGCTACTTGGCTGAGCAAACGCAACACAGTGCCGATGAAGACATCAACACGCATTTAATTAGCATTACTGAAAAACCAGTTAACACATTCAATAGAGAAATAATATTTTCCAAAGGTCTACCAAGCATACAACTTATGCAACTTATTTTAAAAAACAAAACACATTTCTTATGATGAAATGACAATAGAAAAAGGCGAACATTGCCGCGATAAATTTGTAATAGACATTTACTCTTTTGAAGGCAATAATTATTTGAGTTGCATAGATATTTACTAAAAATTCGCCATCCTCGAACAAATAAAAACGAAAGATTGGATAGAATGTAAAAGACTATTGAAAGCAGACAGAGATGAAGCATTCTCGAGCCTAGCCCTCAAAAGATGGCTCTTGAGCGAAGATATTGAATTGCAACTTAAAACTTCAAAAACAGGTATATCTGCTATACAGTAGAAAGGTTACACAAAACCATAAATGAAAAAATTCGAATTATAAAAAATTGTGACGATAATGAACTCAAACTAAGCAAAATAGAAACAATACTTTACATATACAATCATAAAACCAAATATGACACTACATATTTCTTTAAGCCGGACAACCAACCCTAGATACTTAACAAATCAACGAAAGAAAAATCAACAAATTAATAATAGACAAGATTAAATGAAATTGACACGAAATACAGAAAGGGTCCGCTTCAGAAAGGCAAATTAGAAAATCTATTTAAATCAAACAATAATGTAGAACAAGTTGATCCTGACCATTACAAAATTACTAATAGAAAAAGAGAAACACACTACTATAAATACCATTTAAAAAACTAAATGACGTAATACAGTTAGTAAATGATGGATTAGAAAAAATCAAAAAATATGAAAACAACCGCAATAGCATTGACACACTCACATACGAACTCATGCAATTCATTGAATTTATAGAAGACATAGAAATGGGTATGCAACTCTCTCGTCTCGGACTGTTTAATCCAAAGCTATTAAATTATGATAAATTAGAAAACGTTAATAACGAAAATATACTACTAATCAAAACATCCACTTGGATTAATCACAAAGATAATCAAATAATAATTATATCTCATATACCTATTTCACACGAATTAAAAGAATCTATTAAAATCACCCCTTATCCTGATCATAACGGTTACCAATTAGATTATACAGAAACTAAATCCTATTTTGAAAATGAAAATAAAATCTTTAATGAAGATAATGAAGAAGTACAGGATTGTATTAAAGATAGAATTAAGAGCAAAAAACCAATCTGTAATTTCATCTCAATAAATACTAAAGAAATGATTAAATATATAGAACCAAATATAATTTTAACCTGGAACTTAAGCGAAACCAATGTTATACAAAACTGTAAAAAATCGAATAATGAATTAAAAATCAATGGAAAAAAAATCATAAGAATAATTCAATGTAAATTTGAAATCGGAAACATTATTTTAAGCGAAAATTACTTACAACCAGAAATAGACCTAACACCATTATATCCACCATTAGAAGTTACCAAAATCAAAATTGTAAAACACAATGACATTGTCAAATTGATATCACAAAATAATTTCAAATTTTACGCAATTATAACAATTATAATTATTATATCTATTATACTATTCTTGTATTAAAAATATGTAATCAAAAACCCATTTATGTTGATATATTCAAAAACGAAAAGGCAAAGAAATGAAAATCACAATCCAACACAAGCTAAATTAGAAGTAGCACAAAATCCATTACCCACATTATACCCAATAATCTCAGCCTAAACATAGGCTTCCTTTTAAGGGGAGGGAAGTAACAAATGTTACCCACATGTCAGGAATCAAAAATCCTTGTAGATAAGGATACGAAACAATACCTAAACAACACATAAATAATATAACACTTAAGATCCAATTCTACTTAAAAATCGAAATTGAATCGCCAAACATATGGTCACCAGTCCACCGCACTTAAGAATAATGTAAAACAGAACAAAATTCAATTCAGCACTCATTTGGGGTGCCAAGCCAGGAAAATATATTTTTACTTTTAGTCTTAAACTGAACCGGAAAATAAAGTCATATATCGAATTCGTGTCGTGTTTTTATTCTTTCACTTTTCAGTGTCTGCTTGAGTCTATAATCATAGACCGGCAGTTAATTCGACTCGTGTAAAATAATAATTATTATACAAAGTAAATTTATTTTACTATATATATATATAAATATATATCTATATGTCTTTATTGGCGTGAATTTAATTGAATGGGAGAGTGAATAAATTGCAGCTTTGCATAACATCTGCTTATGTTTATTTAACACTTATATTCATTTATTTAAAAAGTAAAAATAATTCAGCTCAAGTAGTCGAATGTATTTAATGCATGTTTTTTTCCCAATAATACAATTATTTTGATTATAAAAATATGATGTTGTGTTTCCATATTCTTGTTCATACATTGATAGCAGAAGTATTCATTTTTTGCTGTTTGAATCATTTTTTAGTCTGTTGCTAAACAGCTACTCTCTGAAATGAAAACTAAATATTTTTAATGAATAAATGTAATTGAATAAAATTAAATGTTTTTTCATAAACTGCCGAATCGCACAGCTAAATTATATAGCTGCTATGGCAAGGAACAATCGATCCATCTATAGGATTAGAGGGCTATAGGACTAGAGAACTAGAGGACTACTATAACCAATAGATGCCATAGTAACAATCGCTCAAAATAAATATATTAAGTATTAATTTCACATACTTATTCCAAGTCTGTATTAAGTGCTTTTCCTGTTTGCTCTTCTGGTTTTTTTTCTATTTGTTTTATTTAAGATATTTCAACTTAAAATAATTTGTCGGCTGCTTCCCTTATGTTTCATGTTTCTGTATCTTCCACCCGCTTTTTCCTCCTCTGCCTCTCTCTATGTTTCGACTATCCCCATTTGAGTCAGTTTGCTTCATTTATATTATCCTTGAAGTTAGATGTCCACATGCTCTTAAGAACAGAGTCCATACGATGGCAGTCTATATACCCGCGTCTTCTTTGTTTTCATTTCGGTTAACATCATTTGGCAGAGAAAATTAATATTGTCGGATATCTATCAAGATCACAATTTGTTTCGCTCACAGAAGGTTTTTAAGTAAGTTTTATTCCGAGAAAAGCTTTTCGACTGCTGCAGTAAAGACTAACAGCTATTTCTTTGCTCTTCATAATAAACATTACAATACCCAGTAAGAAACTTTTAACATCTTTTTTCTTACTAATATTGTCCGCATACTAATAAAATGTCTTGCTGTAAAATGAACGTATGGCCCAACGCGTGATGGTGACCAACCAAGGTTTGTTAATTGCTGTTTGTGTGACAACATGATGCATGGCAAATGTGCAGCTCTAACTTGGCGAGATATTGACAAGTTGAAAAAAGACAATTCCAAAAAAGGTTATGGCGGCCTGAAATGGTCGTGTCAGAGTTGCAATAACTTGCAATTGAATTTCTCCAAATTTATAATTTTTAAGTTGCATACAATGTCCAAGCTTTTGTAAAGCGATTTTGACTCGAGCATTGAGTTGCTCAGTGGGTTTAAATTCGAGTCCCCACCTATCCTAAAGGATCAATTCTTAAATGTTCCTCTTTCATCTTCCTCTGCATTGGCTAATCCCCCTTCAGAAAATTTATGAACTCCTCGCCGCTTAGAATTCGCCTTCGTTGTTCATGTCCAATCATTTTATCCTAATCAAGTTCAGATTGGGGATTGAGTGAAGCAGGTGATTTTTTTAGTTTCCGTTAAAAATGCATAGGGTTTAATTAGTTTTTATTACAGCCCAAAAAATAAAGATCTGTTTTCTAATATCATAAAATCATTTATTTAATTGTCGATTAATAATAAAATTTACTTTTAAGATTCGGTCATTTTCATATGATGAAAAGTGAGACAAAAACAAATCAGGCCAAGCATAAAATAAGTCAAAGGAGCTGTAAAGGTTTGAAACATGAGAGGCAGGAAGAAGTCAGGACAAAAAATTAAATTCCTATTTTCTAAGAAAAGTTGGCTATATTCATTCATAGACATGTCAGACGAGCAAGTGCATCGGCTGCGGTTAATAGCCAATCTAGTCAATCGGACGAGCTGGTGTTGGATTGCATCGATTGCATCTCGCGGTTAATCCGGCTTTCCGTAGTCGGTAGTAGGGAGTGGGGGTGACATTGAACTAATTTAAAGTAAGTATTTAATTAATTAATTTTAATTTTCTTTTATTTGCCTTGGCATATTCCAGCTTTAGTACGTATAGTACTTATGGCGAAACCTGCAAGCAGGTTGGACAGAAAATAAATTTTGATAAAAAAAATATTTTTAAGGGACTAACAAAGGAAGAAAAACTAAGGCCAATTTGACAATTGTGTGTGTTAAACGCGTTTGATTTTCTTGACGTCATCAAGCCCTATGTGATGAGTGCAAGATTGCGTTATAGCAAGCAGTGCAAAAATGAATCGTTGCATGCATCTAGGCCGAAATTGAAAACCAAATTTTTTTCTTCTTTCAAGAGACAGGCGCCACTACAACACTTCCAAAATCACACTTTATGGTGAAAACACTGTAAAGGGGGATAAGCGACTGGAACGAACAACGTATTGTTTAATATCTTTAGCGTGAAATTTTCCTAATAATCTACCTTGTGTATCTTCCAGCTCTCTTCCTTACTCTAGCTTTTAAAAATGAAGGAGCAAGTTTTGCATTAAAACCTTTGACAAAATTGCTTTGCTGAAAATTTTTCCTATATACTTCCTGGCCAATTGCAAAAGATACCTCACGGCTACGCAAATTAAAATTTTTTTCGTTACGCTCTCGTTGTCGCTGAGAAGAAGTGACTGCTTGATTTCGAATGATCTCAAATGAATAATTTCTAGAAAACTTTAAAAATCTATCTTCAAGCTTTTTCAGATCTCGTAATAGCGGATAACAGGTACCACTTGTTACCATATGCTGTCCAAAGACAACTCTATGCGGGCTTGTATTAATAGCAGTATGAACACTAGATCGTAGTGAACATTCTATAGATCTCAAATTCTCATCCCAATTAGTCTGATCTGGCTTCACATAAGATTTAATTGCTGTAATTATGGATCGATTCACCCGCTCTGAAGCGTTTGCTTGTGGCGCATATACAGCAGTATAAGCATGCTTGACATTATATTTCTGTAGTAAGGCGTTAAAATTAAGATATTTAAATTGCACTCCATTATCAGAGACAATGGTTTCTGGAATGCCAAAACAATGGGAGAGATCTTTTTCGATAAAATCAGTAATGGCGTCAGCCATACATTTTTTTACTGTTTTCAAAAAAGGAAATCTCCGATAAAAATTCCAATATTGCAACATTTACTACGGGGATACGGTCCAAGAAAATCTATATATAGTTTTTGAAAGAAACGATGCGTCTCGCCAGTTTTTCCCAGTGGCGGTCGCAAAGTGTAATTAGGGTATGTTGAACACTTGCATATCTCACATGTGTTAACAAAGGTCTTAACATCATTAACTAACTTAGGTCAGTAGAAATATCGGGGCAATTTTTCTTTATACCACAATGTGAAGATATAGGCAACTCATGATCATCTTTTAACAATTTAGGTACAAGATCTTTAGGGACCCAAAGTTTCCAACAAAGATTATCAGCTATTTTATCGGCAGTTGCATGATCGGCATGACGATAAATACGTTCGTTAATTATTTTAACGTCTGGCAGACGAGTTTGATTGGAAAAAATTTTCCTTAGTTTTTTAATTTAATTTTTTTTAATTAGGTGATGTAAAAATTGTTGAATTTAAATCTAGTGCCGAATCCATACTGATTTCCGATAAGTCTTCAGTGTCAATTCGAGATAAAGTGTCTGGTACTAGATTTTGGCTGCCTTTACGATGTAAAATTTTAAAAGAAAATCCTTGAAGCTTTAATACCTACCTGTCTTGAGCTTAAGTCTGACTGGAACTTTAACCATTTTAAGGACGCGTGGTCAGTGATAACAGTGAAGTCATGTCCTTCAACATATGCTCTAAATTTTTTTATTCATAAAATAGCTGCTAAACACTCCTTTTTAGTAATTGAATAGTTTCGTTGGCACTGATTCAGTTTCTTTGACATAAATGTAATAGGAACTTCATTTCCATTGCTATCTGTTTGCATAAGCACTCCTCCTACGCCAGTATGACTAGCATCACAATGTATGGAAAAGGGTGCGTCAAAGTTTGGGCTGTGTAGTACCGGAGGTTCACATAATTGTGATTTTAGTAAATCAAATGCTTTTTGGGCAATAATCCTTCCATACAAACTTACGATTTTGTTTGAGAGTATCTTTTATTGATTGAACGAGGGCTGGAAAATCTTTAATGCTTGCAACTTTGTCTGGATGAATAGATGATTTCGTTGTGACTCAGACAATGGCACATGCCTAGAATCTTCTAACTGCAGACTCGATATTTTTTTATTATTTGCAAGGAATGAGAGCAATAACTTAAAAATTAATACCTAGGTGTAAGTCTTGCGCTAAAGAAGGGACCACATACAATTTTATTATTCTTGTGTCAACACAAAATGTGATCGCATTAGTTATTTTTCCAACAATTTGCTGGGCACTTTCATCTGGTAGTTTTCTTGCAACACTTGTACAGCAAACTTCCCCCAATGCAAGTAATAGATGCTCGTGTATCCATTAGTCCTCGCACTGTTTTATTAGAAACACTGACTTCTGCATACGGTCTTGCATCGTCGGTATCATTTACCATTGCCGATAATAATGCTTTTCCTTCGGCTTTTCGCATTAGCTTATAGACAATACACGTCAAGGGTATATTGCTACTGCTGCTTATTGGCATCAGTTTAGTTAAGTCAGAGATATTTGACACATCAGGTAATGACTGACTTGGACTTGAAATATTGTCCTTTAATCCGTATTCGAGGCTTTAGACACCATCTGTTTCCGTGCACTGTTCAATGGTGCACGGGCTACTAAGTTTGTTGACTGATTGCATTTTCTGCATGAAGGCTTATAAGTGTCTGGCTTTCAACACCCATAACAAAAAACTTTGCTATCCCCACACAATCTTAGTATTTTAAGATTCGATAATCTGTGACGTCACCTCGCTAATATTACGCTTTACCACAACACGTTGAGGTTGTATGGTTGGCTTTATTGATTCTAAGAATCTTTCGCGAGTTCTCGCAATGTTTCGCAATTGTGCAACACTATGTATTGGAACATATAGTATTTCGTGCTGAATATCGGGTGCTAAATTAACACGCAATGCTTCTAACAACGAGGACTCGGACATTGGCTATTCTAACTGCAAGAGCCACTATAGTTTCATAAAACACATTAAAAGACTCGTTGGACTTCTGCTTCCGCTGAGCAATGTCAGTACGAATGTCTAAGTCTGTTCTGCCGTCCTTAAATTGTGTTTTTACGGCTGCGCACAGTTCTGGCCAATGGATTACCCTAACACTTTTATGGTACCGCCAGAACCATTCGCTTGCACTGCCTTCAAATAAATTGCTAGCGTACTGAGACAATATTTCGAAATTTCCATCGAGTGTCTGCATTGTCAATGCATCTACTCGATATATAAAATCGTCAACCGAATGTCCTGAAAAGCGTAAGTTCCAATTCGAAATTACCTGACTAATTCAGTTGGTTCTCAGATCATAATTAGATGGAGATCCAATATTGCTGAACCTAGTGTTCTGATTAAGTATTGAGCCAGAATTGGCTTCTTTAGAAGCTGTTCTTAATTACGATGCTCAACTGACTCAAAAGTTGGCCAATATGTGTTTCTTGCTTGTGCATTTTCATTATTAATATGCTGCGGGGTCGATTGAATCGTCATATTTTTAAACCCCGCTTCTATAGTCTGCGCTAAAAGTTGAGTTTGACTACTAAGTGCTGCAGCCATGGTTTCGACAATGGCTTGTTTCGTGCTTTCAGCAACAGAGGATTGATTTTTAGGTTCATGTGAAGACACCGAGCCTTCTGTAGATAGACGAGGGGTTTCTCCTACTGTAACACTAGAACCTGCCTGTTCCTCTCTAACTGTCAAAGACGCATCGCATCCTTTACTGTGAGATCTGGTAGTCTTTTAAATTACTACCTTTTTCAAACATTGCAGCTTGAACATGGTTTAATTTATTAGGCTGGCTACACACGATACAAATCCTATTTGTTCCTGCTCGAGGGTTAAAACCACAACGATGAAATAAATATAAAAAATTATATATATACATATATAAAAATTGGAAAACAAAATAAATATAATGAAAATAGATAAATAGACGATATGAATATAATAAGAAAAAAATATAAGATTCATAAAAAAAATTATTAATTACAGTAAAATCTTTTTTTGCACGGTAAATACATTCCTAAGAAAACCGTGTAAAAAAACCGTGTTTCTTACGTAAATTTGACGATCGGTTCCACAACCTATAAAAATCGTATAAAATGAAAAAATTCAAATATTTTCTTAAAAAACAGTGCAGAAAAGTTATATTAAACTTCATTAAGTAATAATAAAACAAAACAATTCATATTTATTACAAGAAAATAAATTTAGTTTAAAGTTTAAATTCAATCCATAAGTAAAAAAATAGGAAACAAGAGTACAGCTACTCATCGCTAGATGATAACAATCGTGTACGTTTATTATAGACTGGCTTAAAAATAGCACTGTCTCCAGAAGATATGTATGTTGTTCCAAACTTGTAGCGAATTTCAAGCCCGAACGAATAAAATTAGCCGTTAAACCGTGACCTTCACCTTCGTCTTCGTCGATAACGACTTCTTTATTCTCATTGATTCATTTCAATTAAGTCGCCCTCACCAATAGGATCTTCTTGCATTAATTCATCGATGCAGAAAATCATGTACAAAATTAAAAAAACTATTTGGAATTGGTGTTAAATCAAAAATTACGTGTAAAAAAATTTTTAAATTTTTTCTTGACGAACCGTGTTATTTCAAAATCGTGTAAAAAAGACCGTATAAAAAAGATTTTACTGTATGTGCACACTTCAATAAAAATAAAGTATTTTTTTACCTTACTTTCTTAATACATCAAGAAAAAAACAAATTATGGCTGATTATTTATACATTTGGACGACTGCTTATAGTATATAATAGCCACTCAAGCCCAAATCCTACTCTTAGTCTTAGAACAGGAAAACGGACACAAACTTTTGCATATGTTGTGCTTAACACTTGATCAGTTGCTTGGAACCTGATCTATATAAATAACTGTAGCAGATAACGTAGAGTATCTACGTTCTACTCAATCGGACGAGCTGGTGTTGGATTGCATAGATTGCACCACGCGGATAATCAGGCTTCCCGTAGTCGGTAGTAGGGAGTGGGTGTGCCATTGAACTAGCTTTCTAGCAATAGTGCTGGCTATGGAAATAGAATAATTAATTTTAAAAAAATCCCCTTCAAAAGGGATCGGCATTAGTTTTTTAAATTTTTTTCTATACAAAAAAAATGTGTAGGGTATAGGCGGACGGACAGTACAGACACAGGATATTGATACAGATGCGAAACTGGGTAAACAGGCATTTTAGATTTTAAATTGTAGATGTTGATACAATCTTTATGCTGCCCAACCAACCTTCATCACAAAATCCGAGAAAGTAAACTTTTTTTAATATTATTGTGATCCCAAAAAAAATTATTAATTAAATTAAATTTTTAATTAAATGCCCTACTTTACCCTATCTTCACGCCACATGGTCCCAAAAATAATAAATTTAATTCATTTTCATTTTCAGCATTATAATATGTTTAATAAATTTCTTTGTGTTCATGTACGTTTAAAGATATCATATTAACTATCATTTACAATATTAAAATTTTAGTAATACTAATAGGATAAATTTTGTTTGTTTACGTTCAAATTTTCTTTTTATTTATTAGGGTTAACTATTTAATTTAGAATGAATCTAAAAACTATATTTTTAACATTTTTATTAATTCTTATTTAACATTATGATTATATTATTAATTTAATAAAAAAATCCTAAACAAAAAGGAAAGAGAAAAAAGAGTGCATGAGCAAGCCTAATATTTCTCCTTATTAATTATTTATAACAATTTATTCGTATGTATTAGATTTCACTAACTTAAAAAAATACCTATATGGTCACTTAAGTGTTAATGCAGGCGTTAATATGAACGCAACAACATCAACAACCCTCAGAGTTCAGTCATAGATCAGCTGACTGCCCTTCTGCTATGCATTCTCTCAAAGAATGGACAAACAAAAATGTACACTACGCAACACAAAAAAAATAAAAATATGAAATTGAATAATAGTAGATTAGAATTACTCACATTCCCACGATGAAAGCGCTTCCATGGGTGCTGCGAATCTGTTAAACATTCATTGAAATTTAAAATTTTTTTTTTTTTAAACACAATTAAAAATGTTAATATAGTTGAGCGGTCATACCATGTATTAAACAAAACTGCACTTTAGTCTAGTGTAATTCAGGCGGACTGCAAAAATATAACTTTTTTTATTTCAATTTTCACTATTCTCCAATTTCTTTTCTTTTTTTCCCACGTCAAAATATAGTGAACGAGCGCAAGCTTAAATGCGTAGAGGGAACAAGAGAGGGGGAAATATTAAAGCTGCTGCTCATACTCACTTTATTCCTCTCTTTGTTCTTCGCTTCCTTTTTTCTTTTGCTTTACCGAACAACCATGTGCTAAACTTTTATTGTTGCCCATATAAAAATGTATAATGTTTTCAGAGCTTTTAATTCAATGCTTACAGACCAATTTAATTAATGCATTTTTTTTCTATATTGCTAGCCTATCACTTACATGAAATAACCCTATTTCTAACACTCTAAACACTAATTAACAAATTATTACTTTTTCTGCACTTAAAATTAGTTTCACTATATATATATATATATTTACAAAATTTCTCAACTAAATATATATATATATTTCACCCAAAAAAAAAAACATAAGCAAATTACATATCGACGCCATACTCCGGTTGTGGATTTTTATTTCATCCGTCTCGATCGCGGCGTTCGCACACTGAGGTGAACCATATTAGTCTCTCTGCCTGTTCTCCGTTCCACGCCTCAACTGTTGCTCTTTCGCCAAAGAGAACCAAGCTCCTCCAGACGCCAAACCTTTTAACGGATTCATTAGAGCAAAATTGGGAGATACGTAGCTGTACAGCCGCTATGTGGCGTCAAGTTTAAACGATAATTTCGACATCCTCGACGAACTGGCAGACGATGTTAGAGGGCGCTTTAGAGTCGTTGTTGCGAGGGATTTCAATGCGTGGGCCGAAGTATGGGGCAGTCTGGTGACTAATAGGAAAGGTCGCATCCTGCTAGAGACCTTTGCTCCCCTGGACTTAGCGCTGCTGAACACTGGTACTGCTCGCACCTTCAGTAGAGCAGGACTGAGGTCCATCGTCGATCTTCCGTTTGTAAGCTCTTCGCTCTTCAGCAGTGCCCAATGGGAGATTAGCGACACAAACACCATAAGTGAGCCACCTAGGATCAAGGAATGCTTAGATGCTTCAGCAAAATGCGCATCGGCCAGAAACCTTTAATGGCCAAGAGTTCTCCACGCGCTTCAATTGCTCAGACACCACACGCCAATATCGCCAATGCCCGGAAAGCCGGGGCAGAAGGCGCTATCAGCGGGCAAGAGGTAGACCCGATTTACAAAATAGTAGTAACAAATCTCTACAGCGGCAAGCAAGCATCGCCAACGGACGCCGGTGAACTGAAGGACACAGCAGGGAAAGTGCTGGAGAACGTTATAAGTACCAGGCTTGAGGCCGCCATTGATAGAGCCGGAGGGTTATCTCCCAACCAATTCGGGTCCAAGGTCTACAATCGACGCCTTTAGCAAAGTCACCGGCATAGCATCAGCAGCTATTCAAGGCGCATGCTGGGACGGCGGCTCCAAGCAGTATTGCCTCATTGCCACTTTAGATATAAAGAATGCATTCAATACTGCAAGGTGGGATGCCATAAATAGCTCGTGGCAATAATCTGCAGCTACTTCAACGGTAGAACTCTGCAATATGCTAACGATGAAGGCCAAAAGTTTATCAAGTGTCCGCTGTGGTGCCCCAAGGATCAGTACTGGGCCCGCTCCTTTGGAACATTATGTACGATGGAGTGCTGCAGACACACGTCCGTTCAGTTTTTAATTCGCCTTTTTAACCTGTGAATTGTTAAACCTGTAGTGTGTGGCTATTCTTAGTGTCGCCACATACCCAATGTTGCCGGGCGGTAGTGTGTTGTCGCGTTTGCAATAGTAATATTGTATCCCAATTCCTGTCGAGGGGGAGGAGAACGATGCATCGGACTCGTCTTCCTTCCTTTTCATCCAATTAGGAGCAGCAAAAACATTCCCGCCGATTCTTTCTGGAATTATTCGCTGTAGGTACACAAAAAACATCTAAGCGTAGTTAATATCACTGGACAAGCTGGTTCGTGTAGTAGCTAATCAGCTGATCAGCGAATACACCGACGCGAAAAGCATAAATAGTGGTGCATACCCCCAGGAGCCACCCAGCACAGTGCCTACTATTAGGTAAAGTTGTCCACCGTATGCTTCTTTGGCAGTTTGAAGCAGAAAGTCGCGTGCTCATAATGGGGCTCTGGTGACCAAGTCGGGGCGGTATAACCCCATTTGTCGTACGCCACAGGGAAATCTCTGGCCATCGTGGGTCTGCCCAGGAACCATACGAAAGATGGACGAGATGCACCACCGCCAGTGCAGCTAAGCAAGGTTGCGTTCAGTAAATCAGCTTCGATATCTCCTGTGGCTGTATCGAAGGAAGAGCCAAACACCCTACAGGGTGCATTGGAGATAATAGAAGTGAGTTATTGCAGGGCCAAAGGCATGTTAACACGTTGATGCGGAAGGAGTTCGCCTATCTGGTCAACCTGCAAAATGTGGCCATGTATATGCTACGCAGAGATAAGGCAGATAAGGCATCGAAAGCATCGAATGCATCGAAGGAATCGCAAACCTCTCCCGTGCTTAATTGGGCAGCAATCGCACGAGCATCTACGAGAATCTACGGTCTACTCAATTGGACCAGCTGGTTTTGGATTGCATAGATTGCAGCACGCGGTTAATTCGGCTTCCCGTAGTGGGTAGTAGGGAGTGGGGGTGAAATTGAACTAGCCTTTTAGCAATAGTGCTCGTTATGAAAATAGAATAATTATTTTTAAAAAATTCGACTCCAAATATAAAAATAAAATATAATTTTTTTAATGTTATTGTGAACCCAAAAAAAAAAAAAATTTAAATGCCCTACTTTATCCTATCTTCACTCCACATGGTCCCAAAAATAATTAATTTAAATAATCAATTTAATTAATTTTCATTTTTTAGATTTTATTGCTTTATTGTTAATAAATTTTATTGCGTTTATACGTTTAACTTTATCATATTAACTATCATTTACAATATTTAAATTTTAGTTATACTAATAGGATAAATTTTCTGTCTTCTCGCTCAAATCTTCTTTTTATTTATTAGGGTTAAATATTTAAGTAAGAATGAAACTAAAAACTATATTTTTAACATTATTATTAGTTATAATTTAACATTATGATTATATTATTAATTCAATAAAAAAATCATAAACAAAAAGGAAAGACAAAAAGAGATCATGAGCAAGCCTACTATTTCTCCTTATTAATTATTTATAAAAATTCATTCGTTTGTATTACATTTTATTAAGTTCAAAAATGCCTATATGGTCACCTTAGGGTTAATGCAGGCGTTAATATGAACGCAACAACAACACCAACACTCAGAGTTCAGTCTCAGAACAGCTGACTGCCCTTCTGGTATGCATTCTCCTCCCGTATAAATGAATGGAGAAGAAAAAAAAATGTACACTACTCAACACAAAAAAGTAAAAAATATGAAATAGAATAATAGTAGATTAGAATATTCCCACGATGAAAGAGCTTCCATGTGTGCTGGAATCTGTTAAACATTCATAGATATTTCACATATTTTTATTTTTTTTCCAAACACAATTATTAATGTTATTAAAGTTGAGCGGTCATACAACATATTAAACAAATTTGCACTCCTTTATTCTGGTGTAATTGAGGCAGACTGCAAAAATATAACTTCTTTTATTTCATTTTAACTATTCTCCAATTTCTTTTCTTTTTTTTGTACGTCAAAATATAGTGAGCAAGCGCGCTAGCTTTAATGAGTAGAGGGGTCAAGAGAGGGGCAAATATTAAAGCTGCTGCCCATACTCACTTTGTTCCTCTCTTTGTTCTTCGCTTCTTTTTTTCTTTACAGAACAACCATGTCCTAAACTTTTATGGTTGCCCCAAATAAAAATTTATAATATTTATAGCGCTATTAATCCAATGTTCATAGACCTATTTAAGTAATCCAATTTCTTTTTCTCTAATTTCTAGCCAAATACTTGCGTGAAATAAACCCTATTTCTCTAAACACTAATTAACAAATTATTACTTTTCTGCACTTAAAATTAATTTCACTATATATATATATATTTACAACATTTCTCAACTATATATATATATATTTCACCCAAAAAAAACTTAAGCAAATTACATATCGACGCCATACTCCGGTTGTGGATTTTTATTTCATCCGTCTCGATCGCGGCGTTCGCACACTGAGGTGAACCATATTAGTCTCTCTGCCTGTTCTCCGTTCCACGCCTCAACTGATGCTCTTTTGGGGACTTATTTGTCTCCATATTATGTGGAGCTTAATTCGCTTCATAGGGCAGTTGTGGTATGCTGACCATAGGCGAAATCTTCATTGCAAAAACAAACGACAATTTGACAATTATGTCTGTTAAATGAAATTGCTTTTCGTGACTTCCTAACGCCCTATGTGCTGAGTGCAAGATTGCCTTATAGCAAGCAGTGCAAAAATAAATCGGTGAGTGCATCTAGTTAGAAATTGAAAATCAAACTTTTCTTTCTTTCTTTTTTTTAAGAGACAGATGCCGCTACAAACGCAGGTGCTTGATGGTGGATCTGCACCATAGGATACCCCAAAGCGCCAAAGAGAACCAAGCTCCGAGCAGCGGAAAACCCCCACGAAGAGATCTAAGTGGCAAGTGCCCACCAAAAAAGTTGTGCTCGCCAAAGCTAACTCATTTGAGAATGAAAAGCCGGCGAAACGAGGCGGCTGAGTGAGGGTGGCCAAGAGTGACCCTTCGCTTACCCAGCTAAGTGGAGATGTGCAGTGTATCTGGAAGACTGCAAAGGACGATCTGCTGCTAAGCCTTAGCAGAAAACCTGTCCACAGCCGGGAAGAGCTACAGACGGCAGTTGGGAAGGCCTTGGGTGGCCATGCGGGAGTTAAAACGCTGCAGGAGATGTTCCAGGTTGAAATCCGGGAGGAGTTCATACTGGCAGTTGGAACCATTGCATCTGCCATTGCAAACCGTTCCCTGTCCACAGACGAAATCGATTCGGGCGATGAAGGACAGGTCAGAAATATCCAGCATAAGCCTGGCAGCAGCAAGCGCAACGAAATTGCTGGAAGCAGAAAGTTATGCATTGGCTGGGTGATGTGCCGTGTCCGGCAAATCCTCCAACCGAAGCTCTGCTTCAGGTGCTTGGAATATGGGCATATTGCCCTAATATGCCACAGCCAGGAAGATCTCAGAGGGGCATGCTTCAAGTGCGGAGTAAAAGGCCACGAGGCAGAAGGTTGTACCAAGCCGCCGAAATGTATACTATGCGAACGCAGAGGAACAAACATGCTACAGGCAGCTTTAGGTGTCCGGCGTACCGCGGGGCCCTCGGTAAAATCAAATATTAAGGTTACTTTAACCTTAATCATTGCATTGCCGACCAAGCGCTTGTCAAACAAACATGCAGAGAGCAATACATTGATGTGACAATCTTCAGCGAGCCACGTTTGTAAGCTCTTCGCTCTTCAGTAGCACCTAATAGCAGATTAGGATCACTGCAAGTGAACGCGGAGAGAGCACGTTCTCTGTCGCCAGCTTTATTATGCTCCAGCAGCATAACGGAAAGTGGATCGTGGAGTGCCCAGTGCCCGTCCCCCGACCCCTACTACCTAACTAATATACTGCTGATCACAACAGTGTCCAGTACTATGCCCGCGATAACTACTGTGTCTTCGTTGTCAACAACAACAACAACGACAACAACATCAACAACAACAGCAGTTTCACAGCGACCTATATCGTCAGCTGAATTCGAGAAGCTCCCCCACTCCCTACCAAAAAATAAGCAAAATAGTATTGGAACGCTAGTACAGACTGGGCTCGATCGTTATGGTCAAATAAAACGAAAATAAAGCCTGCAAGCAATAAAGAAAACAAGCGCACCCAAAATAACGAAAACGTCTGAAAGCACTGAACGAACATTAGATTCGCAATCCTCAGTGACCAGAATGAAAATGACAATTACACTCAAATACCAAAGGCTAAGCCGCCACCTATTTATGTGCGTCTGGCCAACTGTAGAGAATTAGTTAAAAAGATAACGGACTCACTTGGAGATGGTAAATTCTACGTCAGCACGATAAAAAGGGCTAACATTTACGAAACAAAATTTCAAGTAAATGAAGAACAAAACTATCGATCCCTTGATAATGAAAAATGAACTATAACACCTATCAACTTAAAAGTACCAAAGGTCTACAAGTTGTTATAAAAATGATCGAACCAACAGTTCCAGTTAAGGAGGTAATAGATGGGCTTAAGGATAAGAGCTTTGAAGTCAAAATGGCTATGATTATAATAAATATAAATAAAATCCCCAACCAATGTTCAAGGTAGAATTGATACCTGACAGTGTCCACTTAGGTAAAAATGAAGTCCATCCTATCTACATGCTCGCGTATCTATGCATCGGAGAGTCACCGTTGAGGAACCCCATAACCGAAATGGACCCGTCCAGTGCACAAATTGCCAGGAACGTACATCTTACTGAACACTACCCCGAAAATAAGGCGGACCAATCTGCCAAAAGCCCACATGTTGACCCACAGATCCTAAAAAAGCAGCCCGACTTAATTGATTTTCCTGTTACGAGAAGAGTGTCGCAAGATCAGGTTCATGTGGAACACTTAACAGATCTATCATCAGATCAGGGGTCATAAAGGACCAAGTCAGAAATCAAAAAAGGGCACCGGGTCACGATCCCATCTCCCCTAAAATGATCATAGAATTGCCGAGCAGTGCAGTATATTTTCTCACCATAATATTCAACCAAATGATGAAATGGCATTATTATCCCCAACAATGGATAAAATCAATCACCACAATGATCCATAAAGCAGGAAAGGACAAGTCCCAGCCTTCATCATACAGACCTATCAGTCTCCTCCAGTGCCTATCAAAGATATTTGAAAAACTTCTCCTGAATCGCATCAAGCAACAATTTGGATTCCACGAAAAGGTGAAAGCCAAGTATCAGGTTAAACTTCAGTTCCATCCAAATAGACTTGCGCAGAGTCTAACAAGGCAGGTTGGCCATACAGCAGTAATAGTTAGGTCCGGCAAAGTCACCGGCATAGCATTAGAAGCTATACAAGGCACACGCTGGGACGTCGAGTCCAAGCAGTATTGCCTCATTGGCACTTATGTTTATAGAATGCACTCAATACTGCAAGGTGAGCTGCCATAATAAGCGCCTTAGCAGAATTCGTGGCAATAAACCGCAGCTACTTTAACGGTAGAACGCTGCAATATGCTACCGATGAAGGCCAAAAGGTTTATCGAGTGTCCGCTAGGGTGCCGCAAGGATCAGTATTGTGCCCGTTCCTTTGGAACATTATGTACAACGGCGTGCTGCGTCTGACAGTACCGGAGGGCACTCACATAGTTGGCTTCGCCGATGATGTAGCCATCGTTACCGTCGCGAAGGAACTGCGATCTGCTGAGGTGGCACCGCGCAGGTAAACCAGTGTCAAGCTTCAGCTGCCCTCGTGCTAGCAGCGCACCCGACCGAGGCAGTACTGGTGAGTAGCCGCATGAAAGTGGAGACGGCGAGTCCATAGTTGCCTGTAAAAGGGCAATCAAATACCTTGGCGTCATGTTGGACCCTAGGCTGTCGTTCAGGGTGCACCTGGAATTTGCCAACTCAAAAGCGGCTGTTTCAAGAATATTACTGAACACTCGTGGCCCAATGCAGATACGCAGACAGCTGCTAACGAGCGGCACCAAGGCAATCATGCTGTATGCAGCGCCAATATGGAGCAGAGCGATGGCAGTTCCCAGTTACCGCCGCGGGATCTGCGCCACATACAGACTGAGAGCAATCTGCGTCCTTAGTCCTAGCAGGAATGACCCTGGTATTCGGGGCTGATCTGAAGCGAGCTTCAATGAGCAATATGAGTGCTTTACAAATATCGCGGTCCGATGCAAGGCGGAGCAGCATCGAACAGTGGCAGACGCAGTGCGATCGCTCAACAAAGGGGCGTTGAACTCATCAGCTGATTCCCAACTTGGAGAAGTGGCTCGGAAGGAGGCATGGGTAGATAAATTTCTGACTCAGATGCTGTCAGGTCACGGAAGCTTCCGAAGCTACCTCAAAGGCTTCGGAAATGACAACTCCGATTAATGCCCTTCCTGAGGACACCAAGTGGTAGAGGATGCTTACCACATAATATTCCGCTGCAGACGCTTTGACCTACACAGGCTGACACTGGAGCGGATGTTGATAGCCTGGTGCCGAGCATGTTACACTCGGCAGAAAAGTGGGAAGCGGTCAGCAACTTCGCAGCAGTCACGATGACAGCTGAGAAGAGAGGAGCGCTGGCGGTGAAGACTGACAGACTAGGATAGGTAAAGCAATATGTCCGCGAAGCATTGCTCCGGACACTTCGCTTAACCCATCCTATCTTAGAATTACAATTAGGTGTACTAAATTTGTAAATTAATAAATTTTAATTTTTATTTTAAGAGAAATAAAGAATATAAAAAAATAAATTCACACCCACACACACAGGACGAGTGAGAGAACTTTCACCAAGTGCAGACGTGTTTCTAAGACGGTCCGTCCTTTGAGTTTAATTCACCTTTTTAACCTTTGAATTGTTAAACCTGTAGTGTAGGCTATTCTTAGTGTCGCTACATTCCCAAGATTGCCTGACGGTCGTGTGATGTCGCGTTTGGAATAGTAATATTGTGTCCCAATTCCTGTCGAGGAGGAGGAGAGCGCTGCATCGGACTCGTCTTCCTTCCTTTTCATCCAATTGGCAGCAGCAAAAACATTCCCGCCGATTCTTTCTGGAATTATTCGCTGTAGGTACACAAAAAACATCTGGGCGTAGTGTTGGTAATCAACGCGCACTACCACCTGTTCGCGTGCTGATTCAGCTGATTAGCGAATACACCCACCCAGAGGAGCATGAATAGCCCAGGAGCCACCCAGCACAGTGCCTACTTTTAGGTAAAATTGTCCAGCCTATGCTTCTTTGGCAGCTTGTAGCAGAAAGTCGCGGAACTGACTAATTTCCAACCCCTCCGCTGCGGCGGTGGTCATAACGGCGCTCTGGTGACCGAGCTGCAGGCCTTTGTGCGGGGCCCAGGGCTGCATAGAATACCACTGCTAGTACAGATAAGGCAGGTTGCGGTCAGTAACTCAGCTTCGCTATCTCCTGTGGCTGTATCGAAGGAGGAGCAAACCACCCTACAGGGTGCGTTGGAGATAATGGGAGTGACCCTAGATGGCCTCTCGGCGTTATTGCAGGGTCAAAGGCATTTTAACACATTGATGCAGAAAAATTCGCCTATCGGGTCAACCTGCCAAAGGTGGCCATGAATCTGCTTCGCACAGATAGGGCATCGAAGGAATCGCAAACCTCTCCCGTGCTTAAGTGGGCAGCAAGCGCAAGAGCAGCGCAGGGGCTTAACGCTGGATCTACACCATCGGGTACCCCAAAGCGCAAAAGAGAACCAAGCTCCGAGCAGCGGAAGATCCCCTCGAAGAGATGTAAGCGGCAAGTGCCCACTAAAAAAATTGTGCCCGCCCCAGCTAACTCATTTGAGAATGAAAAGCCGGGAAACGACGCGACCAGGTTGGTCTAGGGTCAAGAGACAACAGCAGTCCCAGTCGGGAGTGGACGGATATAGTTATTCGGATAACCCGCGAGTGGTCAAGATTGACCCTTCGCTTACCTAAGTGGAGATGTGCACGGTTTGAGGAAGAATGAAAGGGCGATCTTCTGCTAAGCCTTAGCAGTCTAAAGCCGGGAGGAGCTCCAGAAGCCATTGTCCGCTAGTTAAAACGCTGCAGGAGATGTCCCAGGTTGAACTCCGGGATTTGAATAAGCTGGCTACCAATGAGGAGGTCATACTGGCAGTTGGCGCTGCCATAGAAGACCCTTCCATGTCCACAGACGCGATCAAATCGATTCGGGCGATGAAGGACGGGTCTTAAATAGCCACCATAAGCCTGGCAGCAGCAATCGCAAGGAGATTGCTGGAGAGCACCAAGCTACGCATTGGCTGGGTGATGTGCCGTGTCCGGCAAGTCCTCCAACCAAAACGCTGCTTCAGATGCTTTGAATATGGGCATAGAAGCCACAACCAGGAAGATCTCAGAGGGGCATGCTTCAAGAGCGGAGTTAAAGGCCACGAGGCAAAGGTTGTACCAAGGCGCCGAAATGTATACTAGAGCTCGGACCATGCTACAGGCAGCTTTAGGTGTCCGGCGTACCGCGAGGCCCTCGACAAAATCAAATGTTAAGGTTACTGTATTGCCGACCAAGCGCTTGTCAAACAAACGTGCAGAGAGCAATACATTGATGTGACAATCTTCAGCGAGCCACACCATTGTGAAGCTGGCTGTGCCAGGACTTGGGTAGCAGATACAAGTGGGAAATCCGCTTTGTGACTATGCGGCAGCCAATCCCGCAACTTTATTAAAAGACACCAAACCTTTTAACGGATTCGTTAGAGCAAAATTTTGATATACGTGGCTGTACAGTTGCTATCTGGCGCCAAGTCTTCCATTAAACGAGTATTCCGACATCCTCGACGAACTGGCAGACGATGTTGGAGGGCGCTCCAGAGTCGTTGTGGCGGGGGATTTCACTGCGTGGGCCGAAGAATGGGGCAGTCTGGTGACTAATAGTAAAGGTAGCATCCTGCTAGAGACCTTTGCTCCCCTGGACTTAGTACTGCTGAGCACTGGTACTGCTCATACCTTCAGTATAGCAGGACTGGGGTCCATTGTCGATCTTACCTTTGTAAGCTCTTCGCTCTTCAACAGCGCCCAATGGGAGATTAGCGACACATACACCGCAAATGATCATGACGCTATTCTGAGCACCATTGGAAGCCACCTAGGATCAAGGAATGCTTGGATGCGTCAGCAAAATGCGTATCGGCCATAAACCTTTAATGGCCAAGAGTTCTCCACGTTGCTTTAATCGATCATTAATCTTCCATAAAATGTGGAAAATCCAGACTGTGGTACTTTTAATAAAGCCGGGAAAACCACTTGAAGATGCCTATTCCTACAGGCTAATCTGTTTGTTGGACATGGCAGGGAAATTGGTGGAGAAGGGAATAAGTACCAGGCTGGAGGCCGCTATCGATAGAGCAGGAGGGTTATTCCCCAACCAATTCGGGTGCAGGAAAGCAAGCAGCTGTCCTCGTCTAGCAGCGCACAAGACCGAGGCAGTACTGGTGAGTAGCCGCAAGAAAGTGGTTGCCTCTAAAAGGGCGATCAAATACTTTGGCGTCATGTTGGATACTGGGCTGTCGTCCAGTGAGCACATGGAATTTGCCAACACAAAAACAGCTGTTTCAAACTGGTCGCTCTCCAGTATATTGCTGAACACTCGTGGCCCACAGCAGATACGCAGACAGCTGCTAACGAGCGTCACCAAGGCAATCATGATGTATGCAGCGCCAATATAGGGCAGTTCCCAGCTACCGCCGCGGGATCTGCGCCAGACTGAGTGCAATCCGAGTATGTTGCGCATTCAGAACAATCTCGGAAAACGTTGCCTTTGTGCTAGCTGGAATGATCCTGGTGTTCGAGGCTGATTTCCTGAAGCAAGCTACAATGGGCAATATGTGATCGCTCAACAAAGGGGCGTTGGATGCACCAGCTGTGTGCGGTAGTATGTTGATGAAGGTTAAAGACTAAACTTAAGCTAGAATTGGTATATAGGAATGCTCTCGAATCCTTTAAATGTGAATGATACAAAATCTCGCGTCTAGAATAAACAGCAAAATAAAAAAGCTTAATTGATACAAGTTGTCTATTAGAAATATTTTCTGAAGTGATATTTTATGAAAGGGATAAAAACCGGTAAAGTTCTTGTTCAGCTAATTTTTCTTTAGGGTGAGCTGAATTCTGTTCTTTCGAAATCGAAGTCTTTTCATGAGGTTAAAATATTCATGGAAAAGTCAATAATATATCTTGTATTCATTTACAGAAGCAGTTTTCTATTCAGCATTATAAAAACATGCTGCCAAAATATAATCAAATTAAAGCTCATTATTCTCTACACAGAAAAATACAGAGTGCTAAATTTAAGTTTAAAAATTCTTTATTTAAATTTGGGTTGTTGTTCAAAAATTTAAGTACAATTTCATCTTTTTCATTTCAAATGAAGTATAAACCGAATTAAGCAATTAATTTAATAAATCCGTATCCATACTATATTCTTTTCCAGCTTACTATGGATAGAAATCTAAATGTAAGATTTTTTGTAATAATTTCTATTATTGAATGAAAAATGAATCAGCGTTAACCTCGAGCCGACATCACTTTTGTAACGGCTGGGAAATGATTCAGTTATAGAATTCTTGATTTATCCCGATTTTCTTTGTGATATAAAAATGTACTTCAACGAAATGATTAGGCAAACATATTCATAAATGGTTTTTCAGGCAGTAAAGAAGACTCAATAATATTAATATATATTTAACATGAACAAGTTTTGCCACGGTTATGCTATTTATTTTCAGACAATTTTTATATTTTTTTGATTAAATTGGATTGAATTGAGTAGATTTTCTCTACCAAAAATATTACTGTAGCCCATTTCACAGGGAAAGAAAACTGTAAACAGCTTAAAGAAAAATTTTAGCCATCTTTCGCCTAATAAACCAAATTTATTTAAATATTATTTCATAGTAAATACGATGCGTTTAACAACTATAAAAAATGTTGTAATGATAAATATAATATATATATATGAAGGCTTACCCACTGCCTAATTATGTATCACATATTCTGCACACACACTCATACAAAGTGGCGAATGCGCGATATTTCGTCCTTTTGATAGGAATTGTAGAGGTGAGTATATTCAGTTATTAGCATATTCTTTACATGTTGTGCTACTTAATGATGCAGAAATTTAAACAAAAAAACATGAATAAAGAAAAAATAATCTAATCAAAAATCTAGAATCCCTGCCAGTTTCAGTCATTTATTATGCGTCCTGACTCAGGATTGAGCTGAGTGCTTACTTTGAATTTTTGTATCGTATCGTGACTCTCTGCTATGGCTTTTATCTGATTTGCCTGACGAATGGAATATGGAATGGTGTACACTGTACAATGTACATATTGATCACAGTCATATTTAGCAATTTATTCATGTCAAAAAGTCCGAGTACAAATCGCGTATTTTATTTTTGCACACATATTGGATAGTTGCATTGTTTTTATATTCCGTTCTATGTTCTCCGTTTTCATTATAATAAAAGAAGCATAAAAGTACCCACTTGCGTCACACAATCTGTTTCTGCGCTCCCATATTAAAATCTGTGTAATTCAGCCACAAAAGAGGAGAGAATGATTAATCAACCAAGTAATGAAACTTGAATGTTTTCTATTTGATTATAAACGAATCAAACTCACATATTTCTCGTCCTTTCGGCTTATTTGTTGGTTCATTGTGTGTGAATCTAGGATAATTCACTTAAATACGCTGCTAATCTAGTTAAAGACAGTTTCCTAATTCCAACAAATCGAATAATTGTTTAAATTTAATCGACAATCAAAAGTAAAAATATATTATTCTCAAGACTCCAATCAATAATTTTTCTTTGCAGATGATTTCCCTGAAGATATAAATAATGTATACTTAAAATATTTATAATATGCCTTTATATTTAAAGACAATCTACAAAAATCGTCCATTCTCTTACTTTTAAATTGAATTAAAAATTTACTTTCCGCTAACTAATTGAAAAATACTTTTCCATTATATTAGTCACTTAAAGCAACTTCTTTAGCCTTATTCCTCTGTTATTTAGATGATCATTCCCAAAAAATATCAATATGAAATTTGTCTACATCAAAGCTTAATAAATTTTCTTTCTGAAGAAAGCAACTCCCTCAGTCTAAATTCAATAATCCAATTTGGGTGTTGGGGTCCGACGTATACCCCAAAATTATGCTAGAAGGCTGCATCCCTAGCCAAGACGGATTGCCCATTGCACAGTGGACAGTATTTGGCTGGACTCTCTCCGGATCTTGCGGATCATGATTCCCAATCCACCCTCACCACTCTTGACTCTTGCCATTCGTTGCAAAGGGGGGAGTATGTTCATGCCGAATCAGAGATGAGCAGTTCTCAGCAAGGAAAAAAGAGCTAAATGAGCATCGCTCATTTATCCGTTCATCTTGGCTGAGAACTCTCCACTTTAGTATACGATTTGCAGTATTAGTTTCAAATGTTACTAATAAAGTGGATCCAGACAAAATAAGCACCTTTTTTCATTTGGAAATAAAACCAGAATCGAGGTCTCCCCGCCACAAACAGGGCTCAAATGGTTCAGCGCAATTTTTCAATGGTTGTTTTATACAAAAATATTTTTTTTAAATTATTATAATTTGTAAATATAGTTAAATCTGTATCCAATCAGATGGGCGTCGCCGGATCTGGCACGCTGATGGTCTCTTAACGTATCTAAAATAAGAAATAAATAGTTTGCTCTTAACGAAAATCATAAATACTTTCTTCATAAATATATGGTGTAAATGGTGTGGCCAAAAAGAAAGAAGATGCTTCTATTTAATACATACCTATTTATCAGAATTTTAAGCGTCAAGTATGTAAACTCGAATACAATTTCATATTTTGTTTTATCTTTTTTTTTTAAACATGTCTAATAGGCAATTCGGAACTTTTTTGTACCAACTTTCTGTTAATTCTCCCCTTGGTGCTGAAGTAGTTTGTTTTTATTGCCAAAGAGGATTTATTGTAACGATGTGATAGATAAATTGTGGGAAACTGATGAACAGCTTACAAGAATATCAGTTTTAAAATAAATAGATGAATAGATGAAAATAGACTCCAAAACAACAAAAACAAAAAATTTACCCACCACAAAGCAAAAACATTTACTTAGAATAGTTAATAATTAAGTTTTGAATTAAGTGTATCAGAAAAAGTCGTACAATAAGTTTGCCATGAAATGTGTAATGCGTTTAAAAAGGCATCTCCGACAATATAAAGAACATATACATATATTGATTAGGACGAAGAGACGAGTTGAAATACCCACATCCGTCTGGCGGTCAGCAAACTATATACTTTCTATACTAAGAAATTAAAAAAATAGTGATGGCTGCCTTAGGGCCAGCCACAGAGAATTTGGAGACCAGAGAGAGTGTGAATATGGAGAGTTCTCAGCCAAGATGAACGGATAAAATGAGCGATGCTCATTTAGCTCTTTTTTCCTGGCTGAGAACTGCTCATCTCTGGTTCAGCATGAACATACTCCCCCCTTTGCAAGGAATTGCAAGAGTATATGGTGAGGGGGACTGGAATTATGCTGCGCAAGATCCGGAGAGAATCCAGCCGAATACTGTCCTCTGCGCAATGGGCAATCCGTCTTGGCTGGGGATGAAGCCTTCACGCATAATTTTGGCGTAGACATCGGACCCCAGCACTAATGACACCGAACCCGGACGATGGTAGTTCTCGTCCGCCATCTCAATGGACCCGAAATGTGCCTTAACGCTCTCTCCCAAGGGCCTCGTTGGTGTCTGATAGCGCAGATCGGGGATCGTCTTTAAAAGGACTTCGATGTCGATCGATGGGTCGATCTTTGACCCGATTCTGGCTGTACAGACCTTTTCGGATCCAACGCTGAAGGAGTTCAGCCTAAGAACTCCTGCGAGAGACGCGTTGATTCCGCTCATCGGAGTGCACGGGTCCAGGAGTGCTCGGATCTCCACTGTCTTCATCTCGTTCTTGAGGAGGATTACGACAGTGGGGAACACGTTGGTTTGGTGGTATTCCATTCCACTGCTTCGGCATGAGTTGCCGGAATGCTGGTGTGCTAGGCAGTTGGCGCAGAAACCGGGCGCATTTCCGCAGTGGGTGGATTCCCCGGCAGACTCGGCATCGGAACGAGTGCGTTCCACGAGCAGACTTTGCTTCGGCAGGCTTCGGTTGTTTCGCGCGTGGTGCCATACTGTATTGGTGGAAAAGAAATATAGATAAATTATGACAGGAAATATTGCACATAATATTTTTGACATACGAAACAGTATCAATTTGACGACTGGTCTTTTTACTACACCTTGGGTGGTGAGAATGTCGACGACACGAACCTTGTCGTCAACACTCGGATAAATGGTTAACACCCTGCCAAGGCCCCAGTCATTGGACGGAAGATTATCTTCCTTAATGATGACCATTTCACCCACTTGGATGTTCCTTGTTGGAACTTTCCACTTGTTCCTTTTGTGGAGCTCTTTCAAGTATTCGTCTTTCCAGCGGTTACAAAATTGTTAGCTGCTGGCTTTTAGACGTTGCCATCGATTAATGACTGACGTAGCAGCTTCATTAATCTCTGGCTCGGATATGGAGAGAAGCAGTCCACCAACTAGGAAATGACCTAGGAGTTAGTGCCAGAAGATCACTGGGATCTTCTGACATTGGTGAAATCGGTCTGGAATTTAGACACGCTTCAACTTTACATAAAAGAGTGGAAAGCTCTTCAAATGTATATTTTGTGGAGGAGGTGGCCTTATAGAAGAGATTCTTAAAGCTGTTCACACCTGCTTCCCATAAGCCACCCATATGCGGGGCGCTTGGAGGATTAAAATGCCAAATAAGCCTTTGATAGCTGTATTTGGTTTGGATGAGATTTCTAGTTGCCTCTAGAAACTCTCGAGTCAGAATTTTGGAGGCTCCCACAAAGGTTTTCCCATTGTCCGAATGCATATGTCTTCGTCTTGCGACGAAGCGTGCGAAGGCAGCTAAGAATTTCTCTGAGGTCAAATCGGAAGTGGCTTCTAGATGTATAGCTTTGGTGCTAAAACATATGAAGACACAGACATATCCTTTGGTTATAAGACATGCTCGGCCTGTGTAGTTTTTGACCTCAAAGGGACCTGCGAAATCGACCCTTGTGTGAGTAAAAGGTCTACTAAACGTAGTCCTTTCCACAGGAAGATCGCCCATGAGTTGGGTCTGTACCCTTTTGCGGTGGATGATGCACACCTTACAGGTGTGAATTACCGACTTGACAAGAGTCTTCAATTTCGGGATCCAGAATTTCGCTCGAATGAGACGTACCATTAGCCGGTTGCCTCCATGGAGAGATATTTCATGCGTGAACCGGACTAAGAGGCGGGAAAAAACACAATTATAAGGGAGGATGACCGGATGTCGCTCATCATACTTGAGGGATTCGGAAACGTTCATGCGTCCGCTAGCTCTGAGGATACCGTTTTTGTCTAAAAACGGATTTAAATTTAAAATTCCGCTCGATTTTGGAATTTGCTTTTTATCTAGCAAGAAACGGTATTCTGTCGGATACTCCTTGCGTTGCGTGTATCTAATGAGGCGACTTTATGCTTCGACAAGCTCATCATTGCCTAATTCGCTTGGAAACTGGATGGCTCTCTTCATACAACGATGGATGAAACGGAGCAGATATGCTACAACGCGAAGGGCTTTATGAAATTTTGAAAAACGTTCCAAAATATCATCGTTGGACGACTGAACCAGGTTGCACTTCACAACCCGTTGCTCGATTGTGGTCTCAAGGTCCCCTCTACTGGGAGTTGGCCATTGATCTTCTGGTCCTTGTAGATATTCGGGACCGTGCCACCACAATGATGCGAATACGAGATCTTGTGGAGAAACACCTCGACTTGCCAAGTCAGCAGGATTCAGTTCTGACTTTACATGTGACCAGTTTTGGGCTGACTCAGTAAGCTGGAGTATTTTTGCCACTCTATTGGCAACGAATGTAGTCCATTTGCATGGAGATTTACTGAGCCAGGCCAAGACTATAGTGGAATCAGTCCAATAGTACGTCGTGTACTGGCTAACGGGGAGTTGCGGAATCAGGGCAGCGGCTAGTTCGGCAAGTAACACGGCACCACACAGTTCTAAGCGTGGCAAAGAGATTGTTTTTACCGGTGCTACTCTAGTTTTGGAGGTGAGCAGATGGATGGACACATGCCCGTTTATACTGATGCGGGCGTACAGCGCTGCACCATATGCGCGCTAGGAAGCATCGCAAAATCCGTGAATGTCACTGGCAAGAGGGAAACGCTCTTTGACATCTTCGGCCAATTGTTGTAGCACACGGATGGCTAGAAATGGGGCACAATTGACGCCAAAAGTGACTGTCTTGAGCTTGTAATCGCACAGTTGATCACTCTTATTTCGGAATATTATCCTCTGAAAAGGAGTGTGTCTTGGAACGACCAGTATTTGCCGGTACATTTTTGTGATGTCGGCGTTAAAGACATACCGATAGAAACGCCACTTTAGAATCTGTAACGGCAAGTCGGATTGGAGAACTGGTCCTGTATGGAGAGTGTCGTTTAGACTTTTGCCATTGAGGGATGGACTGGAGGCGTTAAATACTACGCGAACTTGTGTGGTAGTACTGTCTGGCTTGAAAACAGCGTGATGTGGCAAGTAATAATTTGCACAATCACTTGGAGGGACTTGTCGCATATGACCCAAGTCCAAATATTCTTGGATGACCGCATCGTACTGCACTTTTAAGGGAGGGTTCCTTTTCAATCGATTCTCGTTTTTGAGAAACTGAGCTATTGCGATGGACCTGGAATGTCCCAAGTCGATGTTATTTGGATTTTTGAAGGGTAGAGATACAGTGTATCTACCTCTCACATCTCGACTTGTGGTCTTTGTGAAATTGCTCTCACAAATGGAGTCGGATTCCTTTACCGGTTTTACCGGTATATCCTCCACCTCCCAAAATTTTGTGAGAAGAAGCTCGAGTTTCGGCTCGGCAGCCACCGAAACTCGAGTGGTGAAGGCAGAGATTTTTGTTGAAGATTGCTTGCCTACAGGGCCTGTCAGAATCCAACCAAATATGGATTCTTGGCCTAGTAGAGTGCCACAAATATTTTTATGGGAGCCGCCTAATAAAATGGATGGGAGGATATCAGCGCCTAACAGCACGTCTATCTGCGAGCTCCGATAAAATTCAGGATCGGCCAACTGGATGTTGGGGATGCCTGCTCGGACACTATCGGGAATTGGGTAGGAGGGCAAATTTCCTGCCAGTTGTGGAAGGACGAACGCCGAGACTTCTATTTGAAGTCTGGGCTTGCTTGGGGACTGTATAGTGGGAGGAGCTGTTGTAGAGGCGGACGTAGGAGGATCACCACGATGCAAAAACGTGTTGTGGCGACCTTTGCACGTGTAGCAGTTGTGCGTACTTGTGCAGTCTTTGAGAAGATGGCCTCTAGCGAAACAGTTCAAACACAGTTTCTGTTGTTTAATGTGGAGGGCCCTTTCGGATACGGACATTTGGAGGAACCGTGGGCATAGGAGTATGGGATGATTCTCCTTGGAACAGAGCTTGCAAGTTTGTGGCTTGATACTGATCTTGCTCTCAAAGGAATTTATACGCTTCGTATTGGGTTCTCTCTTCGAGGACTTGGGCTGGGGATGGAAACTGGTACTAGGCTTTATATCTTCTATCGCTTCGAGGGTGCGATAGCGCTCGCTAAGGAAATTGTCCATTTCTTCCCATGACGGGATTGTGGATTTATCACTCAATGACTGTTCCCACAGGGACAGCGTGAGTTTCGGAAGCTTCGTGCTGCATAAGAACACGCAAGCAATCCCAATTCTCTGTAGAAATATTTGAATGACTGAGAGCGGTTAAGCAGCCTTGGATTGTACTCTGTAGATCTTTTAGGAGTGATCCGGATTCTACTTGAACAACAGACAAATTAAAAAGGATTTTTAACTGGCTGTTCACCAGAAGCTTATTTTGGAAGCGATTGTAAAGAGCCTGCCACGCTGAATCAAACCCGTCATGGGTGAGCGGGGACTTTGACACTATTGCCTTTGCTTCGCCTCCAGTCTTGGAATTGAGATGGAACAGTTTCTCGACTGGGGTTAGCCTCGGGTTCTGGATGTAGATTGCTGTGAAAAGATCGCGAAGCGTTGGCCACTTTAGGTAGTCCCCGTGAAACACCTCTGTATCAACCGGTGGGAGACTACAGCCTCGAGAGAATGATGGATCCTGCTGAGTTTGCGTGGGAGCGTTGGAAGTGGATGCACTTTCTATCTGCTCGCTCAGCTGACAGAATAACAATGGTCGTATTTGGCATTTCATTGCTAAAATGTCCTCATTTGATGAGCTTTGAGTTAAGATCTTTGCACACACTTCATATTGTTTTTCATTTTTTCCCAGAGATTTTTGATATGGTCACGTCTGACCTGAAGTGTGTGCAGGGTCACTGCATTCTCAGCTGGCTTGTTAATGCGATCCTCAAATTGACTGAGCTTGTCGGTGACGGAAATGAAGTCTGCCAGCGCCATTTTTGTATGGGATTCGGTGTTCTTGGTAACGGACCGAGTAGCTATCGGGACTCGAGTGTGCAATGGGGTATTGGAGCTACTGGCTGAGGACTCGCTTTTCGTTCTCGGGTGAGCGGAGCTTGGGTTGCTTTTTGCCGAAAGGGCAGGGGAAACGGATGCACTTCTTCTAAGGGCTCCTACTATCGGAACAGTCAAGGTTTTTTTGTTGGATCCGCTTGACATAATCTGTTCTCACTGGAATGGAGAACCGATATTTGAAAATAGAAATGAATTTAAATTAATTAAATTCCACTGGAAGGCAGCAACGGAAGCAAACGGACAAAGGAAAAATTTCGGATGTGAGAGAATATTAATAATATGTTTGTTTATTATAAGTATAAGGAAAATAATCGGAATATTTTTTGTTCCCGATTATTATAAATGTTATTATAATAAACAAGTAAATAATTAAATTGAATTATTACAAAAAAATGTGAGAGATATGAGAGAATATTAATAATGTTTGTTTATTATAAAGTATAAGGAAAATAATCGGAATATTTTTTGTTCCCGATTATTATAAATATTATTTTAATAAACAAATAAATAATTAAATTGAATTATTACAAAAAAAACATTTTGTTTTTTGATTTTAAATGCGGAGGAAGACAAAAAAAATATATGTTCTGACACTAAATACGGAAAATGTATTGGCACACAATCGGAATGGGACAAACAATAAAAAACCAACTATTATTTTCACAAAAAATAATAGTCAGTTGTTATTGGTATCAGTGAATACCAAATCGATTGTTTGCCGTCGCTTGAGCTTGGATTAGGAAAATATCGATATTTGATACTTTCCTCACTCACGCTTAGATGGAAAAATATCGGATAATATACCACCACTTGTTGACAATTGGATTTGTCAGAAAATGCTGAAATTTAATTTAAAGAAAAAAAAATGGATTAAAATAAATTAAATATGCAAATTTTGGATAATTTAAAATTAATTCAATAATTAATTTTTCACTGGATATAGGTGGTGTGCTTAATAGCTAAAATATGTATGTGTGTGTTAGTGTGTCAGTACGATATTATATGATATGTGGAGATGAGCATTTGCGGTGGGATTTTTTTTTTAAATAGGAAATGTTTTTAAAGCGTATAATACAAACTTTAAAAACAGCCGACAAATACTCGATTTTTTTGTGCTTAATTTTTTATTGCCCTTTTATGGAGTTATTAGTCGACCGACAATTGCAACAAAAAATTATGATCTTTATTAGGACTTTGTTGTTATTGTCGGCCACTGTTTATTTATTGTTGTTTATTTTAATTCGGAAGCGCACGGAATTATTATTTTTTGCAAATAATATGTGTTAGTGGGACGTATTATGGATGATATATATGTATGTACATACATATGTTCAATTGTGGAATGGACAGAAAATTGGAGGGGTACTTACAAAACAGTAGTACTGAATGTAAGTATGAAAAATATATAGATGTGATGGAGATCTATATATTTAAAATGGATAGTTGGACAAGTGCATATATTTATATGCAGATTTGCCGAATAGTGAGGGCCTTTTTTTTGGGAGGAAAAAAAATGGCGGATGGAAAAAAAATGAAAAATGCAAAGTTTAACTTATCTTATTCTCCTGATCTTGTAGGTGCGGGCGAATCTTGTTATGTGAAGAAATCCGGCTCGAAGGACCAATGATTGTGGTGGGGAGACCTTGCAATTCCAAAATTCCTCTTCCAGTAAAAATAGTAGTTGTCGTCTTTTATTTGACTTTTATTTTCAACTTCACTCTCACAATTCAATTTCTATACTAAGAACTTAAGTGATGGCTGCCTTAGGGCCGGCCACAGAGAATTTGGAGACCAGAGAGAGTGTGAATATGGAGAGTTCTCAGCCAAGATGAACGGATAAAATGAGCGATGCTCATTTAGCTCTTTTTCCTGGCTGAGAACTGCTCATCTCTGGTTCAGCATGAACAATATTGCTGTCATAGAAGCAATCCACTTTGTGCATAGAGTGTACAAAATCTTTGGTGAGCCGAAGATAGGCTTTCCTTACTAGTTACATTGTAAATTTGATATTAAAAAGGACATAGCTTCCATTAATCCTTACGTCTTTTGATGTAACTACCCGCGTTCTACTTATAAGGACCTACTCTATCAATTGGCATTCAAGGAAATAGTGGCCACCTAAGGATCTTCAACTTGAAAAAATTCAGTCGAAAGCGTAAGAAAATCAGATAAAATCACACAATCCAGGTAACTCAAGAACTACAAAGACGAAAAAACAGGATAACTAGAAAACTACAAAGACGATTGAAATGTACTTTGGTCGGTGGCCCTTTTAAATACTTTCGGTTTAAGACAGTACTTGTCAGTATCTGCAAGGACATGACCGAGTTATAAACATTTTTATGTACCTATACAGAAAAAGTCATTTTTTCTCAGTTCTCAACGGGATTTTCTTCCTTTTGGTTTCACATTCTCATCTGACAGGATACGGAGCATCTGAAGACCAAAGGAAATTATAATACTTTGCTTTTTAGCCTATATACGGCAGACAATCCTTCTGCTACAGTGATAACTGGGATATCCGAGGAAGTTATCTTTATGCCGACGACACCGCAGTACTGACAACAAGCTCTTCAACAACGTGCCTCCTGCTTTACAAACTTGGCTAAAAATGGAACATTGGCATAAACGGCAACAAATGCGCTAATGTTACTGTTAAGTTGACAAAATTTCTTGTCAACTATATTTTCTCTACGGCTTGGCAGAAACTACTATTAGTAATTAAGAATTGATCTGTTTTATATGAATGTATTTGTTTGTTTTCTATATTAATTTACAATTTATATTGATATGCCGATTTATGTGCGAATGAAAAGCGAGCCGATATGAACGATAAACGAATTCTATCCGTCTCCCATCTGCAGCAGACGATGCGCTGATACAGCTGGCGAAAGTTGAATATTAAATTTAATGGCTTGAAGTAAGCGCTTAGCGCTTTCAGGACCAACGTTCACGGTACAAAAAAAGTAATGCGTAATTATTTTACACGGTTTGTTTTGATTTTCTCCAGTCGGCTGTTCAATTATCTGTATTTCGTCATGCACAAAGTTCCGATAGACATTGTCAGTTCTTAGAAATCGGTGAAACACATGTGCAGCTAAAAGTTGTCAAAATTTGAACATTTCTTATTTGCTAGGCATGCGGCCCAAAGGTTTAACAGAAGAAATTGAAAAAATTTACCACATCGATTGGGATGATTCCGGTGATGAATATTGGAGAAAATATCGATATATTTGACACTTTAGAAAACTTTATTGAGAAAACAATGCATGATGTCATCACCAAGGGAGAAACTATTGAAGATGCTTTGCTAAAAAAGTGATTCTCAAAACGCTAGTCTCGAATACAGCAATGAAACGATCCAACAAATATTTGAAAAAGTAAATCAGGACACTTTGAGATGGAGAAAAATCACTTCAACTAGAAGTGAACTTATGGAACAATGCATGGTCCAAATGTTCCAAGTTTGAGGTCTACCTTTGCTCAAATCCTCAAAAAAACAGCCTTCTATCGTATCATACATAACAATTAGACATACATGTTACAAAGGGACGACATTGGTGTTTAGATTCTTCACCAGATTCTCAGTCTCTCTAGTCTCCACAACCCTCTTTTTTTGGTGCAAGGCGGCCATTATCAGTTCTTAGTTTTTATAATCTTAGTATATAATATGAATTCTATTAGTGAAGTAGACAAATAAAATTTATATTATAAATATAAAAAAGTGCCACGAACCGTCATTTTCTTTTGGGATAAAAAATCTGGAATTTCAAGACGTCTCCCCGCCACAACCATTGGCCCTTCGAGCCGGATTTTTGTTCATCATCCACTTCAAACACTCCCACGCAATCTCAGCAGTATCCGTCGTTCTCTCGAGGCTGTAGTCTCCCACCTGTTAATACTGAGGTGTTCCACGGCGATATTACAACAGCGATCTATATTCAGAATCAGAGGCTAACCCCAGTCGTGAAACTGTTCTATCTGAATTCCAAGACTGGAGGCGAAACAAAGTCAATAGTTTCTAAGTCCCCGCTCACCCATAACGGGTTTGATTCAGCGTGGAAGGCCCTTTATAATTGGATGCAAAATAAGCGGCTTCTAGTGAACAGCCAGCTAAAACCCCATTTTAACTTGCCCGTTGTTCAGGTAGAATCAGGATTGCTCCCAAAAAATCAATGCCGCTTAACCACTCTCCGTCATTCCAAAATTTCCTCTGAGAATTGGGATTGCTTGCTTGTGTTCTTATGCAGCACAAATCTTCCGAAACTCACTCTGTCACTGTGGGAGCAATTACTTAGTGATAAATCCACAATCCCCTCATGGGAAGAAATGGACAATTTGCTCAGTGAGCGCTATCGCACTCTTGAAGGTATAGAAGGTATCAAGCCGAGTACGAGTTAATCCACAAACTTGAAGAGCTCTGTTTCAAAGAGAACCATCCAAAATTCCTTCAAATGACCGTAAACTTAAGAGCCTTCCACATTAAACAACAGAAACTGTGTCTAAAGTGTTTCTTAAAGACTACAAAGGTCGCCACAACACGCTTTTGAACCCTCCTTTTGGTGCTCCTCCAAATATACAATTCACTTCTCAGACGAATGTGCAAAATAACTTCGTAGCAAACACGCAATGTGTATTGCTGGGCACTGCCCTGATTAATACTTGCCATCAAGGCAATAAATACAAGGCACGCGCCTTGATCGATTCCGGATCCGAAGCGACATTGGTCTCACAAAGAATTCTTCTAATTTGATAAAATTCCCTTAACAACCAATTCAAGCTTAAGTCGCTGCTATGCGATTTCCAAATTGGCTCTCCAAGCAAGCCCAGAATTCAAGTATAAGTAGTATATTCAATCATATTTGGTTGGATTTGCACTGACCTTGTGGCCAAGCAATCTTCGGCCACAAGTTCTGCATTTACAACTCGAGTTTCGCTAACATCCGATCCTTGTGAAAACAATTTCAAAAGACATAAGTTGAGATGTAAGCTGTAGATACACTGTATCACTACCCTTCAAAACTCCAAATCACATCGACTTGGGACATTCGAGGTCGATTGCACTGGCTCAGTTTCTCAAAAACGAGAATCGCTTAAAGGGAACTCTCTAAAAGAGCAGTACGATTCGGTAATCCAAGAATATTTGGACTTAGGTCATATGCGACAAGTCGCTCCAATTGGTTATGCAAATTATTATTTGCCTCACCAAGCTGTTTTAAAGCTAGATAGCACTACCACAAAGGTGTGCGTAGTGTTTAACACCTCAAGTCCATCCCTCAATGGCAAAAGTCTAAACGACATTCTTCATGGAGGCAACCAGCTAATGGTATTTCTCATTCGAGCCAAATTCTGGATTCGGAAATTGAAGAATCTTATCAAGTTGGAAATTCATACCTGTAAGTTGTGCATCATCCACCTCAAAGGGGTAAAGACCCAACTCATGGTCGGTCTTCCTCTGGAAAGAACTACGTTCAGTTTCTAGAGACAACCAGATATCTCATCCTATCAATATACAGCCATCAACAACTTGTTTGGCTTTTTAACCCTACAAGTGCCCCGCGTATGGGTGGCTTATGGGAAGCAGGTGTGAAGAGTTGAAGACAAGTGGAAATTTCCTACGAGGGACATCCAAGTTTGTTACATGGTTGCCATTTAGGAAGATAATTACCCGTCCAACCACTGGCGCCTTGGCAGGGTGCGGACGACAAAGTTCGTGTCGTTGACATTCAGTGTAGTTAAATGAACGGTCGTTAAACTGATATTCCTTCCACAGACAACTGACTCCACTCCGAGTCAGTGAAAAATCAGACTGACTATTGTCCTCCTGTGTGTCTTGTATGTCTAAATTGTCATGTGCAACAATCTAATAATTTTTTATTTTCTCTACCAACACCACCAAAAAAACAGAAGCCTGCAGAAGCAAAAGGTGCTCGCGGAATGTAATCGTTCCATTGCCGAGTCTGTCTTGGGATCCACCCACGAATGAAATGCGCACATTTGTTGCGACTCACCGCCGAATAACGCTTCCGAGCAGGACTCATCAATATGTCTGGCACACCAGCATTCCGGCAACTCATGCCGAAGCAGCCATAAATGCCGGGTGTGCCAGCAGCAACACCTCACCCTACTTCACATTCCAAAGCACTCTCCCTCACATACACCGCAACCAGAAGCAGGGATTAAACCCCTTGCAGCGCGTACGGAACTTCATCTGATAAATGTGTTCCCCACTGTCGTCATCTTGGTCGACAACGGAGCTAAGACAGTGGAAATCCGAGCACTCCTGGATCCGTGCACTCCGATGAACGGAATCAACTAGTCTCTCGCAAGGGTTCTAAACTGAACTCCTTCAGCGTTGGTTTCGAAAAGGTCTGCACAGCCTGAATCGGGTCTAAGATCGATCCATCGATCGACATCAAGGTCTTATTAAAGACAATTGCTGATCTGCACTATCAGACACCAACGCTTCAGGAAAGTTTCGACGGCTGACGAGCACTACCATCGTCCGGGTTCGGTGTCATTGGTGTTGGGATCCGACGTGTACTCGAAATCCATGCGAGTACGCTTCATCCCCAAGATGGACTGCCTATTTCACAGAGGACTGTGTTTGGCTGGACTCTCTCCGGATCTTGCGCAACATGGAGGGGCGTATGTTTACGCCAAACCAGAGAGGGGCAGTTCCAGCTAGAAAAAAGAGCAAAATGAGCATCGTTTATGAATCTGCTCATCTTGACTGAGAACTCTAGAGAACGGCCACGATTATTTCTTAGTTTTTAGTATAGACAAATAAAATGTATATTATAAATATAAAAAAGTGCCAGAATCTTCATTTTCCTTGCGCAAAAAATCTGGAATTTCAAGAAGTCTCCCCGCCACTTCCACTATTAATAATTACAAATTTATCTCTTTTTTTATGAATGTATTTATTTTTTTTTTATAAGTTCTGTTTATCAGTTTGTGTTAAATTTGCAATATTAATTTACAATTTAATTAATTGCTAAATTATGTGCGAATGAAAAGCGACCCGATATGCACGCTGCAGCTGGCGAAAGTACAAACAAAACAAAAATCGAAGCTAGACATTCAAACAAGTTTAAGGGCTTATTCAACATTAAATTAAAAGGCTTGCGGTAGGGGCTTAGCTTACTCCCCCCGTTGGAAGGCACAGGCTTTTAACATCGGTCTTGGGTAGCAAACACTGCTTGGCTGCTGCTCTTGTGATCATTCCTGCAGCAGTCTTCAGCTCTGCTACTCTGGCGATGCTATCTGCTCCCGGAATGAGTTTTGTCACTCGAGCTAGTGGCCACTTGAGGTGAGCTAGACTCTCATTTTTTACCAGGACATGCAGATGCCAGGTGTTGTAAATGTGTTAAGTATTTCTCTCGCCAATGTGTCCAGAATGTCTATTACAAGTAGCTCGCCCCTGAGCCAGCGATCTAGCGTCAGCACATCAAGATCATCATCTGTAATGGTAACTAAAGGTTTGCAGCAACACGATAGATGATAGATGATGGTCCTTTACAATTTTAACTGTCGCCTCCCAAAGACCACCAAAATGAGGAGAGCGCACTGGAATAAAACGGTAATTGATGTTGTCAGCAATGCGTAATTCGTGCACTGCCAACTTTTTCTTCGCACCAACAATGTTTAATGCAATTTCCTTCGGCCGACATCGAGTGAAGATGAAGCGCTTCAACGCGCTGAGAAACGAAGCTGTTGATAAGTCCTTTTCCAACTCCAGGTGAACTGCATTTCGAAGGGGCACTTTTACGAACTGTGCCTTTATAATAAAATAGGCCACAGAAGCGAGTTTCCCAATCTTCATCCTATGCTAAGCAGCCCAAATCCATCTAAGAATGGTGCAAGTAATGATATTGACCTTGAAGATGGTACCGTTTTGTTGTCGAGTAAACTTTTATTATCGATCCAGAAGTTTTGTTGCTTTACATCATCTTTTATACGTATCCAAAGGAATGCTGCAACTTTCCGAAAGAGTTTACGATGTAGGGACATGTTAGATGTAGGGACATGTTAGATCGGGTCGCAGAGAGCTCTCGAGCAAACACGATGTAGGCCATGCATCCTTGTATTCATAAAGATAGGTTGGCCCATGAGACCAAGTCGAGAATCAACAAGTTCGGTTTGCAAGGCTCCTCTAGATAAAATATCTGCAAGATTTAAAGTGTTTGGCATATAGCGCCAGTCCATGCCCAATTATTAAAATGTTTGTCCAATGTTTCTTTTTGAAATCAAATGAAATCCATTAAAAAAGCTGTTATACAAGAAATCATAATATAGTTTTATAGTCACAATTATTTATAGACAATTTATAAGTTAGTTAAGTCATCATGACTTATTTCTGAACAATTTTACCACATCGTTCATTTACATTGCCTTAACATAATAGCATGATTAACATGGAGTGTTCTTCTAAATAGAAATTCAAGAGGAATAAATCGCTCATCGATAGATACAAAACACAATAAATAAGAACATATTTTGCATAATTTTAGTGTGAAGTTTTTCTGTCTAATTTCTGCTCTTTAATTTTTTCTTACCACAAGTTGTCATTTTGAATTTCACAAATAGAATTAACCTGTAGTGCAGGAAAATGGCACGGCGTAAGCAAGCTAATTTATGAAAAGGAGTTCCCACTTCGATGAGACTAATGTTCTAATGTTCGATATATTTTTATTTTACACTTGTGTGTAAAATTGTTAGCCGTTACCTGACAATCATTAACAACTTGTGTCGCCCACAGAAATGTTCATAAAAGCTTTGTTTTATGGCCTTACAATTTTCATCCTGTTGCATCTCCTTACTAAAGCCCGATGAGCATTCGGATTGAAATTCAAATTTCAAAATTCGTATTTTATTTTTTCATTATTATTTTTAATTTATTTTTCTTTTTGATTTATACTTAATTGACAATTAACAGTGCAATTTTTGTTTACAATTAAGTGAAGCCTTAAAACCAAAGTCGTAAATTTCTTAACAATTTTAAGCATTGGCAATCTGAAGAAATGGAGAAACTTTTATTTTCAAATTGAAATCACATTAAAGTATGCCATCAAAGGAAAAAAAAAAAGAGAAAAACATAGCTTAGATCTAAGTTTTTGAAGCTTGCCCAAATTCAACATTCTCTTTTACCTCTTTTTGGTGGCTTGCGACTCAGTATTTGTTACCCCTTTACTACCTTTAAGAGAGCACTTTCACTTAGGCTTATTATCAGCCTATTTTTTACCGGATTTTATTGTTACGAATTGTTCACACAAGCTCAGAATTTACTGACTATCGTTTACTCAGCTGTGATATAAATTAAATACATTTGGAGAGCTTTTCATCTTTTTTATCGTTATAAGATTAGCCTTGTAATGCCCAATCTAAGTGTAGAGTCGAATATGAAAAACCCACGTCAAAGAATTGCACAGAAAAAAATATAAGGTAAGAGGAACCCATTTTTCATTCTAAACTGCATTCAGCTATAAATTGTGAATTGAATCAAACCAAAGCGATATTTACTAGTTGCTTACTTATGCCTCATGTCCAAGTCAAAGTATCGAAACAATGTGACCAGATGGAGGCAATAACACTGACAGTTATGAGTTTCTACGGATGCAATCGAATGCATTCTACACAAACATTGAAATTAATCCGAAGGTTGATATGGAGTTTTCAAAAACGTTCGTTTTGCTCCATTGAATTTCATTCGACTGCTCTGCCATCAGGACATTTAGTGGGACAATAATGAAATTGCTTATAAGCAAATATATCCAGAGGCGCGAGCATTGTCACTTCGTGCTGTCCATTATATTGCATTTGCTTTTAGATCAAAGTAAAAGAGTATTTTTCTCTGTTCTGCACAGTTCAGTATTTTTCCTTCAAATGATTTTATTGGTTTTCAATTCAACATGAATTGTATAGAAAAACGTATAACTTAATTTTTCCTGTTGATTTTGCTTTAAATGTTTCACTATGTATATCTAGATCCATTTTATTAGAAGTTTACAGTTTGTTCACTAAAACTTAAGTTAAAATTTAAGCGGAAGCAGTGCTGTTTTCTTAAATGGGATTAAAATATTAATATAATAAAGTATATCAGTAAAGTTTCTAATCCTTATGCTTAGTTTCTAACTTTTTATTGAGTATTTTGTACTTATTATCTGCCTTAAATGCCCCATAACTTCATATTAAGAGTGAAGCTTCAACTCAGACTTTCCAACTAAATAAAACTTACCTTAGAATTTTAAACATTTATTTTGAGTGCACTCAAGTGTTGAATTACCTCGACCAAACACAGATCAATACAGAAGAAAACAATATTATAGCCTCTGTAAGGGTGCAGAAGTATTTAGCCCTCAGCCTTGGTTGAATTTAATTAGCACGTGCCTAAAAGTCCTAAGTCCTATATATCACAAAGCTAAAAATTATACTCATAATGTTAATTTTAAAAGCCTGTTTGTAATCAAGGATAATTCCAGGAAATCTTGCTCAGGGCAAAAGCATATAAGGATTTCCAAGTAATCATTTTCTCTCTATCAAAGTTCGCTTCTCTTCCCGTTTCTTCAGCTTGCAACATTTGCTGCAACGTAAATTCTCAGCTTTCCTTTGCTTTTTGTTTCCAGTTTGTATTGTATGCCACATTTAGAAGTCTGCACGTGAAAAAATAGCACTTAACTTTAAATTTACATTTTCGTATTCGTTCATTTGTTAAATATTCGAATGTGTCTAGCAGTTTAACTTGTATTAAATTTTCAAGAATAAAAGAAAATAATATATAAATATTCAGATTGTAAATATATTTAAATGCGATTATTATAAAAGACAAAACTATGAATTATCATAAATATTGATTAATATTTATAATAATTTTCTCTTTGTAAACCTTAATAAATTAATGTTTTAATTAAACATCGATTCAATGGTTACAAATTACAAATCCGTTCAAAGGTACACAGACAAACACATAGAGGCACTGCAGTTTTTGGCCATCTGTTTGGATCCTTCAATTCGATTCCTGCAAGACACTTCCGCTTTTGAAACATTCTCATTTTCTTTTTTTTTGTGGGTAAACCACCGAACCACGTTGTGGACCAGACTAAACCAATGATGGCTTTTCTTTTTGTTTTTTTTTTTTTTCTATGAGTAGTTAAATATCGATTTAGCTGAAGAAGCAAAATTTTCACATTTGTTTTGTTTTCTACACCTTAAGTTTACGTTTGTTTTCTACACCTAGCGAAATGTGAATAAAAATTAAAGAAACTAATTTTTACTCAAAGCATTTAATTCAGTAATCAATTATTCTTTTTAATTAAATAAAATTACTCTATTATCTGTTTTAGATTTTTGTTTTTTTTTTTTATCGATTTTACTAGGTCACTATGGACATCTCAAGGACTTGCAGGCAGTTTGCCAGGCTGTCGATAGCCTGGTGCCGAGCATGTTGCACTAGGCAGAAATCTGGGAAGCGGTCAGCAACTGAGAAGAGAGGAGTGCAGCTGGAGAAGACTGACAGACTAGGATAGGTAAAGCAATATGTCCGCGAAGCATTGCCTCGCGGTCGTACCGCGGATACTTAGCTTTACCCATCCTGCCTTAGAATTACAATTAGGTGTACAAAATTGTAAATTTGTAAATTTTAATTTTAATCTTAAGAGAAATAAAGAATATAAAAGAAAACAACACACACACACACACTGGACAAACTGGTTCGTGTATTAGCTAATCAGCTGATCAGCGAATACACCCACCCAGAGGAGCATAAATAGTTGTGCATACCCTCAGGAGCCACCCAGCACAGTGCCTACTTTTAGTCAGAATTGTCCACCGTAGGCTTCTTGGGCAGATTGGACCAGAAAGTCGCGAAACTGTCTAATTTCCAACCCCTCCGTTGAGGTGGTGCTCATAACGGGGCTCTGGTGACCGAGTCGGGGCGGTATAAGCCCCAGTTGTCGTACGCCACAGGGAAATCTCTGGCCATCGTGGGTCTGCTCAGGAACCATACGTAAGATGGACGATAAGCTGCAGGCCTTTGTGCGGCGCCCAGCGTTGCAGAGAACACCACCGCCAGTGCAGATAGGCCAGGTTGCGGTCAGTAACTCAGCTTCGGTATCTCCGGTGGCTGTAGGAGGAGCCAACCACCCTACAGGGTACGTTGGAAATAATAAGAGTGACCCTAGATGGCCTCTCGGCGTTATTGTAGGGCCAAAGGCATGTTAACACGTTGATGCGGAAGGAGTTCGCCTATCTGGTCATCGAAGGAATCACAGCGTGTAGCAGATAACGTATAGTATCTACGGTCTACTCAATTGGACGAGCTGGTGTTGGATTGCATAGATTGCAGCACGTGGTTAATCCGTCTTCCCATAGTTGGTAGTAGGGAGTGGGGGTGACATTGAACTAGACATCTAGCAATAGTGCTCGCTATGAAAATAGAACAATTATTTAAAAACAATTCGCTTGAAAAAGGTATCGGAAGTAATTTTTTTATTTTTTTCTTTTGCAAAAAAAATGTGTAGGGTATAAGCGGGCGGACAGCACAGACACCCAACCTTGATTACAAAATCAGAGAAAATAAAATTTTTTTCATATTATTATGATCCCAAAAAAAAAAAATTATTTTAATGCCCTACTTTACCCTATCTTCATGCCACATGGTCCCAAAAATAATAAATTTAATTAATTTTCATTTTTAACGATATAATATGCTTAATAAATTTCAATGCGTTTTAATTATATAAATTAAAAATTATAAGTAAGATTAAAATAACATATTTCAGCCTTCTGGAGGCATTAAATACAAATTAATTTTTTTTATGGTCCAACATTTGTTGCACAGGATTGGGTAAAACCCAGGAAAAAAAAAACCAATCAGACCAGGAAAGAAGGCGAAAAAGAATATGAAGATTGTTGAAAATAGAATGAAAATAGAGTAGAATAGAAAAAAAATAGAAAGTAAGAGAAATTAAGTAAGATAACACATCACATGGACATACATAATAAACAATGTGACCGTGTGCTCCAGTTTGATCGAACCGAGGATCCATGGAGCAGATGCGTCAGTGTATCGCGCTTCAAGCCAAGCCATTGCTGTGGCGAAACTAATTTCTACATTAAAAAAATATCAAAAATCAATCGAGTATTGATCTTGAAGATCCAGAGAAATAATCTGTTGGTATCCGGACTTATTTATTGATGTGTTAAATTATAGTAAAGAAAGACAGAGAGAAAAGAGGACAATCCAAGAAAACACCAACAAAAAAAGAAGCAGTGTTCCCAACGCAGCAACCACCTCAACCATCAATGATTAGGGTTTTCCCGAAGATAGAACAGAAGAGCAGACTTTTGGTGTAAGAGAGAGAGTTCTGAAGAGATAACGTGATAAAAAATAAAAATTTCTTGTAATTAGAGCACACTACACGGAATCGATTGTGCAACGCATAGTCAGTTGTGCAATTCGATAAAAGTAAGGGATAATAATTTCTTGTTAGTCTACGAGGAAATATGAAAGCTAAGTCGAGATAATAGAAAAGGAGAGCTAATGTCACTGATAATTAATTTATGAAGAAAAATAATACCAAGGATAGTTCTACGGTTAGTTAATGAAGGGAGATCAATGAGTAACAGCCTATCAGAGTACGCTGGAAGTCGGCGTTTGAGATCCCAGTTTAAGCCACGAAGGGCAAAGAGGAGGAATTGCTTCTGAATGGATTCAATACGAAATTGATGGATTCCATATTGAGGACTCCAAACACATGAACACTATTCCAGTGTAGTATGTGTAGGCGAAGATGTAAAGAGCTCCAGCATTCTCTAAGTACGCAACTGTGTATATTGGAGAACAAGAAGATTTTAAAGTTTTCATTGCTGTAAGTAGATCGTTATCACTAATGGTAAGAGCAAATAAAGAGTTAGAGGAAGAAATAGGATAAAGGTATATTGTTAATGGAAGAAGTGTAAGTAGATTGAAAGAAATTTGCAAGAAGGTTAGCACCAGTTAAGTCGTCAAGGGATCCCTCATTCTTCAGAAAAAATGTAGGAGGCATAGACCCTTGCGAAAATAACGGCGGGTTTTACTAATAGGTTTAGATATTGGTTTAGTCGACGTGGCAATTGATAGAGAAACTTCTACGGTAGGATGAAAGGAGTCTTCAGGAAATACTAAAGGACAAGATCTTGACACACTGGTAGAAGTGCAATCGTTGACAAAAATAAGATCAAGCATTCTGTCAAGATTATTAGGAATCGAGTTTATTTGAAAAAACGAAAGGTTATACAGGGAATCTAAAAAGTCATGTTGTGCAGAAGGCACAAGATAATTATATTTCCTAAAGAGAGACCACTGGATATTAGGCAAATTGAAATCGCCTAAAACGACAAACATGCCTTTATCACGTACGAGTGTTGATATATATATAATAAGGCTTAAATGCTGCATATAAATAGAAATATCAGAACACGGAGGGATATAAGAGCACATTATGAAAATGGAACATGATGGAAACGATACCTTAACGGCAACTATTTCCACATCAGGAGGTGAAACGGATAAAGTAATTGACTCGGACCGAAGGGAAGAATTAACTGCAATGAGTACCCCACCACCACGACGAGTTCTTCTATCTTTTCTGCAGGATGTAAAGGTTGTAGAAAAAATTATAGAATTTGAAATTGAGGAATTAAGCCATGTCTCAAAAAAAGCAATAATTTGAGACTCGAAGGAAGAACTTTGTAAAAATACATTTTTAAGCTTAGACACTAGACATCTAACATTCTGATAACTGATATGTAGTAAATCAGAAGATCAATTTATTTTTTGGAGGATTATTACTAATGGTTGCTTGTGAAAGAGAGCCACTAGCTTGAAGACCGTACGAGTGCGTTTTTGTATAATGAACTCATGAACAAGAAATTTGGATTACAAATAAGTGAGAATGTGTCTGATGGAACGTTAATTTTGAAGGAGGCTATTTCTCTATGTTCAGAGAAATTAAATTTAGATACTGATATATTGCTTGAAGATTTGCTGGCAATATAGCCTGCAATAGCTTCACATGTAGTATCAGCTGAAAGTCTAGATAGGAAAATTGGCTTACGTGGTGCAACAACAGAAAGTAAAGGAGTCTGAGCAGGGTCAGAATCCTGAATAGTTACCGAAGCTGGAAGCACAGTTATGGGTGCAGTACCAGGATGGGTTGTAATTGAGGCAGTTGCCGGAGAAGAAGTCGCAGACACCACCTGAAGTGGAGCTGCAATGACAGCCGGAGCTGGAGGGACAGCTGGACTTGTAACTCGTGCTGTAGTTGGAACACTAGCCTGAGCTTGATTAGGAGAAGATGGTTGGACATGAACAGCAAATGGTATTTGAAGAATTATCGGGGTGTTTAAAGGAATACTAATAGAATAAATTTTCTTTCTTCACCCTCAAATCTTCTTTTTATTTATTAGGGTTAAATATTTAAGTAAGAATGAAACTAAAAACTATATTTTTAACATTATTATTAAATTATAATTTAACATTATGATTATATTATTAATTAAATAAAAAGTCCTAAACAAAAAGGAAAGAGAAAAAAAGAGATCATGAGCAAGCCCACTATTTCTCCTTATTAGTTATTTATAAAAATTCATTCGTATGTATTAAATATTATTAAGTTAAAAAATACCTATATGGTCACCTAAGGGTTAATGCAGGCAGCAACAACAACAACACTCAGATATTTTTATTTTTTTCCAAACATAATTATTAATGTTATTAAAGTTGAGCGGTCATACCACAGAATAAACAAATTTGCACTCTTTTTTCTAGTGTAATTGATGCACACTGCAAAAATATAACTTCTTTTATTTCATTTTAACTATTCTCCAATTTCTTTTCTTTTTTTTTTTTTGTACGTCAAAATATAGTGAGCGAGCGCGCGCAATCTTTAATGAGTAGAGTGGTCAAGAGAGGGGGAAATATTAAAGCTGCTACTCACTTTGTTCTTCGCTTCTTTTTTTTCTTTTGCTTAACAGAACAACCATGTGCTAAACTTTTATGGTTGCCCAAAATAAAAATTTATAATATTTTCAGCGCTATCAAATCAAATGTTAAAGTTACTCCAACTTAACCTTAATCATTACATTGCCGACCAAGCGCTTCTAAAACAAACCTGCAGAGAGCAATACATTGATGTGGCAATCATCAGTGAGCCACACCATTGTGAAGCTGGTTATGCCAGGGCTTAAGTATCAGATACAAGTGGGAAATCCGCTTTGTGGCTATGTCGCAGCCGATCCCGGAGGTTATTAAAAGACGCCAAACCTTTTAACGGATTCGTTAGAGCAAAATTTGGAAATACGTGGCTGTACAGTTGCTATCTGGCGCCAAGTCTTCCTTTAAACGAGTATTCCGACATCCTCGACGAACTAGCAGACGATGTTAGAGGGCGCTTTAGAGTCGTTGTGGCGGGGGGATTTCAACGCGTGGGCGAAGAATAGGGCAGTCTGGTTACTAATAGTGAAGGCCACATTCTGTTAGAGACCTTTGCTTCCCTGGACTTAGCGGTGCTGAACACTGGTACTGCTCCCACCTTCAGTAGAGCAGGACTGGGGTCTATTGTCGATCTTACTTGCTCTCCAGCAGCGCCCAATGGCAGATAAGCGACACATACTCCGCAAGTGATCATGGCGCTATTCGGAGCACCATTGGAAGCCACCTAGGATCAAGGAATGCTTGGATGCTTCAGCAAAATGCGTATCGGCCAGAAACCTATAATGGCCAAGAGTTCTCTACGTCGCTACCCAGCTAATGGCACAACTTACTTCAGCCTGCAATTGAAGCATGGCAAAACGGAAGCCATTCGCCAGACACCACATCGCCAATGCCAGGAAAGCCTGTCTTCAGGCCAGATGGCGCTATCAGCGGGCAAGAGGTGGACCCGACTTCTGCGAATGGCAAATGGAACGAAAAAGGCTGAAGCTAGCGATCCGCAAGGGGAAAAGAGTCTGCTTTCAATAACTATGCGACTCGGCCGATTACGACCCGAGGGGCAAGGCTGATCTCCTGAAGCGAGCTTCAATAGGCAATATGGGAGCTTCACAAATATCACGGTCCGATGCAAGGGGGCGTAGCATCGAATAGTGGCAGACGCAGTGGGTTCGCTCAACAAAGGGGCGTTGGATGCACCAGCTGATTCCCAACTTGATGATGCTGTCAGGTCACGGATGCTTCCGAAGCTACCTCAAACGTTTCGGAAATGACACCTTCGATTAATGCCCTTCATGTGGACACCAAGTGGTAGAGGATGCGTAATAATATTCCGCTGCGGTCCCTTCGACCTACACAGGCTGACAATGGAGCGGATGTTGGGCGGTACTATTTCTGTCCATAGCCTGGTGCCGAGTATGTTGTACTCGGCAGAAAAGTGGGAAGCGGTCAGCAACTTCGAAGCAGTCACGATGACAGGAAGAGAGGAGCGCAGCCGGGGAAGACTGACATACTGATAGGTAAAGCAATATGTCCGCGAACCATTGCCTCGCGGTAATACCGCGGACACTTAGCTTTACCCATCCTGCCTTAGAATTACAATTAGGTGTACTAAATTTGTAAATTTGTAAATTTTATTTTTAATCTTAAGAGAAATAAAGAATATAAAAAAGAAAACAACACACACACCCACACTGGACAAGGTGGTTCGTATATTAGCTATACAGCTGATCAGCGAATACACCCACCCAGAGGGGCATAAATAGTGGTGCATGTCCCAAGGAGCCACCTAGCACAGTGCCTACTTTTAGGTAAAATTATCCAGCGTACGCTTCTTTGGCAGTTTGGAGCAGAAAGTCGCGGAACTGACTAATTTACAACCCCTCCGCTGTGGCAGTGCTCATAAGATGGACGATAAAGGAGGAGCCAACCATATTACAGGGTGGGAGTGACCCTAGATGGTCTCTTGGCGTTATTGCAGCGCCTATTTGGTCAACCTGGAAAAGGTGGCCATGAATCTGCTACGCACAGATAAGGCAGGTAAGGAATCGAAGGAATCACAAACCTCGCCCTTGATTAACAGGGCAGCAAGCGCACGAACACCGTACGCTTCTTTTTTTATTTTTTTATTTATTTTTATTTTTAAATCGACTAATTGCAGTCGATTAAAGAATTAAAAAGATAAAAATAAATTATTATGTAAGTTAAATTCAAGGTTTAGAAAATTAATTAAATTAAAAATAATAAGTAAGATTAAAATTACATTAAATTTAAGCCTTCTGGGGTATTAAATTCAAATTAATTCAATTTTATGGTCCACCATTTGTTGCACAGGATTGGGGAAAACCCAGGCAAAAAAACCCAATCAGACCAGGAAAAAAGGCGAAAAAGAATTATAAAGATAGTTGAAAATAGAATTAAAATAGACTAGAATAGAAAAAAATATAGAAAGAAAGAGAATAATGAAGTAAGATAAGGACAATTCAGGAAAATACCAACCAAATAAGAAGCAGTGTTGCCAAGGCAGCAACCACGTCAACCAATCAATGATTGGGGGTCTCCCGAAGATAGAACAGAAGAGCAGATCTTAGGAGTAACAGATAGAGTTCTAAAGAGATAACGTGATAAAATTCGTTGTAATTGAAGCACAGTACATGGAATCGATTGTGCAACGCATAGTCAGTTGTGCAATTAGATAAAAATAAGGGATAATAATTTCTTGTTAGTCTACGAGGAAATATAAAAGTTAAGACGAGATAATAGAAAAGGAGTGCTAATGTCACCGATAATTAATTTATGAAGAAAAATAATACCAAGGAAAGTTCTACGGTTAGTTAATGAAGGGAGATCAATGAGTAAGAGCCTATCAGGGTACGCTGGAAGTCGGCGTTCGAGATCCCAGTTTAAGCCACGAAGGGCAAAGATGAGGAATTGCTTCTGATTGGATTCAATACGAACTTGATGGATTCCATATTGAGGACTCCAAACTCATGAACAATATTCTAGTATGGGGCGAACTAGAGAAGTATAAAGGAGTTTGGTAACAAAGGTTTGGTAACATTAAACTCCTTGGACCAACGTTTAATGAATCCAAGAACACCCTTGGCTTTGTTAGTTATAGAGGAGATATGCAGAATGAAACTAAGTTTGGCATCAAAAAGTACATCAAGGTCTTCCACAGTCGTTATACTTTGCAAGGGTACATTGTCAAGCGTATACGTGACTAAGTGTGGAGTAATTCGACTAAAACTCATAATCAAGCATTTAGAAATATTTAAATGCAACTTATTAGCCTCACGCCAAAGATGCATGGAGTTACAGTCATCTTGCAGACAAATATAGTTGAAAAATAATGGACCAAGATGACTACCTTGCAGCACACCCGAAGTAACAAATACGGGTTTAGAAATTTCGGATCTCAACAGAACTCTTTGGTTCCTGTTTTTTAAATAAGAGGATATCCAAGTCAGACGTGTGGGGGAATCGAATTCGATCTAGCTTGAAGATTAAAAGATCATGATTTACAGGGTCAAATGCTTCACTGAAATCAGTATAAATGACATGTTTGCATTCTACTTAGGAATGCATCATTCAACAATGATGTGAATTCAAGCAGATTAGTCGTGGTAGACCGACTCTTAATAAAGCCATGTTGAAAAGGGGAAATTATCGACTTATAGAGATACTGCAAAGTTGATGTTATAATTTTTCGAATAATTTTGGGATTGCAGACAACTTTGCAATTCCTCTGTAATTCGATATATAGGAGTTAGTTCCCTTTTTGTGAATTGGGATAATATATGATTCCTTGCAAAGACATGGAACAACAGCGGAATCAAGAGATAAGTTAAAAAAGCTTGAGTAGGGGAAGATGTAAAGATGCAACCTATGATATTATCGGGCCCAGGAGAATATGAAGATTTTAAAGTTTTCATTGCTGTAACTAGATCGTTATAGGAGCAAATAAAGAGTTGGAGGAAGAAATAGGATAAGGATAAGGATAAGCGATACTGTTAATGGAAGAAGTGTAAGTATATTGAAAGAAATTTGCAAAAAGGTTAGCACTAGTAAAGTCATCAATGGATCCCTCATTCTTCAGGAAAAATGTAGGAGGCATAGACGAGCTTTTGCGCTTAGAATTTACAAATTGATAAAACAGGTTAGGATCCCGCTCAAACTGATTTCTGCATCATTATATATATACTCATTATAGCATTGAGAGTTAAGGTGAAGGAAGTTAGATTTAGCAATAGAATATTTAGAAAAATCAAGATAAGAGCGAGAGAGTTTAAATTTTTTAAATAGTTTAGTTTTAATATTTTGTAAATTTGAAAGTCGACGTATTAACCAGGGATGCTTGGATGAAACAGGCAATAAAACATTACTTGGAATACAGATATCAAGAAGTGAGTTAATAGGGTCATTGAAGTGGGTTAGAGCAAAATTTATATCAACCGAATTGTATAGAGTAGACCAATCAGCTGAGGAAAGAAGTTGATTAAGCAAGGAAAAATTTCCCTTGCGAAAACAACGGCGGGTTTTACTAACAGGTTTGGATAGTGGTTTAGTCGACGTGGCAATTGATAGAGAAATTTGTACGGTAGGATGAAAGGAGTCTTTAGGAAATACTAATGGACAAGATCTTGACACACTGGTAGAAGTGCAATCGTTGAGAAAAATAAGATCAAGCATTCTGTCAAGATTATTAGGAATCGAGTTTATTTGAAAAAACGAAAGGTCAAATAGGGAATCAAAAAAGTCATATTGTGCAGAAGGCACAAGATAATTAGATTTCCTAAAGAGAGACCACTGGATATTAGGCAAATTGAAATCGCCTAAAACGACAAACTTGCCTTTATCACGTACGAGTGTTGATATATATATAATATGGCTTAAATGCTGCATATAAATAGAAATATCAGAACACGGAGGGATATAAGAGCACATTATGAAAATGGAACATGATGGAAACGATACCTTAACGTCAACTATTTCCACATCAGGAGGTGAAACGGATAAAATAATTGACTCGGACCTTTTTTTTCTGTAGGATGTAAAGTTTGTAGAAAAAATTTCAGAATTTGAAATTGAGGAATTAAGCCATGTCTCAAAAAAGAATAATATGAGACTCGAAGGAAGAACTTTGTAAAAATACATTTTTAAGCTTAGACACTAGACCTCTAACATTCTGATAACTGATATGTAGTAAATCTGAAGATGGATCTAATTTTTTGAAGGATTATTACTAATGGTTGCTTGCGAAAGACAGCCACTAGCTTGAAGACTGACAGGCACCGGACGAGTGCGTTTTTTTTATAACGAACTCATGAACGTTTATTTTGGAGGAGACTATTTGCCTAGGTTCAGAGAAATTAAATTTAGATATTGATACATTTCTTGAAGATTTGCTGGCAATATAGCCTGCAATAGCTTCACATGTAGTATCAGGTGAAAGTCTAGATACGAAAATTTGGTTACGCGGTGCAACAACAGTAAGCAAAGGAGTCGGGGCAGGGTCAGAACTCTGAACAGTTACCAAAGCTGGAAGCACAGTTATGGGTGCAGTACCAGGATGGGTTGTAATTGAGGCAGTTGCCGGAGATGAAGTCGCAGACACCACCTGAAATGGAGCTGCAACGGCGGAGCTGGAGGGACAGCTGGACATGTAACTCGTGCTGTAGTTGGATCACAAGCCTGAACTTGATTAGGAGAAAATGGTTGTTCAAAGGAAAAGTGGCCGACTAACGGTGAAGGCGAGGGCGAGAAAAATCGAACTGGAGATAATTCTAAACAGCGAAGAGTTGATAAATTTTCTGAAGTGGGAATAGCCATTGCAGAGGAAGATGAAAGAGGAACATTTAAAAATTGATCCTCTAACCGACGGATAGGTGGGGATTCGAAATTAAACTCACTAAGCATCTCAATGCTCGAGTCAAAATCACTCGACAAAAGCTTGGACATTTTAAGCAACTTAAGAAATTGACCTCTCACAGAATTATACATTTTGGGGAAATTCAATTGCAATCGGACAAGACCATTTCAGGCCTCCATAGCCTTTTTTAGAATTGTCTTTTTCCAACTTGTCAATATCTCGCCCAGTTAGAACTGCACATTTGCCATGCATCATGTTGTCACACAACCAGCAGTTAACAAACCTTGCTTTGTCACCATCACGCGCTGGGCCATACCGTGCAATTCAACTTGCAGCAAGACATTTTATGTATATAGTAAGAAAAAAAAAGATGCTAAAAGTCTTATACTGGGTATTATTATGATTAGTATGAAGAGAGCTTAAATTGAGAGCGCAAAGCTAACAACCGCGCAGAAGGAAGATAGGTAAAGGTATTATTATTAGAATAATTAAAGCTTTTGATAAAAATTGCACAGCTGATGACTATGTGTGCAACAATGTGATACTGGCTTACCAATAAGGTTTATTTCCAAGTTAAATTTAAAAGAAAAATCACTCAATATAACACAAAACGAATTTTATTACGGAAAACTAAAAAAACTCGACTGTTCACTTTGATAGAATTCTCTCTCTTGGGCAGTTTGGAGCAGAAAGTCGCGGAAGTGACTAATTTCCAACACCTCCTCCACGGGGCTCTGGTGACCGAGTCGGGGCGGTATAACCCTCATCTGCTGTAAGCCACCGGGAAATCTCTGGCCACCGTGGGTCTGCCCAAGAACCATACATAAGATGGACCCTACGCACCCTGCGTTGGAGATATTGGGATGAACCCTAGATGGTCTCTCGGCGTTATTGCAGGGCCTATCTGGTAAACCTGCAAAAAGTGGCCATGAATCTGCTACGCACAGATTAGGCAGATAAGGAATCGAAGGAATCGTAAACCTCGCCCGTGCTTAACTAGGTAAGCGCACGAGCAGCGCAGAGGCTCAATGCTGGATCTGCACATCGCGTACGATGAGATATAAGCGGCAAGTACCCAAAAAAATTGTGCCCGCCCCATCTAACTCATTTGAAACAATTAGACATACATGTTACAAAGGGACGACATTGCTGTTTAGATTCTTCACCAGATTCTCAGTCTCTCTAGTCTCCACAACCCTCTTTTTTTGGTGCAAGGCGGCCATTATCAGTTCTTAGTTTTTATAATCTTAGTATATAATATGAATTCTATTAGTGAAGTAGACAAATAAAATTTATATTATAAATATAAAAAAGTGCCACGAACCGTCATTTTCCTTTGGGATAAAAAATCTGGAATTTCAAGACGTCTCCCCGCCACAACCATTGGCCCTTCGAGCCGGATTTTGTTCATCATCCACTTCAAACACTCCCACGCAATCTCAGCAGTATCCGTCGTTCTCTCGAGGCTGTAGTCTCCCACCTGTTGATACTGAGGTGTTCCACGGCGATATTACAACAGCGATCTATATTCAGAATCAGAGGCTAACCCCAGTCGTGAAACTGTTCTATCTGAATTCCAAGACTGGAGGCGAAACAAAGTCAATAGTTTCTAAGTCCCCGCTCACCCATAACGGGTTTGATTCAGCGTGGAAGGCCCTTTATAATTGGATGCAAAATAAGCGGCTTCTAGTGAACAGCCAGCTAAAACCCCATTTTAACTTGCCCGTTGTTCAGGTAGAATCAGGATTGCTCCCAAAAAATCAATGCCGCTTAACCGCTCTCCGTCATTCCAAAATTTCCTCTGAGAATTGGGATTGCTTGCTTGTGTTCTTATGCAGCACAAATCTTCCGAAAGTCACTCTGTCACTGTGGGAGCAATTACTTAGTGATAAATCCACAATCCCCTCATGGGAAGAAATGGACAATTTGCTCAGTGAGCGCTATCGCACTCTTGAAGGTATAGAAGGTATCAAGCCGAGTACGAGTTAATCCACAAACTTGAAGAGCTCTGTTTCAAAGAGAACCATCCAAAATTCCTTCAAATGACCGTAAACTTAAGAGCCTTCCACATTAAACAACAGAAACTGTGTCTAAAGTGTTTCTTAAAGACTACAAAGGTCGCCACAACATGCTTTTGAACCCTCCTTTTGGTGCTCCTCCAAATATACAATTCACTTCTCAGACGAATGTGCAAAATAACTTCGTAGCAAACACGCAATGTGTATTGCTGGGCACTGCCCTGATTAATACTTGCCATCAAGGCAATAAATACAAGGAACGCGCCTTGATCGATTCCGGATCCGAAGCGACATTGGTCTCACAAAGAATTCTTCTAATTTGATAAAATTCCCTTAACAACCAATTCAAGCTTAAGTCGCTGCTATGCGATTTCCAAATTGGCTCTCCAAGCAAGCCCAGAATTCAAGTATAAGTAGTATATTCAATCATATTTGGTTGGATTTGCACTGACCTTGTGGCCAAGCAATCTTCGGCCACAAGTTCTGCATTTACAACTCGAGTTTCGCTAACATCCGATCCTTGTGAAAACAATTTCAAAAAGACATAAGTCGAGATGTAAGCTGTAGATACACTGTATCACTACCCTTCAAAACTCCAAATCACATCGACTTGGGACATTCGAGGTCGATTGCACTGGCTCAGTTTCTCAAAAACGAGAATCGCTTAAAAGGGAACTCTCTAAAAGAGCAGTACGATTCGGTAATCCAAGAATATTTGGACTTAGGTCATATGCGACAAGTCGCTCCAATTGGTTATGCAAATTATTATTTGCCTCACCAAGCTGTTTTAAAGCTAGATAGCACTACCACAAAGGTGTGCGTAGTGTTTAACACCTCAAGTCCATCCCTCAATGGCAAAAGTCTAAACGACATTCTTCATGGAGGCAACCAGCTAATGGTATTTCTCATTCGAGCCAAATTCTGGATTCGGAAATTGAAGAATCTTATCAAGTTGGAAATTCATACCTGTAAGTTGTGCATCATCCACCTCAAAGGGGTAAAGACCCAACTCATGGTCGGTCTTCCTCTGGAAAGAACTACGTTCAGTTTCTAGAGACAACCAGATATCTCATCCTATCAATATACAGCCATCAACAACTTGTTTGGCTTTTTAACCCTACAAGTGCCCCGCGTATGGGTGGCTTATGGGAAGCAGGTGTGAAGAGTTGAAGACAAGTGGAAATTTCCTACGAGGGACATCCAAGTTTGTTACATGGTTGCCATTTAGGAAGATAATTACCCGTCCACAACTGGCGCCTTGGCAGGGTGCGGACGACAAAGTTCGTGTCGTTGACATTCAGTGTAGTTAAATGAACGGTCGTTAAACTGATATTCCTTCCACAGACAACTGACTCCACTCCGAGTCAGTGAAAAATCAGACTGACTATTGTCCTCCTGTGTGTCTTGTATGTCTAAATTGTCATGTGCAACAATCTAATAATTTTTATTTTCTCTACCAACACCACCAAAAAAACAGAAGCCTGCAGAAGCAAAAGGTGCTCGCGGAATGTAATCGTTCCATTGCCGAGTCTGTCTTGGGATCCACCCACGAATGAAATGCGCACATTTGTTGCGACTCACCGCCGAATAACGCTTCCGAGCAGGACTCATCAATATGTCAGGCACACCAGCATTCCGGCAACTCATGCCGAAGCAGCCATAAATGCCGGGTGTGCCAGCAGCAACACCTCACCCTACTTCACATTCCAAAGCACTCTCCCTCACATACACCGCAACCAGAAGCAGGGATTAAACCCCTTGCAGCGCGTACGGAACATCATCTGATAAATGTGTTCCCCACTGTCGTCATCTTGGTCGACAACGGAGCTAAGACAGTGGAAATCCGAGCACTCCTGGATCCGTGCACTCCGATGAACGGAATCAACTAGTCTCTCGCAAGGGTTCTAAACTGAACTCCTTCAGCGTTGGTTTCGAAAAAGGTCTGCACAGCCTGAATCGGGTCTAAGATCGATCCATCGATCGACATCAAGGTCTTATTAAAGACAATTGCTGATCTGCACTATCAGACACCAACGCTTCAGGAAAGTTTCGACGGCTGACGAGCACTACCATCGTCCGGGTTCGGTGTCATTGGTGTTGGGATCCGACGTGTACTCGAAATCCATGCGAGTACGCTTCATCCCCAGCCAAGATGGACTGCCTATTTCACAGAGGACTGTGTTTGGCTGGACTCTCTCCGGATCTTGCGCAACATGGAGGGGCGTATGTTTACGCCAAACCAGAGAGGGGCAGTTCCAGCTAGAAAAAGAGCAAAATGAGCATCGTTTATGAATCTGCTCATCTTGACTGAGAACTCTAGAGAACGGCCACGATTATTTCTTAGTTTTTAGTATAGACAAATAAAATGTATATTATAAATATAAAAAAGTGCCAGAATCTTCATTTACCTTGCGCAAAAAATCTGGAATTTCAAGAAGTCTCCCCGCCACTTCCACTATTAATAATTACAAATTTATCTCTTTTTTTATGAATGTATTTATTTTTTTTTTTATAAGTTCTGTTTATCAGTTTGTGTTAAATTTGCAATATTAATTTACAATTTAATTAATTGCTAAATTATGTGCGAATGAAAAGCGACCCGATATGCACGCTGCAGCTGGCGAAAGTACAAACAAAACAAAAATCGAAGCTAGACATTCAAACAAGTTTAAGGGCTTATTCAACATTAAATTAAAAGGCTTGCGGTAGGGGCTTAGCTTACTCCCCCGTTGGAAGGCACAGGCTTTTAACATCGGTCTTGGGTAGCAAACACTGCTTGGCTACTGCTCTTGTGATCATTCCTGCAGCAGTCTTCAGCTCTGCTACTCTGGCGATGCTATCTGCTCCCGGAATGAGTTTTGTCACTCGAGCTAGTGGCCACTTGAGGTGAGCTAGACTCTCATTTTTTACCAGGACATGCAGATGCCAGGTGTTGTAAATGTGTTAAGTATTTCTCTCGCCAATGTGTCCAGAATGTCTATTACAAGTAGCTCGCCCCTGAGCCAGCGATCTAGCGTCAGCACATCAAGATCATCATCTGTAATGGTAACTAAGGGTCGAGAACTAATAATAGTATGGCACATGAGTGTGAGCAGTTAATCAAAGCTGAGAATTGAATTTGCAGCAACACGATAGATGATAGATGATGGTCCTTTACAATTTTAACTGTCGCCTCCCAAAGACCACCAAAATGAGGAGAGCGCACTGGAATAAAACGGTAATTGATGTTGTCAGCAATGCGTAATTCGTGCACTGCCAACTTGTTCTTCGCACCAACAATGTTTAATGCAATTTCCTTCGGCCGACATCGAGTGAAGATGAAGCGCTTCAACGCGCTGAGAAACGAAGCTGTTGATAAGTCCTTTTCCAACTCCAGGTGAACTGCATTTCGAAGGGGCACTTTTACGAACTGTGCCTTTATAATAAAATAGGCCACAGAAGCGAGTTTCCCAATCTTCATCCTATGCTAAGCAGCCCAAATCCATCTAAGAATGGTGCAAGTAATGATATTGACCTTGAAGATGGTACCGTTTTGTTGTCGAGTAAACTTTTATTATCGATCCAGAAGTTTTGTTGCTTTACATCATCTTTTATACGTATCCAAAGGAATGCTGCAACTTTCCGAAAGAGTTTACGATGTAGGGACATGTTAGATGTAGGGACATGTTAGATCGGGTCGCAGAGAGCTCTCGAGCAAACACGATGTAGGCCATGCATCCTTGTATTCATAAAGATAGGTTGGCCCATGAGACCAAGTCGAGAATCAACAAGTTCGGTTTGCAAGGCTCCTCTAGATAAAATATCTGCAAGATTTAAAGTGTTTGGCATATAGCGCCAGTCCATGCCCAATTATTAAAATGTTTGTCCAATGTTTCTTTTTTGAAATCAAATGAAATCCATTAAAAAAGCTGTTATACAAGAAATCATAATATAGTTTTATAGTCACAATTATTTATAGACAATTTATAAGTTAGTTAAGTCATCATGACTTATTTCTGAACAATTTTACCACATCGTTCATTTACATTGCCTTAACATAATAGCATGATTAACATGGAGTGTTCTTCTAAATAGAAATTCAAGAGGAATAAATCGCTCATCGATAGATACAAAACACAATAAATAAGAACATATTTTGCATAATTTTAGTGTGAAGTTTTTCTGTCTAATTTCTGCTCTTTAATTTTTTTCTTACCACAAGTTGTCATTTTGAATTTCACAAATAGAATTAACCTGTAGTGCAGGAAAATGGCACGGCGTAAGCAAGCTAATTTATGAAAAGGAGTTCCCACTTCGATGAGACTAATGTTCTAATGTTCGATATATTTTTATTTTACACTTGTGTGTAAAATTGTTAGCCGTTACCTGACAATCATTAACAACTTGTGTCGCCCACAGAAATGTTCATAAAAGCTTTGTTTTATGGCCTTACAATTTTCATCCTGTTGCATCTCCTTACTAAAGCCCGATGAGCATTCGGATTGAAATTCAAATTTCAAAATTCGTATTTTATTTTTTTCATTATTATTTTTAATTTATTTTTCTTTTGATTTATACTTAATTGACAATTAACAGTGCAATTTTTGTTTACAATTAAGTGAAGCCTTAAAACCAAAGTCGTAAATTTCTTAACAATTTTAAGCATTGGCAATCTGAAGAAATGGAGAAACTTTTATTTTCAAATTGAAATCACATTAAAGTATGCCATCAAAGGAAAAAAAAATAAAGAGAAAAACATAGCTTAGATCTAAGTTTTTGAAGCTTGCCCAAATTCAACATTCTCTTTTACCTCTTTTTGGTGGCTTGCGACTCAGTATTTGTTACCCCTTTACTACCTTTAAGAGAGCACTTTCACTTAGGCTTATTATCAGCCTATTTTTTACCGGATTTTATTGTTACGAATTGTTCACACAAGCTCAGAATTTACTGACTATCGTTTACTCAGCTGTGATATAAATTAAATACATTTGGAGAGCTTTTCATCTTTTTTATCGTTATAAGATTAGCCTTGTAATGCCCAATCTAAGTGTAGAGTCGAATATGAAAAACCCACGTCAAAGAATTGCACAGAAAAAAATATAAGGTAAGAGGAACCCATTTTTCATTCTAAACTGCATTCAGCTATAAATTGTGAATTGAATCAAACCAAAGCGATATTTACTAGTTGCTTACTTATGCCTCATGTCCAAGTCAAAGTATCGAAACAATGTGACCAGATGGAGGCAATAACACTGACAGTTATGAGTTTCTACGGATGCAATCGAATGCATTGAAATTAATCCGAAGGTTGATATGGAGTTTTCAAAAACGTTCGTTTTGCTCCATTGAATTTCATTCGACTGCTCTGCCATCAGGACATTTAGTGGGACAATAATGAAATTGCTTATAAGCAAATATATCCAGAGGCGCGAGCATTGTCACTTCGTGCTGTCCATTATATTGCATTTGCTTTTAGATCAAAGTAAAAGAGTATTTTTCTCTGTTCTGCACAGTTCAGTATTTTTCCTTCAAATGATTTTATTGGTTTTCAATTCAACATGAATTGTATAGAAAAACGTATAACTTAATTTTTCCTGTTGATTTTGCTTTAAATGTTTCACTATGTATATCTAGATCCATTTTATTAGAAGTTTACAGTTTGTTCACTAAAACTTAAGTTAAAATTTAAGCGGAAGCAGTGCTGTTTTCTTAAATGGGATTAAAATATTAATATAATAAAGTATATCAGTAAAGTTTCTAATCCTTATGCTTAGTTTCTAACTTTTTATTGAGTATTTTGTACTTATTATCTGCCTTAAATGCCCCATAACTTCATATTAAGAGTGAAGCTTCAACTCAGACTTTCCAACTAAATAAAACTTACCTTAGAATTTTAAACATTTATTTTGAGTGCACTCAAGTGTTGAATTACCTCGACCAAACACAGATCAATACAGAAGAAAACAATATTATAGCCTCTGTAAGGGTGCAGAAGTATTTAGCCCTCAGCCTTGGTTGAATTTAATTAGCACGTGCCTAAAAGTCCTAAGTCCTATATATCACAAAGCTAAAAATTATACTCATAATGTTAATTTTAAAAGCCTGTTTGTAATCAAGGATAATTCCAGGAAATCTTGCTCAGGGCAAAAGCATATAAGGATTTCCAAGTAATCATTTTCTCTCTATCAAAGTTCGCTTCTCTTCCCGTTTCTTCAGCTTGCAACATTTGCTGCAACGTAAATTCTCAGCTTTCCTTTGCTTTTTGTTTCCAGTTTGTATTGTATGCCACATTTAGAAGTCTGCACGTGAAAAAAATAGCACTTAACTTTAAATTTACATTTTCGTATTCGTTCATTTGTTAAATATTCGAATGTGTCTAGCAGTTTAACTTGTATTAAATTTTCAAGAATAAAAGAAAATAATATATAAATATTCAGATTGTAAATATATTTAAATGCGATTATTATAAAAGACAAAACTATGAATTATCATAAATATTGATTAATATTTATAATAATTTTCTCTTTGTAAACCTTAATAAATTAATGTTTTAATTAAACATCGATTCAATGGTTACAAATTACAAATCCGTTCAAAGGTACACAGACAAACACATAGAGGCACTGCAGTTTTTGGCCATCTGTTTGGATCCTTCAATTCGATTCCTGCAAGACACTTCCGCTTTTGAAACATTCTCATTTTCTTTTTTTTTGTGGGTAAACCACCGAACCACGTTGTGGACCAGACTAAACCAATGATGGCTTTTCTTTTTGTTTTTTTTTTTTGTTTCTATGAGTAGTTAAATATCGATTTAGCTGAAGAACCAAATTTTCACATTTGTTTTGTTTTCTACACCTTAAGTTTACGTTTGTTTTCTACACCTAGCGAAATGTGAATAAAAATTAAAGAAACTAATTTTTACTCAAAGCATTTAATTCAGTAATCAATTATTCTTTTTAATTAAATAAAATTACTCTATTATCTGTTTTAGATTTTTGTTTTTTTTTTTATCGATTTTACTAGGTCACTATGGACATCTCAAGGACTTGCAGGCAGTTTGCCAGGCTGTCGATAGCCTGGTGCCGAGCATGTTGCACTAGGCAGAAATCTGGGAAGCGGTCAGCAACTGAGAAGAGAGGAGTGCAGCTGGAGAAGACTGACAGACTAGGATAGGTAAAGCAATATGTCCGCGAAGCATTGCCTCGCGGTCGTACCGCGGATACTTAGCTTTACCCATCCTGCCTTAGAATTACAATTAGGTGTACAAAATTGTAAATTTGTAAATTTTAATTTTAATCTTAAGAGAAATAAAGAATATAAAAAGAAAACAACACACACACACACACTGGACAAACTGGTTCGTGTATTAGCTAATCAGCTGATCAGCGAATACACCCACCCAGAGGAGCATAAATAGTTGTGCATACCCTCAGGAGCCACCCAGCACAGTGCCTACTTTTAGTCAGAATTGTCCACCGTAGGCTTCTTGGGCAGATTGGACCAGAAAGTCGCGAAACTGTCTAATTTCCAACCCCTCCGTTGAGGTGGTGCTCATAACGGGGCTCTGGTGACCGAGTCGGGGCGGTATAAGCCCCAGTTGTCGTACGCCACAGGGAAATCTCTGGCCATCGTGGGTCTGCTCAGGAACCATACGTAAGATGGACGATAAGCTGCAGGCCTTTGTGCGGCGCCCAGCGTTGCAGAGAACACCACCGCCAGTGCAGATAGGCCAGGTTGCGGTCAGTAACTCAGCTTCGGTATCTCCGGTGGCTGTAGGAGGAGCCAACCACCCTACAGGGTACGTTGGAAATCATAAGAGTGACCCTAGATGGCCTCTCGGCGTTATTGTAGGGCCAAAGGCATGTTAACACGTTGATGCGGAAGGAGTTCGCCTATCTGGTCATCGAAGGAATCACAGCGTGTAGCAGATAACGTATAGTATCTACGGTCTACTCAATTGGACGAGCTGGTGTTGGATTGCATAGATTGCAGCACGTGGTTAATCCGTCTTCCCATAGTTGGTAGTAGGGAGTGGGGGTGACATTGAACTAGACATCTAGCAATAGTGCTCGCTATGAAAATAGAACAATTATTTAAAAACAATTCGCTTGAAAAAGGTATCGGAAGTAATTTTTTATTTTTTTCTTTTGCAAAAAAAATGTGTAGGGTATAAGCGGGCGGACAGCACAGACACCCAACCTTGATTACAAAATCAGACAAAATAAAATTTTTTTAATATTATTATGATCCCAAAAAAAAAAATTATTTTAATGCCCTACTTTACCCTATCTTCATGCCACATGGTCCCAAAAATAATAAATTTAATTAATTTTCATTTTTAACGATATAATATGCTTAATAAATTTCAATGCGTTTTAATTATATAAATTAAAAATTATAAGTAAGATTAAAATAACATATTTCAGCCTTCTGGAGGCATTAAATACAAATTAATTTTTTTATGGTCCAACATTTGTTGCACAGGATTGGGTAAAACCCAGGAAAAAAAAAACCAATCAGACCAGGAAAGAAGGCGAAAAAGAATATGAAGATTGTTGAAAATAGAATGAAAATAGAGTAGAATAGAAAAAAAATAGAAAGTAAGAGAAATTAAGTAAGATAACACATCACATGGACATACATAATAAACAATGTGACCGTGTGCTCCAGTTTGATCGAACCGAGGATCCATGGAGCAGATGCGTCAGTGTATCGCGCTTCAAGCCAAGCCATTGCTGTGGCGAAACTAATTTCTACATTAAAAAAATATCAAAAATCAATCGAGTATTGATCTTGAAGATCCAGAGAAATAATCTGTTGGTATCCGGACTTATTTATTGATGTGTTAAATTATAGTAAAGAAAGACAGAGAGAAAGAGGACAATCCAAGAAAACACCAACAAAAAAGAAGCAGTGTTCCCAACGCAGCAACCACCTCAACCATCAATGATTAGGGTTTTCCCGAAGATAGAACAGAAGAGCAGACTTTTGGTGTAAGAGAGAGAGTTCTGAAGAGATAACGTGATAAAAAATAAAAATTTCTTGTAATTAGAGCACACTACACGGAATCGATTGTGCAACGCATAGTCAGTTGTGCAATTCGATAAAAGTAAGGGATAATAATTTCTTGTTAGTCTACGAGGAAATATGAAAGCTAAGTCGAGATAATAGAAAAGGAGAGCTAATGTCACTGATAATTAATTTATGAAGAAAAATAATACCAAGGATAGTTCTACGGTTAGTTAATGAAGGGAGATCAATGAGTAACAGCCTATCAGAGTACGCTGGAAGTCGGCGTTTGAGATCCCAGTTTAAGCCACGAAGGGCAAAGAGAAGGAATTGCTTCTGAATGGATTCAATACGAAATTGATGGATTCCATATTGAGGACTCCAAACACATGAACACTATTCTAGTGTAGTATGTGTAGGCGAAGATGTAAAGAGCTCCAGCATTCTCTAAGTACGCAACTGTGTATATTGGAGAACAAGAAGATTTTAAAGTTTTCATTGCTGTAAGTAGATCGTTATCACTAATGGTAAGAGCAAATAAAGAGTTAGAGGAAGAAATAGGATAAAGGTATATTGTTAATGGAAGAAGTGTAAGTAGATTGAAAGAAATTTGCAAGAAGGTTAGCACCAGTTAAGTCGTCAAGGGATCCCTCATTCTTCAGAAAAAATGTAGGAGGCATAGACCCTTGCGAAAATAACGGCGGGTTTTACTAATAGGTTTAGATATTGGTTTAGTCGACGTGGCAATTGATAGAGAAACTTCTACGGTAGGATGAAAGGAGTCTTCAGGAAATACTAAAGGACAAGATCTTGACACACTGGTAGAAGTGCAATCGTTGACAAAAATAAGATCAAGCATTCTGTCAAGATTATTAGGAATCGAGTTTATTTGAAAAAACGAAAGGTTATACAGGGAATCTAAAAGTCATGTTGTGCAGAAGGCACAAGATAATTATATTTCCTAAAGAGAGACCACTGGATATTAGGCAAATTGAAATCGCCTAAAACGACAAACATGCCTTTATCACGTACGAGTGTTGATATATATATAATAAGGCTTAAATGCTGCATATAAATAGAAATATCAGAACACGGAGGGATATAAGAGCACATTATGAAAATGGAACATGATGGCAACGATACCTTAACGGCAACTATTTCCACATCAGGAGGTGAAACGGATAAAGTAATTGACTCGGACCGAAGGGAAGAATTAACTGCAATGAGTACCCCACCACCACGACGAGTTCTTCTATCTTTTCTGCAGGATGTAAAGGTTGTAGAAAAAATTATAGAATTTGAAATTGAGGAATTAAGCCATGTCTCAAAAAAGCAATAATTTGAGACTCGAAGGAAGAACTTTGTAAAAATACATTTTTAAGCTTAGACACTAGACATCTAACATTCTGATAACTGATATGTAGTAAATCATGAGATCAATTTAATTTTTTGGAGGATTATTACTAATGGTTGCTTGTGAAAGAGAGCCACTAGCTTGAAGACCGTACGAGTGCGTTTTTGTATAATGAACTCATGAACAAGAAATTTGGATTACAAATAAGTGAGAATGTGTCTGATGGAACGTTAATTTTGAAGGAGGCTATTTATTTATTTATTTATTTATTAATAAATCGACTAATTGCAGTCGATTAAAGGATTACAAAAGAATTAATATAAATATTATATAAATTAAATTAAAATCTAGAAATTAATTAAATTAAAATTTACAAGTAAGATTAAAATTGAATTCTGGGGTATTAAAATCAATCAATTTTTATGGTCCAACATTTGTTGCACAGGATTGGGGAAAACCCAGGCAAAAAACCCAATCAGACCAGGAAAAAAGGCGAAAAAGAAATATAAAGATTGTTGAAAATAGAATGAAAAAGAACATAATAGACAAAAGGATAGAAAGAAAGAGAGTAATAAAGTAAGATAACACATCACATGGACATACATAATAGACAATGTGACCGTGTGCCCCAATTTGATGGAACCGAGGATCCATAGTAGATGGAGCAGATGCGTCAATGTATCGCGCTTCAAGCCAAGCCATTGCTGTGGCGAAAATAATTGATAATTATAATGCAGATATCCGACATAGAACTACATCCATTTCTACATTAAAAAAATATCAAAAATCAATCGAGTATTGAAAAATCAGAATCTCGAGATTTTGAGCGGATTCTCGGTAGGTATCCGGACTTTTTAGTGATGTATTAAATTATAAAAAAGAAAAAGAAAAACAGAGAGAAAAGAGGACAATTCAGGAAAACACCCACCAAAAAAGAAGCAGTGTTGCCAAGGCAGCAACCACGTCAACCAATCAATGATTGGGGTTCTCCCGAAGATAGAATAGAAGAGCAGATTTTAGGTGTAAGAGAGAGAGTTCTAAAGAGATAACGTGATAAAATTCGTTGTAATTGGAGCACAGTACACGGAATCGATTGTGCAACGCATAGTCAGTTGTGCAATTAGATAAAAATAAGATATGTTCAGAGAAATTAAATTTAGATACTGATATATTGCTTGAAGATTTGCTGGCAATATAGCCTGCAATAGCTTCACATGTAGTATCAGCTGAAAGTCTAGATAGGAAAATTGGCTTACGTGGTGCAACAACAGAAAGTAAAGGAGTCTGAGCAGGGTCAGAATCCTGAATAGTTACCGAAGCTGGAAGCACAGTTATGGGTGCAGTACCAGGATGGGTTGTAATTGAGGCAGTTGCCGGAGAAGAAGTCGCAGACACCACCTGAAGTGGAGCTGCAATGACAGCCGGAGCTGGAGGGACAGCTGGACTTGTAACTCGTGCTGTAGTTGGAACTCTAGCCTGAGCTTGATTAGGAGAAGATGGTTGGACATGAACAGCAAATGGTATTTGAAGAATTATCGGGGTGTTTAAAGGAATACTAATAGAATAAATTTTCTTTCTTCACCCTCAAATCTTCTTTTTATTTATTAGGGTTAAATATTTAAGTAAGAATGAAACTAAAAACTATATTTTTAACATTATTATTAAATTATAATTTAACATTATGATTATATTATTAATTAAATAAAAAAGTCCTAAACAAAAAGGAAAGAGAAAAAGAGATCATGAGCAAGCCCACTATTTCTCCTTATTAGTTATTTATAAAAATTCATTCGTATGTATTAAATATTATTAAGTTAAAAAATACCTATATGGTCACCTAAGGGTTAATGCAGGCAGCAACAACAACAACACTCAGATATTTTTATTTTTTTCCAAACATAATTATTAATGTTATTAAAGTTGAGCGGTCATACCACAGAATAAACAAATTTGCACTCTTTTTTTCTAGTGTAATTGATGCACACTGCAAAAATATAACTTCTTTTATTTCATTTTAACTATTCTCCAATTTCTTTTCTTTTTTTTTTTTTTGTACGTCAAAATATAGTGAGCGAGCGCGCGCAATCTTTAATGAGTAGAGTGGTCAAGAGAGGGGGAAATATTAAAGCTGCTACTCACTTTGTTCTTCGCTTCTTTTTTTCTTTTGCTTAACAGAACAACCATGTGCTAAACTTTTATGGTTGCCCCAAATAAAAATTTATAATATTTTCAGCGCTATCAAATCAAATGTTAAAGTTACTCCAACTTAACCTTAATCATTACATTGCCGACCAAGCGCTTCTAAAACAAACCTGCAGAGAGCAATACATTGATGTGGCAATCATCAGTGAGCCACACCATTGTGAAGCTGGTTATGCCAGGGCTTAAGTATCAGATACAAGTGGGAAATCCGCTTTGTGGCTATGTCGCAGCCGATCCCGGAGGTTATTAAAAGACGCCAAACCTTTTAACGGATTCGTTAGAGCAAAATTTGGAAATACGTGGCTGTACAGTTGCTATCTGGCGCCAAGTCTTCCTTTAAACGAGTATTCCGACATCCTCGACGAACTAGCAGACGATGTTAGAGGGCGCTTTAGAGTCGTTGTGGCGGGGGATTTCAACGCGTGGGCGAAGAATAGGGCAGTCTGGTTACTAATAGTGAAGGCCACATTCTGTTAGAGACCTTTGCTTCCCTGGACTTAGCGGTGCTGAACACTGGTACTGCTCCCACCTTCAGTAGAGCAGGACTGGGGTCTATTGTCGATCTTACTTGCTCTCCAGCAGCGCCCAATGGCAGATTAGCGACACATACTCCGCAAGTGATCAAGGCGCTATTCGGAGCACCATTGGAAGCCACCTAGGATCAAGGAATGCTTGGATGCTTCAGCAAAATGCGTATCGGCCAGAAACCTATAATGGCCAAGAGTTCTCTACGTCGCTACCCAGCTAATGGCACAACTTACTTCAGCCTGCAATTGAAGCATGGCAAAACGGAAGCCATTCGCCAGACACCACATCGCCAATGCCAGGAAAGCCTGTCTTCAGGCCAGAAGGCGCTATCAGCGGGCAAGAGGTGGACCCGACTTCTGCGAATGGCAAATGGAACGAAAAAGGCTGAAGCTAGCGATCCGCAAGGGGAAAAGAGTCTGCTTTCAATAACTATGCGACTCGGCCGATTACGACCCGAGGGGCAAGGCTGATCTCCTGAAGCGAGCTTCAATAGGCAATATGGGAGCTTCACAAATATCACGGTCCGATGCAAGGGGGCGTAGCATCGAATAGTGGCAGACGCAGTGGGTTCGCTCAACAAAGGGGCGTTGGATGCACCAGCTGATTCCCAACTTGATGATGCTGTCAGGTCACGGATGCTTCCGAAGCTACCTCAAACGTTTCGGAAATGACACCTTCGATTAATGCCCTTCATGTGGACACCAAGTGGTAGAGGATGCGTAATAATATTCCGCTGCGGTCCCTTCGACCTACACAGGCTGACAATGGAGCGGATGTTGGGCGGTACTATTTCTGTCCATAGCCTGGTGCCGAGTATGTTGTACTCGGCAGAAAAGTGGGAAGCGGTCAGCAACTTCGAAGCAGTCACGATGACAGGAAGAGAGGAGCGCAGCCGGGGAAGACTGACATACTGATAGGTAAAGCAATATGTCCGCGAACCATTGCCTCGCGGTAATACCGCGGACACTTAGCTTTACCCATCCTGCCTTAGAATTACAATTAGGTGTACTAAATTTGTAAATTTGTAAATTTTATTTTTAATCTTAAGAGAAATAAAGAATATAAAAAAGAAAACAACACACACACACACACTGGACAAGGTGGTTCGTATATTAGCTATACAGCTGATCAGCGAATACACCCACCCAGAGGGGCATAAATAGTGGTGCATGTCCCAAGGAGCCACCTAGCACAGTGCCTACTTTTAGGTAAAATTATCCAGCGTACGCTTCTTTGGCAGTTTGGAGCAGAAAGTCGCGGAACTGACTAATTTCCAACCCCTCCGCTGTGGCAGTGCTCATAAGATGGACGATAAATGAGGAGCCAACCATATTACAGGGTGGGAGTGACCCTAGATGGTCTCTTGGCGTTATTGCAGCGCCTATTTGGTCAACCTGGAAAAGGTGGCCATGAATCTGCTACGCACAGATAAGGCAGCAAGCGCACGAACACCGTACGCTTCTTTTTTATTTTTTTTATTTATTTTTATTTTTAAATCGACTAATTGCAGTCGATTAAAGAATTAAAAAAGATAAAAATAAATTATTATGTAAGTTAAATTCAAGGTTTAGAAAATTAATTAAATTAAAAATAATAAGTAAGATTAAAATTACATTAAATTTAAGCCTTCTGGGGTATTAAATTCAAATTAATTCAATTTTATGGTCCACCATTTGTTGCACAGGATTGGGGAAAACCCAGGCAAAAAAACCCAATCAGACCAGGAAAAAAGGCGAAAAAGAATTATAAAGATAGTTGAAAATAGAATTAAAATAGACTAGAATAGAAAAAAAATAGAAAGAAAGAGAATAATGAAGTAAGATAAGGACAATTCAGGAAAATACCAACCAAATAAGAAGCAGTGTTGCCAAGGCAGCAACCACGTCAACCATCAATGATTAGGGTTTTCCCGAAGATAGAACAGAAGAGCAGATTTTAGGAGTAACAGATAGAGTTCTAAAGAGATAACGTGATAAAATTCGTTGTAATTGAAGCACAGTACATGGAATCGATTGTGCAACGCATAGTCAGTTGTGCAATTAGATAAAAATAAGGGATAATAATTTCTTGTTAGTCTACGAGGAAATATAAAAGTTAAGACGAGATAATAGAAAAGGAGTGCTAATGTCACCGATAATTAATTTATGAAGAAAAATAATACCAAGGAAAGTTCTACGGTTAGTTAATGAAGGGAGATCAATGAGTAAGAGCCTATCAGGGTACGCTGGAAGTCGGCGTTCGAGATCCCAGTTTAAGCCACGAAGGGCAAAGATGAGGAATTGCTTCTGATTGGATTCAATACGAACTTGATGGATTCCATATTGAGGACTCCAAACACATGAACAATATTCTAGTATGGGGCGAACTAGAGAAGTATAAAGGAGTTTGGTAACAAAGGTTTGGTAACATTAAACTCCTTGGACCAACGTTTAATGAATCCAAGAACACCCTTGGCTTTGTTAGTTATAGAGGAGATATGCAGAATGAAACTAAGTTTGGCATCAAAAAGTACATCAAGGTCTTCCACAGTCGTTATACTTTGCAAGGGTACATTGTCAAGCGTATACGTGACTAAGTGTGGAGTAATTCGACTAAAACTCATAATCAAGCATTTAGAAATATTTAAATGCAACTTATTAGCCTCACGCCAAAGATGCATGGAGTTACAGTCATCTTGCAGACAAATATAGTTGAAAAATAATGGACCAAGATGACTACCTTGCGGCACACCCGATGTAACAAATACGGGTTTAGAAATTTCGGATCTCAACAGAACTCTTTGGTTCCTGTTTTTTAAATAAGAGGATATCCAAGTCAGACGTGTGGGGGGGAATCGAATTCGATCTAGCTTGAAGATTAAAAGATCATGATTTACAGGGTCAAATGCTTCACTGAAATCAGTATAAATGACATGTTTGCATTCTACTTAGGAATGCATCATTCAACAATGATGTGAATTCAAGCAGATTAGTCGTGGTAGACCGACTCTTAATAAAGCCATGTTGAAAAGGGGAAATTATCGACTTATAGAGATACTGCAAAGTTGATGTTATAATTTTTTCGAATAATTTTGGGATTGCAGACAACTTTGCAATTCCTCTGTAATTCGATATATAGGAGTTAGTTCCCTTTTTGTGAATTGGGATAATATATGATTCCTTGCAAAGACATGGAACAACAGCGGAATCAAGAGATAAGTTAAAAAGCTTGAGTAGGGGAAGATGTAAAGATGCAACCTATGATATTATCGGGCCCAGGAGAATATGAAGATTTTAAAGTTTTCATTGCTGTAACTAGATCGTTATAGGAGCAAATAAAGAGTTGGAGGAAGAAATAGGATAAGGATAAGGATAAGCGATACTGTTAATGGAAGAAGTGTAAGTATATTGAAAGAAATTTGCAAAAAGGTTAGCACTAGTAAAGTCGTCAATGGATCCCTCATTCTTCAGGAAAAATGTAGGAGGCATAGACGAGCTGTTGCGCTTAGAATTTACAAATTGATAAAACAGGTTAGGATCCCGCTCAAACTGATTTCTGCATCATTATATATATACTCATTATAGCATTGAGAGTTAAGGTGAAGGAAGTTAGATTTAGCAATAGAATATTTAGAAAAATCAAGATAAGAGCGAGAGAGTTTAAATTTTTTAAATAGTTTAGTTTTAATATTTTGTAAATTTGAAAGTCGACGTATTAACCAGGGATGCTTGGATGAAACAGGCAATAAAACATTACTTGGAATACAGATATCAAGAAGTGAGTTAATAGGGTCATTGAAGTGGGTTAGAGCAAAATTTATATCAACCGAATTGTATAGAGTAGACCAATCAGCTGAGGAAAGAAGTTGATTAAGCATGGAAAAATTTTTCTTGCGAAAACAACGGCGGGTTTTTCTAATAGGTTTAGATATTGGTTTAGTCGACGTGGCAATTGATAGAGAAACTTCTACGGTAGGATGAAAGGAGTCTTCAGGAAATACTAAAGGACAAGATCTTGACACACTGGTAGAAGTGCAATCGTTGAGAAAAATAAGATCAAGCATTCTGTCAAGATTATTAGGAATCGAGTTTTTTTGAAAAAACGAAAGGTCAAATAGGGTATCAAAAAGTCATGTTGTGCAGAATGCACAAGATAATTATATTTCCTAAAGAGAGACCGCTGGATATTAGGCAAATTGAAATCGCCTAAAACGACAAACATGCCTTTATCACGTACGAGTGTTGATATATATATAATATGGCTTAAATGCTGCATATAAATAGAAATATCAGAACACGGAGGGATATAAGAGCACATTATGAAAATGGAACATGATGGAAACGATACCTTAACGTCAACTATTTCCACATCAGGAGGTGAAACGGATAAAATAATTGACTCGGACCTTTTTTTTCTGTAGGATGTAAAGTTTGTAGAAAAAATTTCAGAATTTGAAATTGAGGAATTAAGCCATGTCTCAAAAAAAGCAATAATATGAGACTCGAAGGAAGAACTTTGTAAAAATACATTTTTAAGCTTAGACACTAGACCTCTAACATTCTGTTAACTGATATGTAGTAAATCTGAAGATGGATCTAATTTTTTGAAGGATTATTACTAATGGTTGCTTGCAAAAGACAGCCACTAGCTTGAAGACTGACAGGCACCGGACGAGTGCGTTTTTTTATAACGAACTCATGAACGTTTATTTTGGAGGAGACTATTTGCCTAGGTTCAGAGAAATTAAATTTAGATATTGATACATTTCTTGAAGATTTGCTGGCAATATAGCCTGCAATAGCTTCACATGTAGTATCAGGTGAAAGTCTAGATACGAAAATTTGGTTACGCGGTGCAACAACAGTAAGCAAAGGAGTCGGGGCAGGGTCAGAACTCTGAACAGTTACCAAAGCTGGAAGCACAGTTATGGGTGCAGTACCAGGATGGGTTGTAATTGAGGCAGTTGCCGGAGATGAAGTCGCAGACACCACCTGAAATGGAGCTGCAACGGCGGAGCTGGAGGGACAGCTGGACATGTAACTCGTGCTGTAGTTGGATCACAAGCCTGAGCTTGATGAGGAGAAGATGGTTGTTCAAAGGAAAAGTGGCCGACTAACGGTAAGGGCGAGGGCGAGAAAAATCGAACTGGAGATAATTCTAAACAGCGAAGAGTTGATAAATTTTCTGAAGTGGGAATAGCCATTGCAGAGGAAGATGAAAGAGGAACATTTAAAAATTGATCCTCTAACCGACGGATAGGTGGGGATTCGAAATTAAACTCACTAAGCATCTCAATGCTCGAGTCAAAATCACTCGACAAAAGCTTGGACATTTTAAGCAACTTAAGAAATTGACCTCTCACAGAATTATACATTTTGGGGAAATTCAATTGCAATCGGACAAGACCATTTCAGGCCTCCATAGCCTTTTTTAGAATTGTCTTTTTCCAACTTGTCAATATCTCGCCCAGTTAGAACTGCACATTTGCCATGCATCATGTTGTCACACAACCAGCAGTTAACAAACCTTGCTTTGTCACCATCACGCGCTGGGCCATACCGTGCAATTCAACTTGCAGCAAGACATTTTATGTATATAGTAAGAAAAAAAAGATGCTAAAAGTCTTATACTGGGTATTATTATGATTAGTATGAAGAGAGCTTAAATTGAGAGCGCAAAGCTAACAACCGCGCAGAAGGAAGATAGGTAAAGGTATTATTATTAGAATAATTAAAGCTTTTGATAAAAATTGCACAGCTGATGACTATGTGTGCAACAATGTGATACTGGCTTACCAATAAGGTTTATTTCCAAGTTAAATTTAAAAGAAAAATCACTCAATATAACACAAAACGAATTTTATTACGGAAAACTAAAAAAACTCGACTGTTCACTTTGATAGAATTCTCTCTCTTGGGCAGTTTGGAGCAGAAAGTCGCGGAAGTGACTAATTTCCAACACCTCCTCCACGGGGCTCTGGTGACCGAGTCGGGGCGGTATAATCCTCATCTGCTGTAAGCCACCGGGAAATCTCTGGCCACCGTGGGTCTGCCCAAGAACCATACATAAGATGGACCCTACGCACCCTGCGTTGGAGATTGGGATGAACCCTAGATGGTCTCTCGGCGTTATTGCAGGGCCTATCTGGTAAACCTGCAAAAAGTGGCCATGAATCTGCTACGCACAGATTAGGCAGATAAGGAATCGAAGGAATCGTAAACCTCGCCCGTGCTTAACTAGGTAAGCGCACGAGCAGCGCAGAGGCTCAATGCTGGATCTGCACATCGCGTACGATGAGATATAAGCGGCAAGTACCCAAAAAAATTGTGCCCGCCCCATCTAACTCATTTGAAAATGAAAAGCCGGGAAACGAGGCGGCAGGGAAGCCTCCAGGTTGGTCTAGGGCCAAGAGACGACAGCAGCCCCACAAACGTTTCCGTGCGGACGTGATATTTGTGTCGGGAGTGGACGGATATAGTGATTCGGATATCCTGCAAGTGGCCAAGAGTGACCCTTCGCTTACGCACCTAAGCGGAGATGTGCAGGGTATCAGGAAGACTGCAAAGGGCGATCTTCTGCTAAGCTTTAGCAGAAAACCTGTCCAAAGCCTGGAAGAGGTCCAGAAGGCAGTTGGGAAGGCCTGCGGTGGTTCAAACGCTGTAGGAGATGTCCCGGGCTGAAATCCGGGATCTGGATGAGCTGGCGTCCAATGAGGAGGTCATACTGGCAGCTGGCGCTGGCATTGCAGACCCTTCCCTGTCCACAGACGCGATCAAATCGATTCGGGCGATGAAGTACGGGTCACAAATAGCCACCATAAGCCTGGCAGCAGCAAGCGCAACGAAATTGCTGGAGTGCACCAAGCTACGCGAGGCCCTTGACAAAATAAAATGTTAAGGTTACTGAAAATTAACCTTTAGCATTGCCGCCCAAACGCTTGTCGAATAAACCTGTAGAGAGCGATAAATTGATGTGGCAATCATCAGTGAGCCACACCATTGTGAACCTGGTTGTGCCAGGACTTGGGTATCAGACACAAGTGGGATCTCCGCTTTGTGGCTATGCGGCAGCCGATCTCGGAGGTTATTAAAAGACGCCAAAACTTTTAACGGATTCGTTAGAGCAAAAATGGGAGATATGTGGCTGTACAGTCGCTATCTGGCGCCAAGTCTTCCTTTAAACGAGTATTCCGACATCCTCGACGAACTAGCAGACGATGTTAGAGGACGCTCTAGAGTCGTTGTGGCGGGGGATTTCAACGCGAAGGCCGAAGAATAGGGCAGTCTGGTGACTAATATTAAAGGTCGTATCCTGCTAGAGACCTTTGCTCCCCTGCTGCTGAACATTGGTACAGCTCACACCCTCAACACAGATGGCAGTGCTGAAACAAGGGCTACGCAGCTAATGGCACAACTTACTTCAGCCTGCAATCGAAGCATGTCCAAACGGCAGCCATTTGCCAGACTCCACACGCCAACGAATTGGTGGAGCGATGATAACTCCGATGCCCGGAAAGTCTGTCTTCAGGGCAGAAAGTGCTATCAGCGGAAGGGGTAGACCCGATTTCTGCTAATGGCAATTCACATACCAAATGGCACGAAAAAGGCTGAAGCTAGCGATTCACAAGAGGAAAAGAGACTGCTTTCTTGAACTCTGCGACTCGGCCAAATACGACCATACAAGGGCAAGGCATACAAAATAGTAATAACAAATCTCTACTGCGGCAAATAAGCATCGCCAACGGACGCCGGTGAACTGAAGCTAATAGTTGAGACACTATTTCCCCAACAACCAAAGGCACACAACAATGCTATAGAACCCCTCGCTTTGGCGGACTCTCCTATAAGGGACTTAGTAACGACGAGCGAAGTTCTTGCGATAGCCAGAAGCCTGAAATGCCTCTAAGGCTCCTGGCCCGATGGCGTGCCGAATTGCGCTCTAAAGCTGGCGCTGTCTTTGCATTCGGACTCCTTTTCCTATGTTTTTAATGCGTGCTTGCAGGAGTGAATCTTCCCTGAAAATATGTAAAACCCAGACCCTGATACTTTTACCAAAGTCAAACCACTTGAACCACCTCTTCCTACAGGCCAATCTGCTTATTGGACATGGCAGGGAAAGTGCTGGAGAAGGTAATAAGTACCATGCTGGAGGCCGCTATCGATAGAGCAGGAGGGTTATCCCCCAACCAATTCGAGTTTAGGAAAGCAAGGTCTACAATCGACGCCTTGAGCAAACTCACCGGCAAAGCATCAGAAGCTATCCAAGCAGTATTGCCTCAATGCATTTAATACTGCAAGGTGGGATGCCATAATAAGCGCCTTAGGAGAATTCGGAGTTTCTAAATAGCTCGTGGCAATAATCCGCAGCTACTTCAACGGTAGAACCCTGCAACATTCTACCGAAGAAGACCAAAAAGTTTATCAAGTGTGCGCTGGAGTGCCGCAAGGATCAGTACTGGGCCGGCACCTTTGGAACATTATGTACGATGGAGTGCTGCAGACACAGACGTGTTTCTGAGACAGTCCGTCCTTTCAGTTTTTAATTCGTCTTTTTAACCTGTGAATTGTTAAACCTAGTGTGTGGCTATTCTTAGTGTCGCTAAATAGTAATATTGTATCCCCATTCCTGTCGATGGGGAGGAGAGTGCTGCATCAGACTCGTCTTCCTTCCTTTTCATCCAATTAGGAGCAGCAAAAACATTCTCGCCGATTCTTTCTGGAAAACAAAAACATCTGTGCGTAGTGTTGGTAATCAACACGCACTACCACCTGTTCGCGTGTTAATATCTCTGGACAAGCTGGTTCATGTATTAACTAATCAGCGGATCAGCGAATACACCGACCCAGAGGAGCATAAATAGTAGTGCATACCCCAGGAGCCACCCAGAACATTGCCTAGTTTTAGGTAAAATTATCCACCGTACGTTTTTTGGGCAGTTTGGAGCAGAAAGTCGCGGAACTGACTAATTTCCAACCCCTCCGCTGCGGCGGTGCTCATAACGGTGCTCTGGTGACCGAGTCGGTTCGGCCCCGGCTTTCGTATGTCTGGGTCTGGAACCATACGTAAGATGGACGATGAGCTGCAGGCCTTTGTGCGGCGCTGTACAGAACAGCGCTGCAGAGAACACCACCGCCAGTGCAGATAAGGCAGGTTGCGGTCAGTAACTCAGCTTCGCTATCTCCTGTATCGAAGGAGGAGTGCGTTGGAGATAATTGGAGTGAACCTAGATGGCCTCTCGGCGTTATTGCAGGGCCAAAGGCATGTTAACATGTTGATGCGGAAGGAGTTCGCCTATCTGGTCAACCTGCAAAAGGTGGCCTTGAATCTGCTTCGCAGAGACAAGGCAGATAAGGCATCGAAGGAATCGCAAACCTCTCCCGTGCTTAACTGGGCAGCAAGTGCATGAGCAGCGTGTAGCAGATAACGTATAGTATATACGGTCTACTCAATCGGACGAGCTGGTGTTGGATTGCATAGATTGCAGCACGTGGTTAATCCGTCTTCCCGTAGTCGGTAGTAGGGAGTGGGGGTGACATTGAACTAGCCATCTAGCAATAGTGCTGGCTATGAAAATAGAATAATTATTTATAAAAAAATTCGCCTGCGAATATAAAGATAAAATAAAATTTTTTTTAGTAATACTGTGACCCAAAAAAAACAAAATTATTTTATGCCCTACTTTACCCTATCTTCACTCCACATGGTCCCAATTATAATATGCTTAATAAATTTAGCTTTATCATATTAACTATCATTCACAATATTAAAATTTTAGTAATACTAATAGGATAAATTTTCTGTCTTCACGCTCAAATCTTCTTTATATTTATTAGTGTTAAATATTTAAGTAAGAATGAAACTAAAAACTATATTTTTAACATTATTATTAATAATAATTTAACATTATGATTATATTATTAATTCAATAAAAAAATCCTAAACAAAAAGGAAAGAAAAAAAAGAGATCATGAGCAAGCCCACTATTTCTCCTTATTAATTATTTATAAAAATTCATTCGTATGTATTAAATATTATTAAGTTCAAAAATACCTATATGGTCACCTAAGGGTTAATGCAGGCGTTAATATGAATGCAGCAACAACAACCACACTCAGAGTTCAGTCTCAGAACAGCTGACTGCCCTTCTCCTCCCGTATAAATGAAAGGAGAAAAAAAAAATTTACACTACTCAACACAAAAAAATAAAAAAATGAAATTGAATGATAGTAGATTAGAATTACTCACATACAATATTCCCACGATGAAAGAGCTTCCGTATGTGCTGCGAAACTGTTACATACACATATATATATATATATCATATCTATTTCACATATTTTTATTTTTTTCCAATCACAATTATTAATGTTATTAAAGTTGAGCGGTATACCACATATTAAACAAATTTGCACTCCTCTATTCTAGTGTAATTGAGGCGGACTGCAAAAATATAACTTCTTTTATTTCATTTTAACAATTCTACAATTTCTTTTCTCTTCTTTTTTTTTACGTCAAAATATATTGCGAGCGCGCGCAATCTTTATTGAGTAAAGGGGCAAGAGAGGGGGAAATATTAAAGCTGCAGCCCACTACGTTCTTCTCTTAAACTTTTATGGTTGCCCCAAATAAAAATGTATAATGTTTTTAGCGCTATTAATCCAATGCTTATAGAGTAATCCAATTTTTTTTTCTCATTTTTCTAGCCTAACACTTACATGAAATAAACCCTATTTCTAGCACTCGCACTATTATACAAATTATAACTTTTTCTGCACTTAAAATTAATTTCACTATATATATAGTAAAATAAATTTACTTAGTAAATTAATTATTATTTTACACGAGTCGAATTAACTGCCGGTCTATGATTATAGACTCAAGCAGACACTGAAATATGAAAGATTAAAAACACGACACGAATTCGATGTATGACTTTATTTTCAGGAGTTCAGTTTAAGACTAAAAGTAAAAAATATATTTTTCTGGCTTGGCACCCCAAATGAGTGCTGAATTGAATTTTGTTCTGTTCTACATTATTCTTAAGTGCGGTGCACTGGACCATATGTTTGGCGATTCAATTTCGGTTTTTAGGTAGAATTGGGTCTTAAGTGTTATATTATTTATGTGTTGTTTAGGTCTTCTTTCGTATCCTTATCTACGAGGATATTTGATTCCTGGTATGTGGGTAACATATGTTACTATATATATATATTTACAACATTTCTCAACTATATATATATATATTTCACCCAAAAAAAACTTAAGCAAATTACATATAGACGCCACACTCCCGTTGTGGATTTTTATTTCATCCGTCACAATCGCGGCGTTCGCACACTGAGGTGAACCATATTAGGCTCTCTGCCTGTTCTCCGTTCCACGCCTCAGCTGATGCTCTTTTGGGGACTTATTTGTCTGCCCGAAATTGAAAATCAAAATTTTCTCAACAGCTAACTTTCAACTTGAGAATGAAAATCCGAGAAACGAGGCGGCCGAGAAGCCTCCAGGTTGATCTATGTTGATGTGGGCCAAGAGACGACAGCAGCCCCACAAACGTTTCCGTGCGGACGCGATAAATGTGTCGGGAGTCGACGGATGTATTAGGAAGACTGCAAAGGGCGATCTTCTGCTAACCCTTAGCAGAAAACCTGTCCATAGCCGGGAAGAGCCCCAGAAGGCAGTTGGGAAGGCCTTAGACGGTCATGCGGTAGTTAAAACGCTGCGACCAATGAGGAGGTCATTTTTTTTTTTTTAATTATTAATAAATTGACTAATTGCAGTCGATTAAAGGATTACAAAAGATTAATATAATTATTATATAAATTAAATTAAAATTTAGAAATTAATTAAATTAAAATTTACAAGTAAGATTAAAATTGAATTACATTTAAGCCTTCTGGGGTATTAAAATCAATCAATTTTTATGGTCCAACATTTGTTGCACAGGATTGGGGAAAACCCAGGCAAAAAACCCAATCAGACCAGGAAAAAAGGTGAAAAAGAAATATAAGGATTGTTGAAAATAGAATGAAAAAAGAACATAATAGACAAAAGGGATAGAAAGAAAGAGAGTAATAAAGTAAGATAACACATCACATGGACATACATAATAAACAATGTGACGGTGTGCCCCAATTTGATGGAACCGAGGATCCATAGTAGATGGAGCAGATGCGTCAATGTATCGCACTTCAAGCCAAGCCATTGCTGTGGCGAAAATAATTAATAATTATAATGCAGATACCCGACATAGAACTACATCAATTTCTACATTAAAAAAAAATATCAAAAAATCAATCGAGTATTGAAAAATCAGAATCTCGAGATTTTGAGCGGATTCTCGGTAGGTATCCGGACATTTTTAGTGATGTATTAAATTATAATAAAGAAAAAGAAAAAACAGAGAGAAAAGAGGAAAATTCAGGAAAACACCAACCAAAAAGAAGCAGTGTTGCCAAGGCAGCAACCACGTCAACCAATCAATGATTGGGGTTCTCCCGAAGATAGAACAGAAGAGCAGATCTTAGGAGTAACAGATAGAGTTCTAAAGAGATAACGTGATAAAATTCGTTGTAATTGAAGCACAGTACATGGAATCGATTGTGCAACGCATAGTCAGTTGTGCAATTAGATAAAAATAAGGGATAATAATTTCTTGTTAGTCTACGAGGAAATATAAAAGTTAAGACGAGATAATAGAAAAGGAGTGCTAATGTCACCGATAATTAATTTATGAAGAAAAATAATACCAAGGAAAGTTCTACGGTTAGTTAATGAAGGGAGATCAATGAGTAAGAGCCTATCAGGGTACGCTGGAAGTCGGCGTTCGAGATCCCAGTTTAAGCCACGAAGGGCAAAGATGAGGAATTGCTTCTGATTGGATTCAATACGAACTTGATGGATTCCATATTGAGGACTCCAAACACATGAACAATATTCTAATATGGGGCGAACTAGAGAAGTATAAAGGAGTTTGGTAACAAAGGTTTGGTAACATTAAACTCCTTGGACCAACGTTTAATGAATCCAAGAACACCCTTGGCTTTGTTAGTTATAGAGGAGATATGCAGAATGAAACTAAGTTTGGCATCAAAAAGTACATCAAGGTCTTCCACAGTCGTTATACTTTGCAAGGGTACATTGTCAAGCGTATACGTGACTAAGTGTGGAGTAATTCGACTAAAACTCATAATCAAGCATTTAGAAATATTTAAATGCAACTTATTAGCCTGACGCCAAAGATGCATGGAGTTACAGTCATCTTGCAGACAAATATAGTTAGAAGGATCGTTGTAAGAAAGAATAATGTGAAAAATAATGGACCAAGATGACTACCTTGCGGCACACCCGATGTAACAAATACGGGTTTAGAAATTTCGGATCTCAACAGAACTCTTTGGGTTCTGTTTTTTAAATTAGAGGAAATCCAAGTCAGAAGTGTGGGGGGGAATCCAATTCGATCTAGCTTGAAGATTAAAAGATCATGATTTACAGAGTTAAATGCTTTACTGAAATCAGTATAAATGACATCTGTTTGCATTCTACTAAGGAATGCATCATTCACCAATGATGTGAATTCAAGCAGATTAGTCGTGGTAGACCGACTCTTAATAAAGCTATGTTGAAATGGGGAAATTATCGACTTACAGAGGTGCTGCAAAGTTGATGTTACAATTTTTCGAATAATTTTGGTAATGCAGACAACTTTGCAATTCCTCTGTAATTCGATATATCGGATTAAGCTCCCTTTTTGTGAATTGGGATAATATATGATTCCTTCCAAAGACATGGAAAAACAGCGGAATCAAGAGATAAATTAAAAAGTTTGAATAGGGGAAGATGTAGAGAGCTCCAGCATTCTCTGAGTACGCAACTTGGGATATTGTCGGGCCCAGGAGAATATGAAGATTTTAACGTTTTCATTGCTGTAACTAGATCGTTATCAGTAATGATAGGAGCAAATAAAGAGTTAGAGGAAGAAATAGGATAAGGATAAGGGTAAGCGATATTGTTAATGGAAGAAGTGTAAGTAGATTGAAAGAAATTTGAAAAAAGGTTAGCACTAGTAAAGTCGTCCTTGGATCCCTCATTCTTCAGAAAAATGTAGGAGGATAGAATTTACAAATTTATAAAACAGTTTAGGATCCCGCTCAAACTGATTCCTGCAGCGCATAAGATACTCATTATAGCATTGAGAATTAAGGAGAAGGAAGTTAGATTTAGCAATAGAATATTTAGAAAAATCAATATTAGATCCAGAGTATTTAAAATTTTTTAAATAGTTTTGTTTTAATATTTTTTAAATTTTGAAAGTCGACGTGTAAACCAGGGAGGCTTGGATGAAACAGGCAATACAACACTACTTGGAATGCGGATAACAAGAAGTGAGTTAATAGTCATAGAAGTGGGTTAGAGCAAAATTTATATCAACCGAATTGTATAGAGTAGACCAATCAGCTGAGGAAAGAAGTTGATTAAGCAAGGAAAAATTTCCCTTGCGAAAACAACGGCGGGTTTTACTAATAGGTTTAGATATTGGTTTAGTCGACGTGGCAATTGATAGAGAAACTTTTACGGTAGGATGAAAGGAGTCTTCAGGAAATACTAAAGGACAAGATCTTGACACACTGGTAGAAGTGCAATCGTTGACAAAAATAAGATCAAGCATTCTGTCAAGATTATTAGGAATCGAGTTTATTTGAAAAACGAAAGGTTATACAGGGAATCTAAAAAAGTCATATTGAGCAGAAGGCACAACATAATTAGATTTCCTAAAGAGAGACCACTGGATATTAGGCAAATTAAAATCGCCTAAAACGACAAACATGTCTTTAACACGTACGAGTGTTGATATATATTCAATACGGCTTAAATGCTGCAAATAAATAGAAATATCAGAACACGGAGGGATATAAGAGCACGTTATGAAAATGGAACATGATGGAAACGATACCTAAACGGCAACTATTTCCACATCAGGAGGTGAAACGGATAAAGTAATTGACTCGGACCGAAGGGAAGAATTAACTGCAATGAGTACCCCACCACCACGACGAGTTATTCTATCTTTTCTGTAAGATGTAAAGGCTGTAGAAAAAATTTCAGAATTTGAAATTGAGGAATTAAGCCATGTCTCAGAAAAACAAATAATTTGAGACTCGTAGGAAGAACTTTGTAAAAATACATTTTTAAGCTTAGACACTAGACCTCTAACATTCTGATAACTGATATATAGTAAATCAGAAGATCGATCTAGTTTTTTGGAGGATTATTACTAATGGTTGCTTGCGAAAGAGAACCACTAGCTTGAAGACTGACAGGCACCGGACGAGTGCGTTTTTTTATAATAAACTCATGAACAATTATTTGTGGAGGCCAGAAATTTGGATCACAAATAAGTGAGAATGTGTCTGATGGAACGTTAATTTTGAAGGAGGCTATTTCCCTAGGTTCAGAGAAATTAAATTTAGATACTGATACATTGCTTGAAGATTTGCTGGCAATATAGGCAGCAATAGCTTCACATGTTGTATCAGCTGAAAGTCTAGATACGAAAATTTGATTACGCGGTGCAACAACAGTAAGCAAAGGAGTCGGGGCAGGGTCAGAACCCTGAACAGTTACCGAAGCTGGAAGCACAGTTATGGGTGCAGTACCAGGATGGGCTGTAATTGAGCCAGTTGCCGGAGATGAAATCGCAGACACCAACTGAAGTGGAGCTGCAACGGCAGCCGGAGCTGGAGGGACAGCTGGACTTGTAGCTCGTGTTGTAGTTGGAGCACAAGCCTGAACTTGATTTGGAGAAGTTGGTTGGACATGAACAGCACATACATTGGTATTTGAAGAATTATCGGAGTGTTCAAAGGAAGAGTGGCCGACTGACGGTGAAAGCGAGGGCGAGAAAAATCGAACCAGAGATAATTCTAAACGGCGAGGAGTTGATAAATTTTCTGAAGGGGGAATAGCTATTGCAGAGGAAGATGGAAGAGGAACATTTAAAAATTGATCCTCTAACCGACGGATAGGTGGGGATTCGAAATTAAACTCACTAAGCATCTCAATGCTCGAGTCAAAATCACTCGACAAAAGCTTGGACATTTTATGCAACTTAAGAAATTTACCTCTCACAGAATTATACATTTTGGAGAAATTCAATTACAAGTCATTGCACCTCGGACAAGACCATTTCAGGCCTCCACAGCCTTTCTTGGAATTGTCTTTTTCCAACTTGTCAATATCTCGCCCAGTTAGAACTGCACATTTGCCATGCATCATGTTGTCACACAACCAGTAGTTAACAAACCTTGGTTGGTCACCATCACGCGCTGGGCCATACGTGCAATTCAACTTGCAGCAAGACATTTTATTAGTATACAATTAGTAAGAAAAAAAAGATGCTAAAAGTTTCCCACTGGGTATTATTATGATTAGTATGAAGAGCGCGCAAATTGAGAACGAAAAGAAATAGCTGTTAGTTGCAATAAATAACACAAACAATGCTTGAGCAATGCGAAAAGCAACAACAAAAATTTGAGCGGGCGAGCGGCGCACAAGCGAACGACCGCACAAAAGGAAGATAGGTAAAGATATTATTAATAGAAAAATTAAAGCTTTTGATAAAAATTGCACAGCTGATGACTATGTGTGCAACAATGTGATACTGGCTTACCAATAAGGTTTATTTCCAAGTTAAATTTAAAAGAAAAATCTCACAATATAATACAAAACGAATTTTATTACGGAGCACCAAAAAAACTCGACTGTTCACTTTGATAGAAATCTCTCAACTGTCATACTGGCAGTTGGAGCGGACATTGGAGACCCTTCCCTGTCCACAGACGCGATCAAGTCGATTCGGGCGATGAAGTACGGGTCACAAATAGCCACCATAAGCCTGGCAGCAGCAAGCGCAACGAGATTGCTGGAGAGCACCAAGCTACGCATTGGCTGGGTTATGTGCCGTGTCCGGCAAGTCCTCCAACCAAAGCGCTGCTTCAGGTGCTTGGAATATGGGCATATTGCCCCAAGATGCCACAGCCAGGAAGATCTCATCAAGTGCGGAGTAAAAGGCTACGAGGCAAAAGGTCTTACCAAGCCGCCGAAATGTATATTATTCAAGAGCAGAGGAACAGACATGCTACAGACAGCTTTAGGTGTCCTCCGTATTGTGAGGCGGTCGACAAAATCAAAAGATAAGGTTACTCCAAATTAACCTTAATCGTTGCATTGCCTCCCATGCGCTTGTCGAACAAACCTGCAGAGAGCAATACATTGTAACCATTGCCCCACGTTGGTCGCCAAAAACTTATTTAGCAAACCTGCGCTAGTATTAACAAAAAAATTGATGCAGTAAAATGTAACCAAATGTAGATGCCCTCATTTAGGAGTCAGACACTTATGTAATCGGGCCCCACGTTTAGGAGTCAGACCATTAGTTAACATTTACGCAAACAAGATTATTGCTCAAAGATTATCCATCTTTGAGTGTGAGTACCAGGAGTGGACGGTGTCACAGCGGGGGTCGGGACCCTTTAATTCCCTAGCTCTTTCGGGGTGGAGTGGGTTTTCTGTGTCCTGTAGAACTCTTAGCACATAAAGTTTTATTTTTATAGAGTCCCTACTGAAACTAAAATGGAAGCTAAACTTCCTAACAACGAAAATCTAGAACGATCCACAAAATTGGAACAAACGCAAAATTTTCCAGAGCCATATCGTCACCCGATACCTAACAATCTTTACCAACACTATCATCCTCATTTTAATAATATGACTCGCCCAATTGCACCAATACCATACATGCCCAGACCCAACGTACATTTTCAACGCCAAAACGCCTTTGCCTCAAATCGCTTTGGTCAACACCAAACTCAACAACATAACTCAAATCCGTTTACAAATAACAATCCAACCAAACGCATGAGACCAGCTGACAGCGGACAGACAAAAATGAGTGTCGAAGAAACGCGTCATCAGGAAGAAGAAATATATTCACATTATGAACCTTATAATTACTATTACGACCAAAATTGTTATTACTATCCGGAATATTATCCACAGCTTAATATCCAACAATATTCAAATGATCAATATCCACAATTCCCGATAGCAGAAGAAGAAAGTAAAAAAGACATAAAATTTTACGACTATGATTTCGACAATAAATACATTAAAGGTAAAGAGAATCACGTAGCTGATGCCCTATCCCGAGTAAAACTAGAACATAGTTACTTGGCTGAGCAAACGCAGCACAGTGCCGATGAAGACAGCAACAGTTTAATTAGCATTACTGAAAAACCAGTTAACACATTCAATAGACAAATAATAGACAAAGGTCTACCAAGCATCAAACACGAAACTTATTTTAAAAAACAAATAACACATATTTCTTATGATGAAATGACAAAAGAAAAAGGCGAGCATTGCCGCGATAAATTTGAAATAGACATTTACTCTTTTGAAGACAATAATTACTTGAGTTGTATAGATATTTACTCAAAATTCGCTATCCTCGAACAAATAAAAATGAAAAATTGGATAGAATGCAAAAACGCTCTTATGGAATATTTAATGCTTTGGGAAAACCCAGACTATTGAAAGCAGATAGAGATGGAGCATTCTCGAGTCTAGCCCTCAAAAGATGGCTCTTGAGCGAAGATATTGAATTGCATCTTAATACATCAAAAACAGGTATAGCAGACGTAGAAAGGTTACACAAATGAAGAAAGGTTACACAATTCGAATTATAAAAAATTCTGACGATAATGAACTCAAACTAAGCAAAATAGAAACAATACTATATATATACAATCATAAAACCAAACAACACAACTGGACAGACTCTTGCTCACATATTTCTTTATGCCGGACAACCAACCCTAGATACGCAACAAATCAAGGAAAGAAAAATGAACAAATTATGAAATTGACACGAAATACAGAAAGGGCCCGCTTCAGAAAGGTAAATTAGAAGATCCATTTAAATCAAACAATATTGTAGAACAAATTGATCCTGGCCATTACAAAATTACTAATAGAAATAGAGAAACACACTACTATAAATCACAGTTCAAGAAAAAAAAAAAAGAAAATCAATCACATCAAAATAATCTAGAAACAGTTGCTCAAAATTCAATTAAAATCCACGAACTAAATGACGTAATACAGTTAGTAAATGATGGATTAGAAAAAATCAAAAAATATGAAAACAACCGCAATAGCATTGACACACTCACTTACGAACTCATGCAATTCATTGAATTTATAGAAGACATAGAAATGGGTATACAACTCTCTCGTCTCGGACTGTTTAATCCAAAACTATTAAATTATAATAAATTAGAAAACGTTAATAACCAAAATATATTACTAATCAAAACATCCACTTGGATTAATCACAAAGATAATCAAATAATAATTATATCTCATATACCTATTGCACACGAAACAAACAATCTATTAAATCAATCTATTAAAACAATCTATTAAAATCATCCCTTATCCTGATCACAACGGTTACCAATTAGATTATACTGAAACTAAATCCTGTTTTGAAAATGAAAATAAAATCTATAATGAAGATAATGAAGAAGTACAGGATTGTATTAAAGATATAATTAAGAGCAAAAAACCAATCTGTAATTTCATCTCAATAAATACTAAAGAAATGATTAAATATATAGAACCAAATATAATTTTAACCTGGAACTTAAGCGAAACCAATGTTATACAAAACTGTAAAAAATCGAATAATGAATTAAAAATCAATGGAAAAAAATCATAAGAATAATGCAATGTAAATTTGAAATCGGAAACATTATTTTAAGCGAAAACTACTTACAACCAGAAATAGACCTAACACCATTATATCCACCATTAGAAGTTACCAAAATCAAAATTGTAGAACACAATGACATTGTTAAATTAATATCACAAAATAATCTCACACTTTATACAATTATAGCAATTATAATTATTATATCTATTATACTATTTTTGTATTCAAAATATGTAATCAAAAACCCATTTATGTTGATATATTCAAAAACGAAAAGCAAAGAAATGTAAATCACAATCCAACACAAGCTAAATTAGAAGTAGAACAAAATCCATTACCCACATTGTACCCAATAATCTCAGCCTAAACATAGGCTTCCTTTTAAGGGAGGGAAGTAACATATGTTACCCAGGAATCATATATCCTCGTACATAAGGATACGAAACAATACCTAAACAACACATAAATAATATAACACTTAAGATCCGATTTTACCTAAACACCGAGATTTAAAAACAAGTAACATATGTCACCCACATACCAGGAATCAAATATCCTCGCAGATAAGGATACGAAACCAGACCTAAGCAACACATAAATAATATAACACTTAAGACCCAATTCTACCTAAAAACCGAAATTGAATCGCCAAACATATGGTAACCAGTGCACCGCACTTGAGAATAATGTAAAACAGATCAAATTTAATTCAGCACTCATTTGGGGTGCCAAGCCAGGAAAATATATTTATTACTTTTAGTCTAAACTGAACTCCGGAAAATAAAGTCATACTTCGAATTCGTGTCGTGTTTTTATTCTTTCACATTTCAGTGTCTGCTTGAGTCTATATAATCATAGACCGGCAGTTAGTTCGACTCGTGTAAAATAATAATTATTTTACAAAGTAAATTTATTTTACTATATATATGTCGGCGCACAGTAAGAATGCAGAATGAGCATCTTTCGGGTATTTCACAAGAAGACTAATTTCACAATAAAACTCATTTCACAAGAATGGCAATAATTTCACCATAATGGCAGAGTTGCATCAGCCTCTAACTGTCCTGTGATTGGTTGTTACGTTTTGTAGCTTTAGAAGGTACCGTTATGGCGAGGCGACAGCGTAAAGTCGCTGTCGTCGAGTGTGGTTCGGTTGGCAACTCAAATCAGTTGTGATTCGAGTGTCAGAGCCTCCGAAACGCGCTGCGCCTTTGAAAAACGAAAATGAATAAGGAGCAGACTTCGACATCAGAAGTGGGATCTGACCCTCTGCCTACAACAGTAGATGGATCATGGCGTACCATAATGGAATTACAAAATAAAAATTTAATTGAACTTGTGCGTGCCATACAAACAACTACATCCGATGCAGTGCAAAGTAAACAAGTGCAACTACCCAAATTCAATCCAGACAAAGCAGGCGCCAACGCTTCATCTTGGTGCACTACTGTTGAAATAATTTTAAAAGAAAATGTAATGAAAGGCAGTGCATTGGTTGTGGCCTTAAGTTCAGCGTTAGAAGGAAGCGCTTCTCAGTGGCTTTCTCAAGTGTGCTACGCTGATATAACCTGGCTCGAGTTTAAAGAACTGTTTGTACAACGCTTCGACACTATAGAAACACCAGCCGCCATGTTTCTAAATATGCTGGCAAATCGACCAACTGATGGTGAGAGTCTTGCTGTCCATGCAAATCGCATGGTTACAGAACTAACAACGAAATGGCGCCAAATGGAAACCGAAGAGATTGCCGTGTCTGTGACTCTTGCGTTGCTGGCAAATTTCGACAACCGATTGCAGCGTTTAAGTTTCACATCCAACGTGCGAACCAGAGGCGATCTTCAGTCCGAATTAAAAGCGTTCACCTTCAATAAGAGGAAAAGTGGCTTTACGGAGCAACAATCTGAAACTTATCCTAAACGCCAAAAACAATCATCGATAGAGTGCCATTTTTGCGGAAAATTGGGACATAAAATGTTTGAATGCAGACTCAGGAAACAACAGGATCAGTTCGCGAAGGACAAAACACGACATGGCAGATACGATGGTCATCACCGCGAAAAATCAAATATAACTTGCTACAAGTGCGGAGAATTGGGTCACATATCCACCCAATGTACAAAGAAGGAAGCTGATAAGACCAAGACATTCAACCGAGAAAAGCGAGCGGAGCAATGCAGCGTGGCGGTACCTAAGGGATGCATGAACCATAGGGATCAACTTTTTGAAATCGCCTTCGACTCCGGTGCGGAATGCTCGTTGATGAAAGAAAAGCTAAGTACAAAATTTTCTGGTAAACGATTTAATAACATTGTTATGCTAAAAGGCATAGGTAGTAATGGAATATGTAGCACTGTACAAATATTAAGTAACGTAAAAATTGACGATAATTGTATTGAAATCTTGTTTTATGTAATTGGTGATGATGATATGCAAAACGACATCGTCATCGGCCGAGAAATACTGAATCAGGGTTTTGATATTGCCATCTCATCAAATCAATTCAAAATTGTTCGAAGTAAAATCATTAATTTATGCACCGGAAGTGAACCGGCCGATATTGATACTGAACTTGAAGGACAAGATAAAATAAAATTACATTCATTGTTGACAAAGTATTCAAACTCTTTTATAAAAGGTATTCCATGTACTAAAGTCAGGGTTGGCGAAATGAAAATTAGATTAATTAATCCTACAAAAACCGTTCAAAGAAGGTTATATCCTTTAAGTCCATGCGAGCGAGATTTAGTTCGAGAAAAAATTAACGAACTGTTAAAATGCAACATAATTAGACCAAGCTGTTCACCTTATGCAAGCCCTATATTATTGGTTAAAAAGAAAAATGGTTCAGATAGACTTTGTGTTGACTATAGAGAGCTAAATTCAAATACAATCGCTGATAAATACCCGTTACCATTTATACAGGATCAAATAAATAGGCTTCGAGGAGTTAATTACTTTACATGTCTAGATATGGCCAGTGGTTATTACCAAATTCCTTTACATGAAGATTCTATTGAGTATACAGCGTTTGTGACACCAGATGGCCAATATGAGTTTTTGTCAATGCCATTTGGGCTTAAAAACGCGCCGTCCGTTTTTCAACGCCTAGTAAAGCAGGCGCTCGGAGATTTAGCAAATTCTTATGTTGTCGTCTATATGGATGACATCATGATAACTGCTGCAACACAATGTGAGGCATTAGAAAGATTAGATATTGTTCAGAGAGAGATTTCTATCTAAGTGAACAGTCGAGTTTTTTTGGTGCTCCGTAATAAAATTCGTTTTGTATTATATTGTGAGATTTTTCTTTTAAATTTAACTTGGAAATAACCCTTTTGGTAAGCCAGTATCACATTGTTGCACACATAGTCATCAGCTGTGCAATTTTTATCAAAAGCTTTAATTTTTCTATTAATAGTACGTTTACCTATCTTCCTTTTGTGCGGTCGTTCGCTTGTGCGCCGCTCGCCCGCTCAAATTTTTGTTGTTGTGTTTCGCATTGCTCAAGCATTGTTTGTGTTATTTATTGCAACTAACAGCTATTTCTTTTCGCTCTCAATTTGCGCGCTCTTCATACTAATCATAATAATACCCAGTAGGAAACTTTTAGCATCCTTTTTTTCTTCTTACTAATATTGTATTCTATTAAAATGTCTTGCTGCAAGTTGAACTGTACTTATGGCCCAGCGCGTGATGGTGACCAACCAAGGTTTGTTAACTGCTGGTTGTGTGACAACATGATGCATGGCAAATGTGCAGTTCTAACTGGGCGAGATATTGACAAGTTGGAAAAAGACAATTCCAAGAAAGGCTGTGGAGGCCTGAAATGGTCTTGTCCGAGGTGCAATGACTTGCAATTGAATTTCTCCAAAATGTATAATTCTGTGAGAGGTAAATTTCTTAAGTTGCATAAAATGTCCAAGCTTTTGTCGAGTGATTTTGACTCGAGCATTGAGATGCTTAGTGAGTTTAATTTCGAATCCCCACCTATCCGTCGGTTAGAGGATCAATTTTTAAATGTTCATCTTCCATCTTCCTCTGCAATAGCTATTCCCCCTTCAGAAAATTTATCAGCTCCTCGCCGTTTAGAATTATCTCCGGTTCGATTTTTCTCGCCCTCGCCTTCACCGTCAGTCGGCCACTCTTCCTTTGAACACTCCGATAATTCTTCAAATACCAATGTATGTGCTGTTCATGTCCAACCAACTTCTCCAAATCAAGTTCAGGCTTGTGCTCCAACTACAACACGAGCTACAAGTCCAGCTGTCCCTCCAGCTCCGGCTGCCGTTGCAGCTCCACTTCAGTTGGTGTCTGCGATTTCATCTCCGGTAACTGGCTCAATTGCAGCCCATTCTGGTACTGCACCCATAACTGTACTTCCAGCTTCGGTAACTGTTCAGGGTTCTGACCCTGCCCCGACTCCTTTGCTTACTGTTGTTGCACCGCGTAAGCAAATTTTCGTATCTAGACTTTCAGCTGATACTACATGTGAAGCTATTGCTGCCTATATTGCCAGCAAATCTTCAAGCAATGTATCAGTATCTAAATTTAATTTCTCTGAACCTAGGGAAATAGCCTCCTTCAAAATTAACGTTCCATCAGACACATTCTCACTTATTTGTGATCCAAATTTCTGGCCTCCACAAATAATTGTTCATGAGTTTATTATAAAAAAACGCACTCGTCCGGTGCCTGTCAGTCTTCAAGCTAGTGGTTCTCTTTCGCAAGCAACCATTAGTAATAATCCTCCAAAAACTAGATCGATCTTCTGATTTACTATATATCAGTTATCAGAATGTTAGAGGTCTAGTGTCTAAGCTTAAAAATGTATTTTTACAAAGTTCTTCCTTCGAGTCTCAAATTATTGCTTTTTCTGAGACATGGCTTAATTCCTCAATTTCAAATTCTGAAATTTTTTCTACAGCCTTTACATCCTACAGAAAGATAGAATAACTCGTCGTGGTGGTGGGGTACTCATTGCAGTTAATTCTTGCCTTCGGTCCGAGTCAATTACTTTATCCGTTTCACCTCCTGATGTGGAAATAGTTGCCGTTAAGGTATCGTTTCCATCATGTTCCATTTTCATAACGTGCTCTTATATCCCTCCGTGTTCTGATATTTCTATTTATATGCAGCATTTAAGCCGTATTGAATATATATCAACACTAGTACGTGATAAAGACATGTTTGTCGTTTTAGGCGATTTCAATTTGCCTAATATCCAGTGGTCTCTCTTTAGGAAATCTAATTATCTTGTGCCTTCTGCACAACATGACTTTTTAGATTCCTTGTATGACCATTCGTTTTTTCAAATAAACTCGATTCCTAATAATCTTGACAGAATGCTTGATCTTATTTTTGTCAACGATTGCACTTCTACCAGTGTGTCAAGATCTTGTCCTTTAGTATTTCCTGAAGACTCCTTTCATCCTACCGTAAAAGTTTCTCTATCAATTGCCACGTCGACTAAACCAATATCTAAACCTATTAGAAAAACCCGCCGTTGTTTTCGCAAGGGAAATTTTCCTTGCTTAATCAACTTCTTTCCTCAGCTGATTGGTCTACTCTATACAATTCGGTTGATATAAATTTTGCTCTAACCCACTTCTATGACACTATTAACTCACTTCTTGATATCTGCATTCCAAGTAGTGTTGTATTGCCTGTTACATCCAAGCCTCCCTGGTTTACACGTCGACTTTCAAATTTAAAAAATTTTAAAACTAAGCTATTTAAAAAATTTAAACTCTCTGGATCTAATATTGATTTTTCTAAATATTCTATTGGTAAATCTAACTTCCTTCTCATTAATTCTCAATGCTATAATGAGTATCTTATGCGCTGCAGGAATCAGTTTGAGCGGGATCCTAAACTGTTTTATAAATTTGTAAATTCTAAGCGTAACAGCTCGTCTATGCCTCCTACATTTTTTCTGAAAAATGAGGGATCCAAGGACGACTTTACTAGTGCTAACCTTTTTGCAAATTTCTTTCAATCTACTTACACTTCTTCCATTAACAATATCGCTTACCCTTATCCTTATCCTATTTCTTCCTCTAACTCTTTATTTTCTCCTATCATTACTGATAACGATCTAGTTACAGCAATGAAAACTTTAAAATCTTCATATTTATTTTTATGGCAGGGGGGTGTAAACAAAATGTGCATAGACAAAAACTAGCCTATCATATTTGTTTGTGGTGGGGAGACTTTGCAGATTCCAATTCCCTTTCCAGTGAAAAAAATAGTCGTCTTTTTGGTATGGCTTTATTTAACCTTGGTTTAACCTTTTCACGCTCACTTCACTTTCTACACTACTAGCTTAAAATAGAGGGGATGGCTGCCTTAGGGCCGGCCACTGAGAATTTGGAGACCAGAGAGAGTGAGAATATGGAGAGTTCTCAGCCAAGATTGAACGGATAAAATGAGCGATGCTCATTTAGCTTTTTTCTCTGGCTGAGAACTGCTCATCTCTGGTTCAGCATGAACATACTCCCCCCTTTGCAAGGGATTGCAAGAGTAAATGGTGAGGGGGGACTGAAAATTATGCTGCGCAAGATCCGGAGAGGATCCAGCCGAACACTGTCCTCTGCGCAATGGGCAATCCGTCTTGGCTGGGGATGAAGCCTTCACGCATGATTTTGGCGTAGACATCGGAACCCAGTACTAATGACACCGAACCCGGACGATGGTAGTTCTCGTCTGCCATCTCAATGGACCCGAAATGCGCTTTAACGCTCTCTCCCAAGGGCCTCGTTGGTGTCTGATAGCGCAGATCGGGGACCGTCTTCAAAAGGATTTCGATATCGATCGATGGGTCGATCTTTGACCCGATTCTGGCTGTGCAGACCTTTTCGGATCCAACGCTGAAGGAGTTCAGCTTAAGAACCCCTGCGAGAGACGCGTTAATTCCGCTCATCGGAGTGCACGGGTCCAGGAGTGCTCGGATCTCCACTGTCTTCATCTCGTTTTTGAGGAGGATTACGACAGTGGGGAACACGTTGGTTTGGTGGTGTTCCATTAGTGTGGCAAGGGGCTGAATCACTGCCGATTGCCGTTGGGGAGGAGCAGCTTCTGGTTGCGCTGTAGGAGGGCTGGAGTCCTCTGTGATGTGTAGGAGTGTATGGTGTTCCTGCTGGCACACCCGGCACTTATCCTTGCTTCGGCATGAGTCGCCGGAATGCTGGTGTGCTAGGCAGTTGGCGCAGTACTTGTTGATTAATACTGCGCGTAGGCGCTTCTCGGCGGAGAGTCGCAGAAACCGGGCGCATTTCCGCAGTGGGTGGATTCCCCGGCAGACTCGGCATCGGAATGAGTGCGTTCCACGAGCAGACTTTGCTTCGGCAGGCTTTGGTTGTTTCGTGCGTGGTGCCATTCTGTATTGGTGGGAAAGAAATAGATAAATTATAATAAGAAATATTGCACATAATGTCTTGACATACGATACACACAGGAGTGGGGAAAAAGGGACGACAATCGGTCTGATCGTCATTGACTTGGAAGGGAGCTGTCAGTTGAGAGGAGTATCAATTTGACGACTGGTCTTTTTACGACACCTTGGGTGGTGAGAATATCGACGACACGAACCTTGTCGTCAACACCCGGATAAATGGTTAACACCCTGCCAAGGCGCCAGTCATTGGACGGAAGGTTGTCTTCCTTAATGATGACCATTTCACCCACTTGGATGTTCCTTGTTGGAACTTTCCACTTGTTCCTTTTGTGGAGCTCTTTCAGGTATTCGTCTTTCCAACGGTTACAGAATTGTTGGCTGCTGGCTTTTAGACGTTGCCATCGATTAATGATTGACGTAGCAGCTTCATTAATCTCTGGCTCGGATATGGAGAGAAGCGGTCCACCAACGAGGAAATGACCTGGAGTTAGTGCCAGAAGATCACTAGGATCTTCTGACATTGGTGAAATCGGTCTGGAATTTAGACACGCTTCAACTTTACACAAAAGAGTGGAAAGCTCCTCAAAGGTGTATTTTGTGGAGGAGGTGGCCTTATAGAAGAGATTCTTAAAACTCTTCACGCCTGCTTCCCATAAGCCACCCATATGCGGGGCGCTTGGAGGGTTAAAATGCCAAATAAGCTCTTGATGGCTGTATTTGGTTTGGATGAGATTTCTAGTTGCCTCTAGAAACTCTCGAGTCAGGATTTTGGAGGCTCCCACAAAGGTTTTCCCATTGTCCGAATGCATATGTAGTGGGCAGCTACGTCTTGCGACGAAGCGTGCGAAGGCAGCTAGGAATTTCTCTGAGGTCAAATCGGAAGTGGCTTCTAGATGTATAGCTTTGGTGCTAAAACATATGAAGACACAGACATATCCTTTTGTTATAAGACATGCTCGGCCTGTGTAGTTTTTGACCTCAAAGGGACCTGCGAAATCGACCCCTGTGTGAGTAAAAGGTCTACTAAACGTAGTCCTTTCCACAGGAAGATCGCCCATGAGTTGGGTCTGTACCCTTTTGCGGTGGATGATGCACACCTTACAGGTGTGAATTACCGACTTAACAAGAGTCTTTAATTTAGGGATCCAGAATTTCGCTCGAATGAGACGTACCATTAGCTGGTTGCCTCCATGGAGAGATATTTCATGCGTGAACCGGACTAAGAGGCGGGAAAAAACACAATTATAAGGGAGGATGACCGGATGTCGCTCATCATACTTGAGGGATTCGGAAACGCTCATGCGTCCGCTAGCTCTGAGGATACCATTTTTGTCTAAAAACGGATTTAAATTTAAAATTCCGCTCGATTTTGGAATTTGCTTTTTATCTAGCAAGAAACGGAATTCTGTCGGATACTCCTTGCGTTGCGTGTATCTAATGAGGCGACTTTGTGCTTCGACAAGCTCATCATTGCCTAATTCGCTTGGAAACTGGATGGCTCTCTTCATACAACGATGGATGAAACGGAGCAGATATGCTACAACGCGAAGGGCTTTATGAAATTTTGAAAAACGTTCCAAAATATCATCGTTGGACGACTGAACCAGGTTGCACTTCACAACCCGTTGCTCGATTGTGGTCTCAAGGTCCCCGCTACAGGGAGTTGGCCATTGATCTTCTGGTCCCTGCAGATATTCGGGACCGTGCCACCACAATGATGCGGATACGAGATCTTGTGGAGAAACACCTCGACTTGCCAAGTCAGCAGGATTCAGTTCTGACTTTACATGTGACCAGTTTTGGGCTGACTCAGTAAGCTGGAGTATTTTTGCCACTCTGTTGGCAACGAAGGTAGTCCATTTGCATGGAGATTTACTGAGCCAGGCCAAGACTATAGTGGAATCAGTCCAATAGTATGTCGTGTACTGGCTAACGGGGAGTTGCGGAATCAGGGCAGTGGCTAGTTCGGCAAGTAACACGGCACCACACAGTTCTAAGCGTGGCAAAGAGACTGTTTTTACCGGTGCTACTCTAGTTTTGGAGGTGAGCAGATGGATGGACACATGCCCGTTTATACTGATGCGGGCGTACAGCGCTGCACCATATGCGCGCTGGGAAGCATCGCAAAATCCGTGAAATTGTACGCTTGCTGCAGGTTGGAAATTAATCCATCTGGGGATGCGCACTTCTCTGATGTTGGGATAATCAGTGAGAAATGTTCGCCAGCGTTGCATGAGCGCTTCTGGCAAAACATCATCCCAATCAAGCTCATGAAGCCAGATTTCCTGCATGAAAATCTTGGCTCGAACTATCACTGGAGCTAGCCATCCTGCTGGATCAAACAGTTTAGCGATCTGTGAAAGCACTTCACGCTTTGTACATAGCTGTTTGGATGGAATGCTAGCGGGTAGGAAAAAGAATTCATCGCAAGTAGCTTGCCATCGAATTCCGAGGGTCTTTGCGACACTGGCTTCTTCGATCTCCAAGAAGTCTACTCGAAGAAGGTGGTCCTTTGGAATACTACGTAACAAGCTCTTATCGTTGGATGTCCACTTTCGAAGAGGAAAGCCAGCAGAATCAAGCGCGCCACGGAGCTCGTGGATGGCAGCAATCGCTTGCTTGGCTGTGTGGGCTCCAGCTAAAACATCATCAACATACATAGATCCTAACAGAATGTCACTGGCAAGAGGGAAACGCTCCTTGACATCTTCGGCCAATTGTTGTAGCACACGGATGGCTAGAAATGGGGGCACAATTGACGCCAAAAGTGACTGTCTTGAGCTCGTAATCGCACAGTTGATCACTCTTATTTCGGAAAATTATCCTCTGAAAAGGAGTGTGGAGTGGATCGACCAGTATTTGCCGGTACATTTTTGTGATGTCGGCGTTGAAGACATACCGATAGAAACGCCACTTTAGGATCTGTAACGGCAAGTCGGATTGGAGAACTGGTCCTGTATGGAGAGTGTCGTTTAGACTTTTGCCATTGAGGGATGGACTGGAGGCGTTAAATACTACGCGAACTTGTGTGGTAGTGCTGTCTGGCTTGAAAACAGCGTGATGTGGCAAGTAATAATTTGCACAATCACTTGGAGGGACTTGTCGCATGTGACCCAAGTCCAAATACTCTTGGATGACCGCATCGTACTGCTCTTTTAAGGGAGGGTTCCTTTTCAAACGATTCTCGTTTTTGAGAAATTGAGCTATTGCGATGGACCTGGAATGTCCCAAGTCGATGTTGTCTGGATTTTTGAAGGGTAGAGATACAGTGTATCTACCTCTCACATCTCGACTTGTGGTCTTTGTGAAATTGCTCTCACAAATGGAATCGGATTCCTTTACCGGTTTTACCGGTATATCCTCCACCTCCCAAAATTTTGTGAGAAGAAGCTCGAGTTTCGGCTCGGCAGTCACCGAAACTCGAGTGGTGAAGGCAGAGATTTTGGTTGAATATTGCTTGGCTACAGGCCCTGTCAGAATCCAACCAAATATGGATTCTTGGCCTAGTAGAGTGCCACAAATATTTTTCTGGGAGCCGCCTAATAAAATGGATGGGAGGATATCAGCGCCTAACAGCACGTCTATCTGCGAGCTCCGATAAAATTCGGGATCGGCCAACTGGATGTTGGGGATGCCTGCTCGGACACTATCGGGAATTGGGTAGGAAGGCAAATTTCCTGCCAGTTGTGGAAGGACGAACGCTGAGACTTCTATTTGAAGTCTGGGCTTGCTTGGGAGCCAATTTGGAAATGGCATAGCTTCTGGGGGTTCGCAGCAATCGCTTGGTTCAATCCAGCGACTTGAGCTTGAACTGGCTGATAGGGGAGTTTTATTAAATTGAGAATTCTCTCTGAGACGAATGTGGCTTCGGATCCAGAATCGATCAATGCGCGTGCCTTGTATTTGTTGCCATGATGGCAAATATTAATCAGGGCAGTGCCCAGCAATACACATTGCGTGTTTGCTGCGAAGTAATTTTGTACATTCGTCTGAGAAGAAGGAGTGGACTGTATAGTGGGAGGAGCTGTTGTAGAGGCGGACGTAGGGGGTCACCACGATGCAGAAGCGTGTTGTGGCGACCTTTGCATGTAGCAGTTGTGCGTACTAGTGCAGTCTTTGAGAAGATGGCCTCTAGCGAAACAGTTCAAACATAGTTTCTGTTGTTTAATGTGGAGGGCCCTTTCGGATACGGACATTTGGAGGAACCGTGGGCATAGGCGTATGGGATGATTCTCCTTGGAACAGAGCTTGCAAGTTTGTGGCTTGATACTGATCTTGCTCTCAAAGGAATTGATACGCGTCGTAGTGGGTTCTCTCTTCGAGGACTGGGGCTGGGGGTGGAAACTGGTACTAGGCCTTATGGCTTCTATCGCTTCGAGGGTGCGATAGCGCTCGCTAAGGAAATTATCCATTTCTTCCCATGATGGGATTGTGGATTTATCATTCAATGACTGTTCCCACAGGGACAGCGTGAGTTTCGGAGCTTCGTGCTGCATAAGAATACGAGCAAGCAATCCCAATTCTCTGTAGAAATATTTGAATGGCTGAGAGCGGTTAAGCAGCCTTGGATCGTACTCTGTAGATCTTTTAGGAGGGACCCGGATTCTACTTGAACAACAGGCAAATTAAAAAGGATTTTTAACTGGCTGTTCACCAGAAGCCGCTTATTTTGGAAGCGATTGTAAAGGGCCTGCCACGCTGAATCAAACCCGTCATGGGTGAGCGGGGACTTGGAAACTATGGCCTTTGCTTCGCCTCCAGTCTTGGAATTGAGATGGAACAGTTTCTCGACTGGGGTTAGCCTCGGGTTCTGGATGTAGATGGCCGTGAAAAGATCACGAAACGTTGGCCACTTTAGGTAGTCCCCGTGAAACACCTCTGTATCAACCGGTGGGAGACTACAGCCTCGAGAGAAAGATGGATACTGCTGAGTTTGCATGGGAGCGTTGGAAGTGGATGCGCTTTCAATCTGCTCACTCAGCTGGGCCGTACATCGCTCATAGACAGAATAACAATGGTCGTATTTGGCTTCCATTGCTAAAATGTCCTCATTTGATGAGCTTTGGGTTAGGATCTTTGCACACACTTCATATTGTTTTTCAATTTTCTCCCAGAGATTTTTGATATGGTCACGTCTGACCTGAAGTGTGTGCAGGGTCACGGCATTTTCAGCTGGCTTGTTAATGCGAGCCTCGAATTGACTGAGCTTGTCGGTGACGGAAATAAAATCTGCCAGCGCCATTTTTGTATGGGATTCGGTGTTCTTGGTAACGGACCGAGTGGCGATCGGGACTCGAGTGAGTAATGGGGAGTTGGAGCTACTGGCTGAGGACTCGCTTTTTGTTCTCGGATGAGCGGAGCTTGGGTTGCTTTTTGCCGAAAGGGCAGGGAAGCGGATGCACTTCTTCTAAGGGCTCCTACTATCGGAACAGTCAAGGTTTTTTTGTTGGATCCGCTTGACATAATCTGTTCTCACTGGAATGGAGAACTGATATTTGAAAATAGTACTGAATTAATTAATTTAATTAAATTCCACTGGAAGGCAGCAACGGAAGCAAACGGACCAAGTAAAATTTTCGGATGTGAGGGAATATCACTAATATGTTGGTTTATTATAGAGTATAAGGAAAATAATCGGAATATTTTTTTTGTTTCCGATTATTATAAATATTATTATAATAAACAAAATGAATAATTTAATTGAATTATTACAAAAAAATATTTTTTTGATTTTAAATGCGGAGGAAGACAAAAAAATATATGTTCTGTCACTAAATACGGAAAATGTATTAGCACACAATCGGAATGGCACAAACAATAAAAAACCAACTATTAATTTCACAAAAAATAATAGTCAATTGTCATTGGTATTAGTGAATACCAATCGCTTGTTTGCCGTCGCTTGAGCTTGGATTAGGAAAATATCGATATTTGATACTTTCCTCACTCACGCTTAGATGGAAAAATATCGGATGATATACCACCACTTGTTGACAATTGGATTTGTCAGAAAAATGCGGAAATTTAATTTAAAGAAAAAAATGGATTAAAATAAATTAAATATGCAATGTTTGATAATTTAAAATTAATTCAATAATTAATTTTTAGGATATACGTGGTGTGCTTAATAGCTAAATATATATGTGTGTGTTAGTGTGTCAGTACGATATATGATATGTGGAGATGAGCATTTGCGGTGGGATTTTTTTTTGTTTTAAATAGGAAATGTTTTTAAAGCGTATAATACCGACTTTAAAAACAACCGACAAATGCTCGATTTCTTTGTGCTTAATTTTTTAATTGCCCCTTTATCGAGTTATTAGTCGACCGACAATTGCAACAAAAAATTATGATCTTTATTAGGACTTTGTTGTTATTGTCGGCCACTGGAAAATATATATATATATATAGATATATATTTTCTTTATTATTATTTTTTTTTTGTTTATTTTAATTCGGAGCGCACGGAATTATTATTTTTTGCAAATAATATGTATTAGTGGGACGTATTATGGATGATATATATATGTATGTACATACATATGTACATACATATGTTCAATTGTGGAATGGACAGAAAAATGGAGGGATACTTACAAAACAGTAGTACTGCATGCAAGTATGGAAAATATATAGATGTGATGGAAATCTATATATTTAAAATGGACTGTTGGACAAGTGCATATATTTATATGCAGATTTGCCGAATAATGAGGGCCTTTTTTTTCGGAGGAAAAAAATGGCGGATGGAAGAAAAATGAAAAATGCAAAGTTTTACTTATCTTATTCTCCTGATCTTGTAGGTGCGGGCGAATCCTTTTATGTGTAGAATCCGGCTCGAAGGACCAATGTTTGTGGTGGGGAGACTTTGCAGATTCCAATTCCCTTTCCAGTGAAAAAAATAGTCGTCTTTTGGTATGGCTTTATTTAACCTTGGTTTAACCTTTTCACGCTCACTTCACTTTCTACACTACTAGCTTAAAATAGAGGGATGGCTGCCTTAGGGCCGGCCACTGAGAATTTGGAGACCAGAGAGAGTGTGAATATGGAGAGTTCTCAGCCAAGATTGAACGGATAAAATGAGCGATGCTCATTTAGCTTTTTTCTGGCTGAGAACTGCTCATCTCTGGTTCAGCATGAACAATATTCTATACCCTATATATATTTCACTTTGTTTCGTTTTTTTGTTTTGTATTTATTTTTTAATATAATTTTTGTTTTTTTTTTTTTGCTTTTGTAGATACGCAATATTTTAAGGAAGAATTTTTTTCAATGTACAGGAATAATAGGAAATTAAAAATTTAATAAAATTTTTTTTTCATTCTAAAGAATGATAGAAATAAAAACGTTTGACTTACATACATTTATCCGAAGAGCAATCGATGAAAGGCCTTCCAACGGTGTACCGGATTATGCTGTTTGTTTTGTTTCATGTTGACATTTATATTTTTTCTTGTTGTGTTGTTTTGTGTGTTTTTTTTTCTTTTTGTTTGTAATATTAAATTTTTATCATGTGGGATATGGGAAAGGTTTGGGGTTATGCATTTTTATCTATTTTTTTCTATATATATGAGTATTTTTGTTGTTCAATTTAATTTAATTCATTCTAATTTTAACTCAGAAAAAAAATATTTCAAAATATAATTATCTAAACAGATACAGATCTGTTATATATATATATATATATAATTTTTACTAACGGTGTTCCTTTTTCTTTAATATTTTTTTTTTCTTAATTTTTCTCATCTATTTTTATTTCACAAATATTATCTGCCTTTTCCCACTATGCACACCTGTTTCTGTATTATATATTTATTAATAATTTTTTCGTCATTTTTCTTGTACTTGGTACCACTGTAAACACATGTTCCTATCTTTTAACTCATTATTGTTTTTGTATTTAATTATTGTTACATTTTTTTTAAACACTGTACCACTGTACACACATGTTCCTAATTTTGTTTGTTGTTTTTCGTTTTTTCTTCTTTTATTTTTTTGTTGTTATTTTATTTAATAGCTGGGGCTCCAGGTGAAACTGCAGTACAATTCAATATGTAGAGGGACGAATTATTTGGGCGGCACTGTATGCCGATGTGCGGCGGCGGCAGAGACAGTCTTGGCCAGCAGCATAATTAGCCAATGTGGGGATCTACGGTGGTGGCCGTAAAAATGTACCTACCTCAAAAAATTAGATTTAAGCCAAACTTTTGCCGCATTTAACTGGAGGGGGTTAGGTTAAGATACCCTATATAGAAATTTTATATAAGTATAAAAATAACAATTTTTTTTTTGTTCTTCGGGAAATATTATATTCCTCTCATACCTTTTCGTCGAATCTATAGGCTGTATTAAGAATCTCATTCCTAAGATCAGCCTTGAGCTGGATGCGTCCAGATTAGATCTGGAATCCACGTTTTGTGGACGCAAAATAACATTTATTTTTATATTATTTTCAAATAATTAAAATAATTTGAATTGTATGTTTTTTTATATTTTTGCACTAATATTAATAATATTATTAATAACTAATATTAATAATATTATTAATATTTTAACACACTTTTACAAGTTTTAAGTAATTTTATTATTTACGGTGGTGACAGAACGTCAGCCCCACGGTGCAGCAGCTCCGCCGTCTTTTGCAATGTGTATTGGAAAGAACTTTTCAGTAGCTTTACAAGCTTATATACCCCAAAAAGCTTTTTTCTAATACATGATCAATTATAGCGACGATTTGTCGCATGCTTATGCATCGCTTTGCTGATATGCTCGCGATATTCATCTACGCTGCAGCTTGCGCAAGCTCGCTCATAAGCTTTATGCGTGAACGCAGCTTTATTGCATTGCGTTGTCGATCTCTTTTCTGCTTTAAGCTTTAGAATAAAGCTTTCAACAATTACAGCGTAAGGTCGCTTATAAGCTTAATTCGTTAACGGAGATTTATTGCATTGCGTTGTCTATCTGTTTTCTGCATTAAGCTCTGAATAAAGCTCTCAACAATTACAGCGCAGGCCACAAGTTTGTCGCAAACGGCTTGCGCTGTAAATACCTAGGTTTTTTTTATATTATTTATGATTCTAATTCGATAGAAGGAAGATTAGCGGGAAATTAAAATCGAATATCTTTCGCATGGTAAGTTCCAAGTTCTCGGCCCTGTAAGTTCTCTAAAATATAAAAACAGTTGCAAAGATGATCGCAAGGTACATGAAATGGAGGAAATATGCTTGACCCACTCGGTCTGATCGATTAACTCGGTCTGCAGCGTTACTTTGAGAAGAGTATAAAGCTGTATATACATGTCTTATACCTAATTCGGTTAGAAAACTATTAAAATCTTTCGCTTTGAACTGAGATCCATTATCACTAAGTACAGTTTCAGGTACTCCAAAACAGTGAAATATATTCTTTAATAGGAAATTCTGAATTGCCGACGAAGTAAATTTTTTTAAAGGATGATGCCAATGATATTTACTGAAATGATCTAGGACAATGAGCAATCCGATATGACCACGTTTACTTCTTGGGTACGATCCTAACAAATCAATATATAACTTCTGGATAGGTCTACAAGTTGGAGTTTGTAAGCCCATTGGCGGTCGAAGAACATAATTGGGAGCCTTGGTTTCCTGACAGGTGTCACAATTTCGAATGTAATCACGCACATCTTTGGCCTCGTGCTGGTTGGCGAGTCCGTAGTTGCCTCTAAAAAGGGCAATCAATTACTTTGGCGTCATTCTGGACACTAGGCTGTCGTTCAAGGAGAACCTGGAATTTGCTAACACAAAAGCGGCTGTTTTAAATAGGTCGCTCTCCAGGATGTTGCTGAACACTCGTGGTCCAAAGCAGATACACAGACAGGACAGTGGGTTCAACAAAGGGGCGTTGGACGCACCAGCTGTTTCCCAACTTGGAGAAGTGGGTCGGAAGGAGGCATGGGCAAATAGATTTCTATCTGACCCAGATGCTGTCAGGTCACGGATGCTTCCGAAGCTACCTCAAACGTATCGGATATGACATCTCCGATGATGCCCTTCCACACCAAGTGGTAGAGGATGCGTACCACGTGATATTCTGCTGCAGACGCTTCGACCAGGCTGACACTGGAGCGGATGTTGGACGGTATTAGCCTGCTGCCGAGCATGTTGCACTCGACAGAAAAGTGGGAAGCGGTCAGCAACTTCGCAGCAGTCACGATGACAGAGCTGTGAAGAGAGAAGTGCAGCCGGAGAAGACTGAAAGACTAGGAAAGGTAAAGCAATATGTCCGCTAAGCATTGCCTCGCGGTCGTACCGCGGACACTTAGCTTTACCCATCCTGCCTTAGAATTACAATTAGGTGTACAATATTTGTAAATAGGTAAATTTGAATTTTAATCTTAAGAGAAAATAAAGAATATAAAAGAAAACAACACACACACACTGGACAAGCTGGTTCGTATATTAGCTAATCAGCTGATCAGCGAATACACCCACCCAGAGGAGCATAAATAGTGGTGTATACTAATTTTTTGTAGAATTATCCACCGTACGCTTCTTGGGCAGTTTGGATCAGAAAGTGGCGGAACTGACTAATTTCCAACCCCTCCGCTGCGGCTGTGCTCATAACGGGGCTCTGGCGACCGAGTCGGGGCGGTATAACCCCCAGCTGTCGTACGCCACCGGGAAATATCTGGCCACCGTGGGTCTGGACGATGAAGGAGGAGCCAACTACCCTACAGGGTGCGTTGGAGATAATGGAAGTGACCCTAGATGGTCTCTCGGAGTTATTGCATGGCCTATCTAGTCAGCCTGCAAAAGGTGGCCATGAATCTGCTACGCACAGATAAGTCATCGAAGGAATCGCAGATTAACCTTAATCATTGCATTGACGCCTAAGCGATTATCAAACAAACCTGCAGAGAGCATTACATTGATGTGGCAATCATCAGCGAGCCACACCATTGTGAAGCTGGTTGTGCCAGAAGTTGGGTAGCACATAGAAGTGGGAAATCCACTTTGTGGTTATGCGGCAGCCAATCCCGGAGGTAATTAAAAGATGCCAAACCTTTTAACGGATTCGTTAGTGCAAAATTGGGAGATACATGGCTGTACAGTTGCTATCTGGCGCCAAGTATTCCTTTAACCGACATGCTCGACGAACTGTCAGACGATGTTAGAGGGCACTCCAGAGTCGTTGTGGCGGGGGATTTCACCGCGTGGGCGAAGAATAGGGCAAACTGGTTACTAATAGTGAAGGAGAGAGACCTTTGCTCCCCTGGACTTAGTGCTGCTGAACACTGGTTCTGCTCACACCTTCAGTAGAGCAGGACTGGGGTCCATTATCGATCTTACCTTTGTAAGGTCTTCGCTCTCAATATCGCCCAATGGCAGATTAGCGACACACACACCGCAATGTCGCTATTCTGCGCACTATTGGAAGCCTAGGCTCAAGGAATGCTTGGATGCTTCAGCAAAATGCGTATCGGCCAGAAACCTTTGATGGCCAAGAGCTCTCCACGTCGCTCCAATCGCTCAACACAGATGGCAGCGCTGTAGCAAGAGCTAAGCAGCTAATTGCACAATTTACTTCAGCCTGCAATCGAACCATGGCCAAACGGCAGCCATTTGCCAGACACCAAACTCAAGGTTTTGGTGGAGCGATGATATCGCTAATGCCTGGAAAGCTTGTCTTCAGGCCAGAAGGCGCTATAAGCGGACAAGAGGTTGACCCGATTTCTGCTAATGGCAAGGCATACAAAATGGCACGAAAAAGGCTGAAGCTAGCGATCCGCAAGAGGAAAAGAGAATGCTCTCTAGAAGTCTGCGTCTCGGCCGAATACGACCCGTGGAACAAGGCATACAAAATAGTAGTAAAAAGGCTCTTCAGCGGCAAGCAAAGCGTCGCTAAAGCACGCCGAACTTAAGTTAATAGTTGAGACACTATTTCCCCAACAACCAACGGCACACAACAATTCGATATTACCCCTCACTATGGCGGAGTCTTAGTAACGACGAGCGAACTGCTTGCGATAGGCAGAAGCCTGAATGCCTCTCTGTCCCCGATGGCATACCGAATTTCCATTTGCCAGACTCCACACGCCAACGAATTGGTGGAGCGATGATAACGCCGATGCCCGGAAAGTCTGTCTTCAGGGCAGAAAGTGCTATCAGCGGAAGGGGTAGACCCGATTTCTGCTAATGGCAATTCACATACCAAATGGCACGAAAAAGGCTGAAGCTAGCGATTCACAAGAGGAAAAGAGACTGCTTTCTTGAACTCTGCGACTCGGCCAAATACGACCATACAAGGGCAAGGCATACAAAATAGTAATAAAAAATCTCTACTGCGGCAAATAAGCATCGCCAACGGACGCCGGTGAACTGAAGCTAATAGTTGAGACACTATTTCCCCAACAACCAAAGGCACACAACAATGCTATAGAACCCCTCGCTTTGGCGGACTCTCCTATAAGGGACTTAGTAACGACGAGCGAAGTTCTTGCGATAGCCAGAAGCCTGAAATGCCTCTAAGGCTCCTGGCCCGATGGCGTGCCGAATTGCGCTCTAAAGCTGGCGCTGTCTTTGCATCCAGACTCCTTATCCGATGTTTTTAATGCGTGCTTGCAGTAGAGAATCTTCCCCAAAATATGCAAAACCCAGACTGTGGTACTTTTACCAAAGCCGGGAGTACCACTTGAAGATGCCTCTTCCTACAGGCCAAAACGTATTTTTAAATTCTTTTCAATTTCTCAATAGGATGAGAAAATAACTGAATTATACTTTCAAATGAGAGTCTTGATATTTGAAATTCAATTCATATATTGTGACAATAGAAACGAACTTCATACATATAGCCGCTTTTTGTAATAAACAATAGAAGAAGACTCATAGTCATATTTGTACACTCTAACAATCCACTCGTCCTATACAGTTTTCTATTATATAGAATATTTTGCACTTTTTGCTTATTGTCCTTTGTTATATACTCCTTTTTTGACTTCAACTCTCAATTAAGTACTGTCCTTAGCAGCCCACACAGTTTTTTTTTCTTTTTAGTATTCATTTCTGACAGCGTTTTTAATAGCAGCGCTGGATATGTGGTCAGATCACGCACGCTTAGCAGAGAACACATTTGCGTCAGTTGATTTGTCGCCACTCGTTTAATCGGTGCTAAGTTTCTAAAGGACATTGCATGCTCAGAGCAGTATACTTTTTTGTAGGCGTCATTATTTATTCTTAATAATAAAACTGACATTTTTGAACTTGAACTATTTAGAGCACCAAATCCAGTATCTATTCTTAAACCGAATTTAATATTTATAATATAATATAATATAATATGTGTTTTTTGAGTACTCGAGAAAGTTAAATTCAATCCAACTGCTGATTTAAGATACAAAATAGATAGTTTTAATTCAAAAAAGAACAAAGAATTTAATAAATGAAGTACAAGAAAGGGTTTGCTTAAGAATAAAGATGTCTTGTAGGACTTGCACTTGAAATTTTAAATATAAGATAGTAAACAGTAAGGAAATAATTAAATGTTATTATTATTAAATATTATTGTTTCTAAGCATTGATTTCGAGTTTTCAATTATACTTAAGAAAATGTTTAGTTCTTATAAATTGACATTCGCGCTTTAATTAAAACCTTGCCTTTTCGTATTGCTCTGCTTGCTTGCCACTCACCTTGCCCCTCGCCTTGCCACCCTGCCTAATCCTGCTTTGCTTGTTGCATGCAATTACGCGCCTGTAATTTTAATCGCAGCGCTTGGAATATTTTAACATGCCAACGGAGTGGCAAAAGTTAATAAAAAGCAAACAAACGCATGTATTTTTGTTACTAAAAAGAAAAGGTTAAAACTAAGAACTTAAATAAAATTCATTTCAAATGTGGAAAAATACTAATAACATTAAAAAAAAATACTACTCTTTTTTCAAAAGAATCTAAAGTATATCAAATTTGTGATACAACCAAGAAAATAAAGATATAAATTCAAGTAGAAAATTCTTGAAAGCCGCATTTTTTCATAATGGAATTATTGATTTTTTTCTTCCCCGAATAGGCTTAAAAATATATCTAGTTCAACAATGATTAGTTTTTCATTCAATCCTAAAATTATTTAAATAAATTATACAGCGATAAATACAAGAATCTCAAAAGTAGGCTTACCGCTTGATAGTAAGCCGGTTGCATCTAGAATCAATGTGGATTCTTTCACTTAAATTCTGTTCAACGAAATAGCAGGAATTGAACTACACAATTTTAGAACTAATAATTTTTATATTTAAGCATGGCATGTCTTCTTTTTGTTCTTGTGTAGAAAGATGACATTTTGTAATCAAATAAGATTCCTTACCCTTTAAAGTAAAGTCAAATAAATCAATAATTAATTATAATTACCATCTAAAAAATATGAAAATCAATAAAAATAAATGCTTTGTATTTTCAAGAAAACTTCTGAAATTATCTAAAAAAAAAAAAACAAATCGGAACCAAATAATTAATATTAACAAGTAAAACGTCGAAATAAGGAATTACATTAAAGTTAAAGTTAAAAATAATTAGAATATATTCAATATCAAAAAAAATGTAGCGCACAGAAGAGTCGCTAAGTCGTGTCAATATAAAATTCATTGTATCTGCAAGAATTAAGGAATAAATTCAATGTCGTCTAAAAAGAGTAAATGAATTCTATCAGCATCGAAATGTATAGTCTTAAAATAAAATAATAGAGTTTGCGGCAGGAGCAGAAGTGAGAGCATTACAAACACGTCCGAGAGTAGAGTTATAGAAGTATTAATTTGAACAAGGCAAATCAAGCAGAAGGAAGAACATAACGAAATGAGCTTTAGTGTTCAATTGAAAAGCGAATAGCAAAGAAATGTCCAAAACATATCCTTCGCTTAGAGATTGTTCCAGAGAACACAAAATTATTTTTTTTTTCTCTTTGACCCTTTTCTATGACTAATGGGTCCAGGGAGTGAGACTGAGGAATCTGTGATTTTCGTTTTAATTTCCACAATCAACTGATAAAACATACTTTAAGGGTATATTTTTAAAGGAAATTTTTCATAAATAAATAATTAATAATGAAAATAAACCAAACTCCGAATACATATAATATACTGAATATTTTGTAATTGTTGTTTCAATTAAGGTATTGGACAGTCGATGTAAGAGTAGAGAAAAAACAAGAGTTTCTTGAATAATAACAACATTTTCTTTATAACAAAAGCAAGCAGTCCATAAAAAATTTTTTGATAATATTATAAGTTGTTGCACTTTTTTAAATTTTGAATAAAGTTCTACAAAAATAAAAATAATTAAATAAACTATTTGAATATTGTTCTATATTTTTATTTATTTAAAGTCGTCTGAGAGCAGTTATCACGAATGAAATATTGAAAGAGAAATGTTGAAAGGAATAACAGAATGGAGAAAAATAAATAAGCAATGATGCGAAAAAAAAAATAACTCTACGAATCCCTGTCCCAGAGGGGAAGAGAGGTTGCCGAAGAACTATTCACTACAAAAATCAATGGTCGGTCTCTTCCCGGAGATAGTCCGGTTAAAGATGGAAGATCAATAGGGAACAATCTATCAGGGCACTGTGGTAGAAAAATATGCAAATATCAGCTTAAGAATCGGAAGGCAAAGAGAAGAACTTGTTTTTCAATATTCCCAGCTGGTTAGAAAAAGCTATTCTGAAAAAAAATTGTGCTTTCTTTGCAATTTTTCTAGTCAAAATTAGAGTTTATCGCAACTAATGCGATCTGTACAATTGTAAAAAGTCCGTGACTGTATTAAAGAAAAAATTGAGAGATTTAAGCCTTTAAGAAAATTTATATTTTTAGGATGATAATGATAATTCCTTCTAAATCACTGTTTTAAATAGAATTCATCCTAAAAACGTTGATATTTTGAAACAAAATTTGCTACAATTTCAAATTTAATTTATATAAACAGTTGTAGCTTTTTTAATGTTAGAGATAATTAAAATTATTATTGTATAATTCAGAACTCGTTAGAATTTGAAACATTTTAAAATTAATTTGTTTTATTATAAAAAAAATTAATGCTAAATTTCAGCTTAACAATTCCTCATTTTAGTCTTACTTTTTAAAAGTCAGTTCGAACAGGATTAATCCCTATTCATATTAGATTTAAGTAGAAACCGGCTATGAATCGGTAAGTCTAATTGGGATTAAATCAATTACGAATTCTTATCGAGAGAGAGAATTCTATCAAAGTGAAAAGTCGAGTTTTTTAGTGCTCCATAATAAAATTCGTTTTGTGTTATATTGAGAGGTTTTTCTTATAAATTTAACTTGGAAATAAACCTTATTGGTAAGCCAGTATCACATTGTTGCACACATAGTCATCAGCTGTGCAATTTTTATCAAAAGCTTTAATTATTCTATTAATAATACCTTTACCTATCTTCCTTTTGTGCGGTTGTTCGCTTGTGCGCCGCTCGCACGTTAAAATTTTTCTTGTTGCTTTGCGCATTGCTCAAGCATTGTTTGTGTTATTTCTTGCTACTAACAGCTATTTCTTTGCGCTCTCAATTTGTGTGCTCTTCATACTAATCATAATAATACCCAGTAGGAAACTGTTAGCATCTTTTTTTTCTTACTAACATTGTATACTAATAAAATGTCTTGCTGCAAGTTGAATTGCACGTATGGCCCAGCGTGATGGTGACAAACCAAGGTTCAAGGCAATGTGCAGTTCTAACTGGGCGAGATATTGACAAGTTGGAAAAGGACAATTCCAAGAAAGGCTGTGGAGGCCTGAAATGGTCTTGTCCGAGGTGCAATGACTTGCAATTGAATTTCTTCAAAATGTATAATTCTGTGAGAGGTCAATTTCTTAAGTTGCATAAAATGTCCAAGCTTTTGACGAGTGATTTTGACTCGAGCATTGAAATGCTTAGTAAGTTTAATTTCGAATACACACCTATCCGTCGGTTAGAGGACCAATTTTTAAATATTCCTCTTCCATCTTCCTCTGCAATAGCAATCCCCCTTCAGAAAATTTATCAACTCCTCGCCGTTTAGAATTATTTCCGGTTCGATTTTTCTCGCCCTCGGCTTCACCGTCAGTCGGCCACTTTTCCTTTGAACACCCCGATAATTTTTCAAATACTAATCTATTTGCTGTTCATGTCCAACCAACTTTTCCTAATCAAGCTCAGGCTAGTGTTCCAACTACAACACGAGCTACAAGTCCAGCTGTCCCTCCAGCTCCGGCTGCCGTTGCAGCTCCACTTCCAGTTGGTGTCTGCGATTTCATCTCCGGCAACTGGCTCACTTACAGCCCATCCTGGTACTGCACCCATAACTGTGCTTCCAGCTTCGGTAACTGTTCAGGGTTCTGACCCTGCCCCGACTCCTTTGCTTACTGTTGTTGCACCGCGTAAGCAAATTTTCGTATCTAGCCTTTCAGCTGATACTACATGTGAAGCTATTGCTGCCTATATTGCCAGCAAATCTTCAAGCAATGTATCAGTATCTAAATTAAAATTTCTCTGAACCTAGAGAAATAGCCTCCTTCAAAATTAACGTTCCATCAGACACATTCTCATTTATTTGTGATCCAAATTTCTGGCCTCCACAAATAATTGTTCATGAGTTTATTATAAAAAACCCGCTCGTCCGGTGCCTGTCAGTCTTCAAGCTAGTGGTTCTCTTTCGCAAGCAACCATTAGTAATAATCCTCCAAAACTAGATCGATCTTCTGATTTACTATATATCAGTTATCATAATGTTAGAGGTCTAGTGTCTAAGCTTAAAAATGTATTTTTACAAAGTTCTTCCTTCGAGTCTCAAATTATTTGTTTTTCTGAGACATGCCTTAATTCCTCAATTTCAAATTCTGAAATTTTTTCTACACCTTTACATCCTACTGAAAAGTTAGAACAACTCGTCGTGGTGGTGGGATACTCATTGCAGTTAATTCTTCCCTTCCGTCCGAGTCAATTACTTTATCCGTTTCACCTCCTGATGTGGAAATAGTTGCCGTTAAGGTATCGTTTCCATCATGGTCCATTTTCATAACGTGCTCTTATATCCCTCCGTGTTCTGATATTTGTATTTATATGCAGCATTTAAAGAATAAAATTAATAAACACATGTTTGTCGTTTTAGGCGATTTTAATTTGCCTAATATCCAGTGGTCTCTCTTTAGGAAATCTAATTATCTTGTGCCTTCTGCACAATATGACTTTTTTGATTCCCTGTTTGACCTTTCGTTTTTTCAAATAAACTCGATTCCTAATAATTTTGAAAGAATGTTTGATCTTATTTTTGTCAACGATTGCACTTCTACCAGTGTGTCAAGATCTTGTCCATTAGTATTTCCTGAAGACTTCTTTCATCCTACCGTAGAAATTTTTTCTATGAATTGCCACGTCGACTAAACCACTATCCAAACTTTTTAGTAAAACCCGCCGTTGTTTTCGCAAGGGAAAATTTTTCCTTGCTTAATCAACTTCTTTCCTCAGCTGATTGGTGTACTCTATACAAATCGGTTGATATAAATTTTGCTCTAACCCACTTCTATGACCCTATTAACTCACTTCTTGATATCTGTATTCCAAGTAGTGTTGTATTGCCTGTTTCATCCAAGCCTCCCTGGTTTACACGTCGACTTTCAAATTTACCAAATATTAAAACTAAACTATTTAAAAAATTTAAACTCTCTGGATCCAATATTGATTTTTCTAAATATTCTATTGCTAAATCTAACTTCCTTCTCCTTATCTCTCAATGCTATAATGAGTATCTTATGGTCCAACATTTGTTGCACAGGATTGGGGAAAACCCAGTCGAAAAATCCAAACAGACCAGGAAAAATCCGAAAAAGAAATATAAAGATTGTTGAAAATAGAATGAAAATAGACTAGAATAGAAAAACGGATATAAAGAAAGAGAGTAATAAAGTAAGATAAGGACAATTCAGGAAAACACCAACCAAAAAAGAAGCAGTGTTGCCAAGGCAGCAACCACGTCAACCATCAATGATTGGGGTTTTCCAGAAGATAGAACAGAAGAGCAGATTTTAGGTGTCAGAGAGAGAGTTCTAAAGAAATAACGTACAAAAATTCGTTGTAATTGAAGCACAGTACACGGAATCGACTGTACAACGCATAGTCAGTTGTGCAATTAGATAAAAATAAGGGATAATAATTTCTTGTTAGTCTACGAGGAAATATGAAAGTTAAGACGAGATAATAGAAAAGGAGAGCTAATGTCACCGATAATTAATTTTTGAAGAAAAATAATACCAAGGATAGTTCTACGGTTAGTTAATGAAGGGAGATCAATGAGTAAGAGCCTATCAGAGTACGGTGGAAGACGGCGATCGGAATCCCAGTTTAATCCACGAAGGGCAAAGAGGAGGAATTGCTTCTGAATGGATTCAATACGAACTTGATGGATTCCATATTCAGGACTCCAAACACATAAACAATATTCTAGTATGGGGCGAACTAGAGATGTATAAAGGAGTTTGGTAAGAAAGGGGTCATTAAACTCCTTGGACCAACGTTTAATGAATCCAAGAACACCCCTGGCTTTGATAGTTATAGAGGATGTTTGACATCAAAAAGTACACCAAGGTCGTCCACAGTCATACGTTGCAAGGGTACATTATCAAGCGTATACGTGACTAAGTGTGGAGTAATTCGACTAAAAGTCATAATCAAGCATTTAGAAATATTTAAATGCAACTTATTAGCCTGACGCCAAAGATGCATGGAGTTACAGTCATCTTGCAGACAAATAGATTAGAAGGATCGTTGTAAGAAAGAATAATGTGAAAAATAATGGACCAAGATGACTACCTTGCGGCACACCCGATGTAACAAATACGGGTTTAGAAATTTCGGATCTCAACAGAACTCTTTGGTTCCTGTTTTTAAAATAAGAGGATATCCAAGTCAGAAGTGTGGGGGGGAATCGAATTCGATCTAGCTTGAAGATTAAACGATCATGATTTACAGAGTCAAATGCTTTACTGAAATCAGTATAAATGACATGCTTGCATTCTACTTAGGAATGCATCATTCAACAATGATGTGAATTCAAGCAGATTAGTCGTGGTAGACCGACTCTTAATAAAGCCATGTTGAAAAGGGGAAATTATCGACTTACAGAGATACTGCAAAGTTGATGTTATAATTTTTTCGAATAATTTTGGGATTACAGACAACTTTGCAATTCCTCTGTAATTCGATATATGGAATAACAGCGGAATCAAGAGATAAGTTAAAAAGTATGAGTAGGGAAGATGTAAAGAGCTTCAGCATTCTTTGAGTGCGCAACTTGGGATATTATCGGGCGCAGGAGAATATGAAGATTTTAAAGTTTTCATTTCTGTAACTAGATCGTTATCAGTAATGATAGGAGCAAATAAAGAGTTAGAGGAAGAAATAGTATAAGGGTATCGTAAGCGATATTGTTAATGGAATACTTGACCTTATCAAGCAACGGATGCCGTAATGACAAAGGACAAAAATCAATTCATTGAAGATAAATGAGTGAAGATGAGAGTGAAGATAAAATTGAGTGCCGAGGCGAAGAACTCTATAATCATATTTTCACAATACATTGGCATTATAGATTCTACATAGTTTTACATTAAAAGAAGTTCCATAAGCAGCTTCTATATACGAAAAGTAATTAAAATTTGTAATTCATTATAAAAAGAAACCCTCATATCTAATTTTGTGTTTCTAGCTCATAAGGTCTCCCGACGGACATGACTAGATCGAATCAACTTGTCGTCCTGACCAAATATATTTTATGTTTATCATTTATATATATAAATATATGTATTTACATTTATTTCATAATCTATATAGTCTAGATAGGTTGACGAAGCCTTTTTGTCTTTTTTATGCTACAGAGTATAAAAATATCGAATATTTTCTATTTTTAGTTGGCGCAGGGGTTTTCTTTCACTTGAAGCTACTTGGAGGAGGTCAAGCAGCCTCGTGATAATTATTCCAAGTCAATTATTGTCATTCCTTATTGCATTTATGTTTATTTATTTATTTATTTTAATATTAAATCGACTAATTGCAGTCGATTAAAGAATTACAAAAGATAAAAGTAAATTATTATATAAATTAAATTCAAAATTTAGAAAATTAATTAAATTAAAATTTATAAGCAAGATTAAAATTACATTACATTTAAGCCTTCTGGGATATTAAATACAATCAATTTTTTTATGGTCCAACATTTGTTGCACAGGATTGTTGAAAACCCAGGCAAAAAAAAAAACCCAAGCAGACTAGGAAAGAAGACGAAAAAAAAAATAAAGATTGTTGAAAATATAATGAAAATAGGCTAGAATAGAAAAAAGTATAGAAAGAAAAAGAGTAATAAAGTAAGATAAGGTGAATTCAGGAAAACACCAACCAAAAAGAAGCAGTGTTGCCAAGGCAGTAACCACGTCAACCATCAATGATTAGGGTTTTCCCGAAGATAGAACAAAAGAGCAGATTTTAGGTGTAAGAAAGAGTGTTCTAAAGAGATAACGTAAAAAAATTCGTTGTAATTGGAGAACCGTTCACTGAATCGATTATGCAACGCAAGAACACCCTTGGCTTTGTTAGTTATAGAGGAGATATGCAGAATGTAACTAAATTTGGCATCAACAAGTACACCAAGGTCTTCCACAGTCGTTATACGTTGCAAAGGTACATTATCAAGCGTATACGTGACTAAGTGTAGAGTAATTCGACTAAAAAAAAAGGCTGACACCAAATATCCAAGGAGTTACAGTCATGTTGCAGACAAATATAGTTAGAAGGATCGTTGTAAGAAAAAATAAGTTTCACATCATCAGCATACATAAGGATGCGTGCGCGGGATAAAATGGGTGACATGTCATTAATAATGTGAAAAATAATAGACCAAGATGAATACCTTGCGGCACACGATTTAATAAAAACTGGTTAGGAAATTTCCGATCTCAACAGAACTCTTTGGGTTCTGTTCTTTAAATAAATGCTTGAAGATTAAAAGATCATGATTTACAGATTCACATGGTTAACTGAAAATCAGAATAAATGACATCTGTTTGCATTCTACTAAGGAATGCATCATTCACCAATGATGTGAATTTAAGCAGATTAGTCGTGGTAGACCGACTCTTAATAAAGCTATGTTGAAAAGGGGAAATTATCGACTTACAGAGGTGCTGCAAAGTTGATGTTACAATTTTTTCGAATAATTTTGGTAATGCAGACAACTTTGCAATTCCTCTGTAATTCGATATATCGGATTAAGCTCCTTTTGTGAATTGGGATAATATATGATTCCTTCCAAAGACATGGAAAAACAGCGGAATCAAGAGATAAGTTAAAAAGTTTGAGTAGGGGAAGATGTAAAAGAGCTCCAGCATTCTCTGAGTACGCAACTTGGAATATTGTCGGGCCCAGGAGAATATATGAAGATTTTAAAGTTTTCATTGCTGTAACTAGATCGTTATCAGTAATGATAGGAGCAAATAAAGAGACAGTGGAAGCAATAGGTTAAGGGTAAGCGATTTTTTTAATGGAAGTAGTGTAAGTAGATTGAAAGAAATTTGCAAGAAGGTTAGCACGAGTTAAGTCGTCAATGGATCTCTCATTCTTCAGGAGAAATGTAGGACGCATATACGAGCTGTTGCGCTTAGAATTTACAAATTTATAAACAGTTTAGGATCCCGCTCAAACTGATTCCTACAGCGCATAAGATACTCATTATAGCATTGAGAGTTAAGGAGGAGGAAGTTAGATTTAGCAATAGAATATTTAGAAAAATCAATATTAAATCCAGAGAGTTTAAAATTTTTTAAATAGTTTAGTTTTAATATTTGGTAAATTTTGTAGGATGAAAGAAGTCTTCAGGAAAAACTAATGGACAAGATCTTGACACACTGGTAGAAGTGCAATCGTTGACAAAAATAAGATCAAGCATTCTGTCAAGATTATTAGGAATCGAGTTTATTTGAAAAAACGAAAGGTCATACAGGGAATCTAAAAAGTCATGATAATTATATTTCTTAAAGAGAGACCACTAGATATTAGGCAAATTGAAATCACCTGAAATGACAAACATGTCTTTATCACGTACGAGTGTTGATATATATTTAATACGGCTTAAATGCTTAAATAGAAACAACATGATAGAAACGATACCTTAACGGCAACTATTTTCACATCAGGAAGCGAAACGGATAAAATAATTGACTCGGACCGAAGGGAAGAATTAACTGCAATGAGTATCCCACCACCACGACGAGTTGTTCTAACTTTTCAGTAGGATGTAAAAGGTGTAGAAAAAATTTCAGAATTTGAAATTGAGGAATTAAGGCATGTCTCAGAAAAACAAATAATTTGAGACTCGAAGGAAGAACTTTGTAAAATACATTTTTAAGCTTAGACACTAGACCTCTAACATTATGATAACTGATATATAGTAAATCAGAAGATCGATCTAGTTTTTTGGAGGATTATTACTAATGGTTGCTTGCGAAAGAGAACCACTAGCTTGAAGACTGACAGGCACCGGACGAGTGCGTTTTTTTATAATAAACTCATGAACAATTATTTGTGGAGGCCAGAAATTTGGATCACAAATAAATGAGAATGTGTCTGATGGAACGTTAATTTTTAAGGAGGCTATTTCCCTAGGTTCAGAGAAATTAAATTTAGATACTGATACATTGCTTGAAGATTTGCTGGCAATATAGGCAGCAATAGCTTCACATGTAGTATCAGCTGAAAGTCTAGATACAAAAATTTGCTTACGCGGTGCAACAACAGTAAGCAAAGGAGTCGGGGCAGGGTCAGAACCCTGAACAGTTACCGAAGCTGGAAGCACAGTTATGGGTGCAGTACCAGGATGGGCTGTAATTGAGCCAGTTGCCGGAGATGAAATCGCAGACACCAACTGAAGTGGAGCTGCAACGGCAGCCGGAGCTGGAGGGACAGCTGGACTTGTAGCTCGTGTTGTAGTTGGAACACTAGCCTGAACTTGATTAGGAAAAGTTGGTTGGACATGAACAGCAAATAGATTAGTATTTGAAAAATTATCGGGGTGTTCAAAGGAAAAGTGGCCGACTGACGGTGAAGCCGAGGGCGAGAAAAATCGAACCAGAGATAATTCTAAACGGCGAGGAGTTGATAAATTTTCTGAAGGGGGATTGCTATTGCAGAGGAAGATGGAAGAGGAATATTTAAAAATTGGTCCTCTAACCGACGGATAGGTGTGTATTCGAAATTAAACTCACTAAGCATTTCAATGCTCGAGTCAAAATCACTCGTCAAAAGCTTGGACATTTTATGCAACTTAAGAAATTGACCTCTCACAGAATTATACATTTTGAAGAAATTCAATTGCAAGTCATTGCACCTCGGACAAGACCATTTCAGGCCTCCACAGCCTTTCTTGGAATTGTCCTTTTCCAACTTGTCAATATCTCGCCCAGTTAGAACTGCACATTGCCTTGAACCTTGGTTTGTCACCATCACGCGCTGGGCCATACGTGCAATTCAACTTGCAGCAAGACATTTTATTAGTATACAATGTTAGTAAGAAAAAAAAAAGATGCTAACAGTTTCCTACTGGGTATTATTATGATTAGTATGAAGAGCACACAAATTGAGAGCGCAAAGAAATAGCTGTTAGTAGCAAGAAATAACACAAACAATGCTTGAGCAATGCGCAAAGCAACAAGAAAAATTTTAACGTGCGAGCGGCGCACAAGCGAACAACCGCACAAAAGGAAGATAGGTAAAGGTATTATTAATAGAATAATTAAAGCTTTTGATAAAAATTGCACAGCTGATGACTATGTGTGCAACAATGTGATACTGGCTTACCAATAAGGTTTATTTCCAAGTTAAATTTATAAGAAAAAACCTCTCAATATAATACAAAACGAATTTTATTATGGAGCATTGTTTTACTTACATTGAAAAAATATGCTATGAGGGTTATGGAATAAAAGATCATAGTTATACATTAGCTGTGTGAGAATATTTAATTCAATGTACTACTACAAGACATTAGAAGGAGTTTCTGCTCAAGGAGAAGCTCATGACACCCGTTAAGTAGAAGCGAGTGATTTTCAGTTAAATGAGTTAGAAGCCAGCATTGGTACTAACCCATCTGTTGTTTCTTCGCGGGCTTTAAACCCAAGAAGAAGAGGTCGTTCTTACCGCCCTAATAATAATTCTCTCTTAGTACAATCGGTATCGGTACAGGATATGATTGAACAAACTGTTTCACGCTTGATATCGGCTTTACATGAAAGCCCTAGAAATCCAGTTAATGGCTCTCAAGCTATGTCTGCCCCAATTTCGAATGCAAGTCGTACATCCAAGTTCAGTCGAGTAAAATTGCAGAAGAAATGCAGAAATGGAACTTACACTTTGATGGCTCAGCTGAAGGGTTAGCTGTAGACGAATTGTATGCATTATATAAACATTTACATATTTTGTTTGTCGGAAGAGCTCGAGATCGGTTTTGGCGTTATCATAAGCAAGTGAGACACCAATACCGCCATTACCGATCAGAGTTTGCTAGCAAAGAACAAATACGTTCTCGTAAACAGAAAGTTGGTGAATCGTGCAGAAGAATTTGTTAGACCAAAACCACAGGCAACTCGTCGTCAAGTATACGCTATAGAAGAGAAAGATGATGTAGATCAAACAATAGAGGTTAGTAACGAAAATGATGTCGCTGCCATTTGTAATACTAATGAAACTTGCTGGAACTGCGATGTCCAGGCACACGTCTGGGAAAATTGCTTAGCCCAGCGCCGTATATTTTGTTACGGATGTGGCGATCTTAATGCTTATAAGCCACAATGTTCGACATGCATTCGTCGTAAGTCGGAAAACGGATTGAAGGATTGTATCCCACAACAACAGGATACTCCCAAAGAAGTAAAAGAAAGTAAAGTAAAGATTCCGCAATCACCTGAACCTTGTTCAGTAACGATTTTAAAACCAACAGGAAATTATGAAATGTTACCCGTAATAAAAAACTATTTTTCCCCTATCATGAACGACTTAGAAATTATTTAGATATTAGAAGTAGAATTTTCCTAGAAATTCAATACGTTGAAAGAATTATTTTAAGATAATGAAACAATGCAGTAAGGCATTAATTTCAGCAATATTTAAAAATAACAATGATCTTTGTTGTTATGCAGAAGTGTCCTTTTTGAATTTTTCTGAACATGGTCTATTAGACACCTGTGCAAGCGTCAGTTGCATTGGGTCTTTATTAACATTAAAGAACTTTTCAAATATGGGAGAATTTAAATCAATTAAATCTGTGAGCACTGCGGATGGAAAAGCTCATGAGGTTATAGGTGTACTTACAGTTAGTATGATTTACAAAGAAATGGAAATATATCAGCTGTATATTATCCCATCTATTAGACAGAGACTGGTTTTAAGTGTAGATTTCTGGAAGATTTTTGGTTTAGCTCCAAATGAGATAAGTTCGATAGAATCGCCTAGGAGAGAAATAGAAAACGGTCCTGCAATTGAAGAAACCAATTTGTATCCTTTAACTCCTGTTCAACAACAACAACTAGAAGTAGGAGAAGAAGAAGTAGTTAAAAATTTATTCCCTAACTGTCTTGACGGGTTAGGTAGAACATGATTCAACATCACATTGATATCGGAGTCGCTCCCCCAGTAAAACAACTCTTTTATCCCGTCAGTCCAGCAGTTGAGAAACTGTTGTACGCCGAAATAGATCGTATGCTAGAATTAGATATTATTGAGCCTTCGTCCAGTTCCTGGAGTTCGCCAATGCGTCTGGCTATGAACCCAATAAGGTGCGTCTTTGTTTAGATGCACGCAAGTTAAATGAGGCAACAAAGAAAGATCCTTATCCTTTGCCAAGCATAGACGGTAGTTTCCCACGAATGCCAAATGCTAACATTATATCAAAATTGGATCTCAAGGATTCATATTGGCAAATTGAGCTGTTGAAAGAATCAATGTCATTAACCGCATTTACAGTGCCTGGCAGGCCTTTGTATCAATTCAAAGTTATACCTTTCGGCCTTTGAAACGCGCCGTCCACGATGTGTCGTCTTATGGATGATATAATCCCCCTGATCTTCGTCACTGTGTGTTTCGATATCGGGATGATGTATACATCGTCTCAGAAACTTTTTCCTCACACCTTGCAGTTCTTGTACGTCTGGCAGAGCAATTTCGTCAAGCCAATCTAACTCTGAACATTGAGAAAAGCCATTTTTGTGTACGCGGTTGGTATCGCCGCAACAATTAAGCGGAGTTGACATGCCCAATAACAGATGTGTTGTCTGTTAAAAAGAAATTCTTATGGACAGATAATGCGCAAGAAGCGATGTAAAAGCTAAAGATTATACTTACTGTCTTACAGCCGTTTTGGTTCAACTATCGCCTTATAATAATGAAATGCCAATTGCATTCATGTCACAAAAATTAAGTAGTGTAACCGAACGTGAGTGTTTAGCAGTCATTTTAGCTATTGAAAAGTTTATTTTTATTTACAGCGGCAGGAATTTGAAGTTGTTACTGATTATTCTAGTCTGCTATGGCTTATGCGCCTATAAAATGCTTCTGGTAGGCTCGCTGGATGGATTTTCCGATTACAGCCGTATAAACTTTCAATTTCTCATAGGAAAGGAAAAGACCATATTGTTCCCGATGCATTGTCGAGAATGTGTGAGGATGACCACGCAGAATTGGAAATGAGCCCAATTATTGATTTGAATCTAAAGCTTTCTTTGATTCAGAATATAAATCACTTTTCGAGAAATTTACGCAGAATCAGTCAAGATTTCCTAATATTAAAATTTCTCAGCACTTTATTTAGATGAGAACAGAACATTCCATGATAGTGTAATTTCTTCGCATTGTGGAATTCAAAAAACTATCGAGAGTTTACGTAGAAATCTTTTTCTGGCGTGGTTTAGCCAAAGATGTGCGTGATACATTCGAATTTGTGACACCTGTCAGGAAACCAAGGCTCCCAATTATGTTCTTCGACCGCCGATGGGCTTACAAACTCCATCTTGTAGATGTTTCCAGAGGTTATATTATACCGTACCCAAGGATTAAACTTGGTAATGTCGGATTGCTCATTGTCTTAGATCATTTCAGTAATTATCATTGGCTTCATCCCTTAAAAAAATTTACTTCGTCGGCAATTCAGGATTTCCTAATAAAGAATATATTTCACTGTTTTGGAGTACCTGAAACTGTACTTAGTGATAATGGTTCTCAGTTCAAAGCGAAAGATTTTAATAGTTTTCTAACCGAATTAGGCATAAGACATGTATATACAGCTTTATACTTCCCTCAAAGTAACGCTGCAGAGCGAGTTAATCGATCAGACCGAGTGGGTCAAGCATATTTCCTCCATTTCATTTACCTTGCGATCATCTTTGCAACTGTTTTTATATTTTAGAGAACTTACAGGGCCGAGAACTTGGAACTTACCATGCGAAAGATATTCGAGTTTAATTTCCCGCTAATCTTCCATCTAGCGAATCAGAATTATCGGGTGGTGTAATGGTTGCAGAATCATAAATAAGGAATACATAGGTATTTAAAGCGCAAGTTGTTTGCGACAAACTCGTCGCCTGCGCTGTAATTGTTGCTTAATGAAGAAAAGAGATCGACAACGCAATGCAATAAAGCTGCGTTCACGCATAAAGCTTATGAGCGAGCTTGTGCAAGCTGCAGCTTAGCTGAATATCGCGAGCATATCAGCAAAGCGATGCATAAGCATGCGACAAATCGTCGCTATAATTGATCATGTATTAGAAAAAGCTTTTTGGGGTATATAAGCTTGTAAAGCTACTGAAAAGTTCTTTTCCAATACACATTGCAAAAGACGGCGGAGCTGCTGCACCGTGGGGCTGACGTTCTGTCACCACCGTAAATAATAAAATTACTTAAAACTTGTAAAAGTGTGTTAAAATATTAATAATATTATTAATATTAGTTATTAATAATATTATTAATATTAGTGCAAAAATATAAAAAAAAAACATACAATTCAAATTATTTTAATTATTTGAAAATAATATAAAAATAAATGTTATTTTGCGCCCACAAAACGTGGATCCCAGATCTAATCTGGACGCATCCAGCTCAAGGCTGATCTTAGGAATGAGATTCTTAATACAGCCTATAGATTCGACGAAAAGGTATGAGAGGAATATAATATTTCCCGAAGAACAAAAAAAAAATTGTTATTTTTATACTTATATAAAATTTCTATATAGGGTATCTTAACCTAACCCCCTCCAGTTAGATGCGGCAAAAGTTTGGCTTAAATCTAATTTGAGGGCATCTTTACGCCATTTTTAGATTCCCACATGGACCAATTGTGCTCCTAGCTCACAGTTATTCAGCCAAGACTGTCTCTGCTGCCGCCGCACATCGGCGTACAATGCCGCCAAAATAATTCGTCGCCCCTCTACATTTTGAATTGAACTGCAGTTTCACCTGGAGCCCCAGCAATTAAATTAAATAAAAACAAAAAAACGAGAAACAACGAACAACATTAGGAACGTGTGTGTACAGTGGTACAGTGTTTAAAAAAAATGTAACAATAATTAAATACAAAAACAATAATGAGTTAAAAGATAGGAACATGTGTTTACAGTGGTACCAAGTACAAGAAAAATGACGAAAAAAATAATTAATGAATATATAATACAGAAACAGGTGTGCATATTGGGAAAAGGCAGATAATATTTGTGAAATAAAAATAGATAAGAAAAATTAAGAAAAAAAAAATATTAAAGAAAAAGAACACTGTTAGTAAAAATTATATATATATATATATAACAGATTTGTATCTGTTTAGATAATTATATTTTTGAAATATTTTTTTTCTGAGTTAAAATTAGAATGAATTAAATTAAATTGAACAACAAAAATACTCATATATATAGAAAAAATAGATAAAAATGCATAGCCCCAAACCTTTCCCATATCCCACATGATAAAAATTTAATATTACAAAAAAAGAAAAAAAACACACAAAACAACACAACAAGAAAAAATATAAATGTCAACATGAAACAAAACAAACAGCATAATCCGGTACACCGTTGGAAGGCCTTTCATCGATTGCTCTTCGGATAAATGTATGTAAGTCAAACGTTTTTATTTCTATCATTCTTTAGAATGAAAAAAAAATTTTGTTAAATTTTTAATTTCCTATTATTCCTGTACATTGAAAAAAATTCTTCCTTAAAATATTGCGTATCTACAAAAGCAAAAAAAAAAAAACAAAAATTATATTAAAAAATAAATACAAAACAAAAAAAACGAAACAAAGTGAAATATATATAGGGTATAGAATATGATAGGCTAGTTTTTGTCTATGCACATTTTGTTTACACCCCCTGCCATAAAAATAAATCCAGCTTAGTATGTTATTAGTTAGATAGGAATTTTATTTCTTAAATTTTTTCCAATTTATTTAAGTAAGAAAACAAATTCATTAAAGTTAATCAAACTTGTTTATGGAAAGAAAAAGAAGTTAATTAAATTAAAAATTAATTATAAGGAAATATGGATTTCTTTTTTTTGTAATAGTTAGATTTCGATATATTATAAATACTAATAGTAGATTAAACGCGAAAAAAATACAAATAATTAAAATGTTAATTATAAAGTAAAAATTTTCTGAAACTAGAAAAAACAACACAAAAACAAAAATCTATCAAATTTAAAGTTAGGAAGATCACATTAAATCACGCAATGGAGTATATATTAGGGTCATTTATTATTAAATAAATATTGTTATTAGTTTGAGCTGATGAAGAAAATGACATGGGTACATAATAATATAAAGGTTTAAAGGATCGAATACTATCTAAGATCCTCCAAATTCATTTTTGACAGTCTGGGTATATAAAGCAGCCCTCAATTTGATTAATGAATTTTTAATAAGTTTGCGGTTGTTCCAATTTTTGGATCGTTCGAGATTTTCGTTGTTAGCAAGTTTAGCTTCCATTTTAGTTTCAGTAGGGACTCCATAAAAATAAAACTTTATGTGCTAAGAGTTCTACAGGTCCCGAAAGAGCTAAGGAATTAAAGGGTCCCGACCCCGCTGTGACACCGTGGATTCACGGTATTCACACTCAAAGATGGATAATGTTTGAGCAATAATCTTGTTTGCGTGAATTTTAACTAAGTGTCTGACTCTAAACGAGGGCATCTACATTTAATTACATTTTGCTGCATCAATTGCGCTGGTTGCATAAGTTTTTGACGAGGGAGGGGGTTAGGTTAAGATACCCTATGTAGAAATTTTCCTTAAGTATCAAAAATTAATATTTTTTTTTTTGTTTTCCGGGAAATATTATATTTTCCACATACCTTTTGTCAAATCTTTAGGCTGTATTAGGAATTTCTCTCCTAAGATCAGCCTTGAGCTGGATGCATCCAGATTACATAATGGAATCCTCGTCGCACGTGGGCGAAAAATAATATTTATTTTATTTTATTTTCGATCGAAGTTTTAATTATTATTTGATTTTATTTGTGCACTAATATTAATAATTTATTAATATTTTTAACACACTTTCACAAGTTTTAATTAATTTTATTATTTAACGTGGTGACAGACCGTCAGCCCACGGGGCTGACTCAATTCCGCCGTCTTTTGCAATGTGTAATGGAAAAGAACTTCTCAGTAGCTTTACAAGCTTATATACCCCAAAAAGCTTTTTCTAATACATGATCAATTATAGCGACGATTTGTCGCATGCTTATCATCGCTTTGCTGATATGCTCGCGATATTCAGCTAAGCGGCAGCTTGCGTAAGGTCGCTGATAAGCGTTAACGCAATTTTATTGCATTGCATTGTCGATCCCTTTTCTTCATTAAGCTTAGAATAAGACCCTCAACAATTACAGCACAGGCGACAAGTTTGTCGCAAAAGGCTTGCGCTGTAAATACCTATGTATTTCTTATTTATGATTCTGCAACCATTACAGCACTACGAAATCTACAGGAAGATGCATGCTCTTCAATTGGAAGATTCCGACTAAGGCAAAGCCAAGACAATGTCAGACTTTAGATAGTCTTTCCTTAGAAGCAGCGAAAAGATAAATCAAAGTTTTATTAATTTGAAAAGATCCTCTCAAGAAAAGTAGAACAACTTGTTGACCTGGATAGCTTTCGCTTTTTCGTTCGGTGGAAGTGTTCCTTAGGGTGCCCTATGACACTCCACGAACCAAGCAGAACCGGTAAGTATCACTGTAGCATTAAGGTGCTCAAGATACTCGTATTTTAACTTTAACTTTAGCTCAACACGTGCGCTCATCCCTTGGGAAGGTATACGCATCTCGGATATATACAGTACTGTCTGTTGGGCGATTACCCAATATCCAAAACAAAACCGCTACGTTGGAGAAGATGCCGTAAGGTCATTTGGAGTACCTGAAAAGATTGCTACCATGTTTGGAGAATCAATCTGAGGATTACCTTTATCTGAATATGTTTTCGCCGAGTTTCTAGATTTTTTCATTTCGGCTAGTAAAATATATTTTAAAATTCAAATCTTCAGTATGTTTCAATTTAGAAAATTTGACCGCTTTTTCGTTTGTCAGTTATTTGATATAGTACTCCGATCGTGATAGTATAAGGAACTAGTAACTTTCTTGAGAAACGAAAAGTTTCATATACAAACACAATATTTTCGATCGAACGTTAAAATTTTTAACTAACTATATATCTAAAAGAATCTAAATATTATTTATTTATTTATTTATATAGCTCAAAAACGAATTATAAATACTTTACATGTCTCCTTCAATCGATACAAGGTTACTAAACCATCTGCAAGGGTATAAAAATATATTTTATAAAGATGCAAAGTGTATAAGCAAGTGTCGCAAGTGTCCAAGGAGCCAGAGGTAGTGCAAAGCAAAGAATAGAAAAGTTGTGCGTCAATTAATTCAATTCAATTAATTAAGATTAATCATACGGCACGTAATGAGAGAAAGAAATATAAGCTAGAATTTCTTTGAAACACAATTATTGTGATTAATTGTATCTCTCTCTGGCTTAACTGTATCAGGAACTATATTGAACATTTATAAGCTCACAAATAAAGACTAATAAAGATTATATACGCTTTCAAGCGGGATTGAACCTATGACAGATATACGATAAAGTAAAAATCATATTGCAAATTTTATTAACATACTTTGAGAAACAAAATAGTTTCCCATACGAAAGTGTATATTATTTTATACCTCCCTTGACCTTGACTCCCGGATTTGCCATATTAAAACCAAGTGTATCCATACACTCAGAGAAAAAGCACTTTGAACCCCTTTTGTTCTTCTTATTATCAAGAATGAATTATTAACAATAAAATTCTTAAAATAAGATGAAAAGAAAGTCAAAAATTGATTAGACTTACCAGGATTACAATTGCAATTTTTTGAGGATTATTTCTGAACAAATAGTATCTATTCACTCGGGCTTAGCGAGAAGTTTCTCGTGTGTGTGTGTTTTTCTATATGTTTGTATTTGTGTATTTTAAGTGCACGCAGACACACATGCGCTCATCAATGAATCTTAAATTGCCAACGCATATATCACGATTATAGCGCATAAATTCGTAATTATTTTACCTCATTATAGTCTTAGGCTCCCCACAGCCAAAGTCAAGCTGACTGACTGCAATGAGGTTTCATAATGCATTCAGTAATGGCATATATTGTATTTATATTATTTTCATCTGTATAAGAAATGAATCTGAACTAATGAAATACGACTATATCAATAACAGAGACTAAAATTATTGAAGCTGAAGCCAAATCAAATTATCCGCATTTCACATAATTTGATTCAAGGCTTATTCTGAGTATTCAATTATTATACCCTTGAAGCAGGCAACTCTGAATAATGAACTTAATTTGTGTATTTCACCAATTTCAATATGATTGGATAATTAATAAAGAATTTTAACAAGATAAATTCTAAAGTAAGGCCCTCTCCTCAAGAGCTCTCTTGATTAATTTTAATTATTAATTTTTATTAACTTACTTAAGACCATTGCTTATTGTTAGTGTACCGCTTTATATAATCTTGAAAATACATTGCCTTGGCAGCTTGTTTATATAATTTATAACTTGTCGTGCATTATTTTAATACTCTGTTTTATAATTCACTGATTCAGATCTTGGACTAATAGAGTCATTAAATCTGCTGTTTCGGAATTCTTAATAAGCTTCTTAATTTTATCTTATCTTGGGTATTTCTGCCCCTGCTTTCTTGCGCATTACGTCGGATATTTTTCCAATCTTGTGATTCTTAGACAGATCCTTAGATGGATCCTCGAATAAACATTTAAATGTTATATGTATTCCTGAGTTATACTGAATCTTATGTTTTTGTTCTGATTTCTTAGAAGCTCCGCAGACCACCGCTATATCCTTGAATGACAAGCAACAGAATTGGTTCTTAGAGATAGAACCCGGGTAGTTGCTTCAAAATCGTTAAGTGTTGACGGATATTATGTATTTTTTTAATTCGAAAAAGTCGAAAACGTCAGAGCTATAATTCTCCGATCCCATAAATTATGTATTATTGTTAAGCCGTTCCGCTCGTCTCTCTGTCTGTTGTACCTTCTGCAACGTTATAAAAAATGGATATAAATCGGTTTAATAGCAGCTCTATACTACTACCATCGATCCCAAATTTGGAAGCAGAATGAAAAAGTTGTTGTTTTTGATCGTATCTGGATGAAATTCACAAAACAGATTGACACTAAACTCTTGCCAATATTTATCAAGATAGGTCTTCTATATTGTTAGGCTGCCAGATGAACAAATCAAAATAAATAAAGTAAACTACAATTTTCAATTTTACTTTCCGCCGTGCAAGGGTATGTAAACTTCAATGCTCCAAAGATAGACTCTCCTTACTAGTTTTTACTTGATGAGCCAGAAAACAAGATATACATAAAGATTCCTAGCTGTAGAATGTATGTCGCATCTTTTCGAGTACTTGTATTAAGCCAAACCGTTAAGCTCCCTTGGAGTGCTCCCTTTTGGGTTTTTGGCTTTTTAGGCATGACATCGATTTTACAGATGCACTTTGTGGTGCCGTTAAAAACCCACATATGGTGGCAAGACTAATAATAACTACAGCAAACAGTAGTATGCGTCATAAGAAGAATTTAATCCTGCCATGACTTGACTTGGCCAAAATGCATGTGTGCACACATATATACATTCATATAAATCCTGGCCCATTTCGCCGCTCTCAAATATATGTATTTGTGTTTGTGTGAGCAAAATAGCAAAATAGGATCTATCAGAGCCAATTAACTCAATTAAGAATTTAAACTTGTTTTTGTATAATGTCTGATTTATATATATTTTATATATTTTTCAATTTTCATAAATTCCACCTACCATAACAAATTTTATTTTTTTATTGCTATTAACGTTTTCCTAAAGTAAAATTAACAAATATTAAACACAAATCTTATAAAGCTAGGCGATTAAAGATTGGTAATCCGGTTTGATACGAGATTAAACTAGTTAATTACAGTTTGCTAAACCGGTTCTGTTCGGTAGTCGATTACCCCGCGCCTGATGCTCTGCTACAAAACAAACTATCCAGAATAGGTTAAGTATAATACCCTTAAAATTATATAATGATGAAACTAATCTAACTGAATAAAAACTAATCCGAACCTTTTGCTAAGAATTTCCTTAAGGATGTTCGCAAAAGACCTCCAAACTTAACCTCTTCCAAAGTTGTATCCTTGCTAGAAAGTATTCCCGAATAAAATCCCCATATATACAAATAGAAAACTGTTTCGAACTAACTTTTAATCAATATACAATCAAACAATAATAATAGGCTCTGAGTTATCAGGTATTATGGGAATAAATACAATTTTAAAGCATAACAATACATCTGATCTCAACGTTATAGATTGTCAGCGAGTACACCGATTGGGATCGTACCATAGCATCCGATAAGTATATATTCGGTGCTCCGCTTATGGATGGCTTAAGCTTCCGCAAAACTATACTAAGTCAGAGACTGTACTCTCGGAGGAAGTGATGATGAACTTCGACCAGTAGAAGTTTGCTCCGGGTAATTTTAGTGGTTGTAGTTATAGTAGTCGCGCTCTTTTCATTCAAAGCCCGATTCCAACTTTTCCTTTCCTTCTCCTAACTAACCAACACTAAGCCACTTACACTAATTTGTCAGGCAAGCGACGCAACTTTTCTTCAGATATTCGAAGCACTTATTTCATGGGCAACACTTAACGCTGTCCGTAAGTGTTTCTTTGAACTACTGTGTCGCTTTTAGCAACAACAGTCTTATAAGACCTGATGAAGGGATGCTATAAAACAATCTAAACTAAAGCCCTGACATTTCATATTTGTGAACACAAAACACAAACATCGAAAACATGAATAAAAACAGTGGCACGAGCACACAAAATCGTTTTTGGAATCATTTTAACTCAACTGTCCACCATTTCCTTTCTCTCTCACCACAGCAATCCCAATAAACATCATCGCCAGGACTCAATGCTGCCAGTTTCTAAGGAGCGCCATCGTGTTTGCTGAATCACCTGGGAATACTATGATCCATTGCATGAAAAGTATTTGGAAATAGGTAAAGCGTCCAATGATTTATAAAAATCTCAAAAAAAAAAAAAATAAATAAACATAAGCTAAATAGTATACGTTAAGAATCACTTTTCGTTAATTTTCTGTTGTTTTCTGCAATTTATATGTATGCACATTTATTATAACGGAACTCTACGGTTCGCCTTATATAATTTGCTTTGAGTCCTTAATTAAAATACAGGATTATAATTGTCAGTAATCGAAATTAAACTAGTAAAAAAGAAACAAATATTCAGATAAAAGATTGTTTCAGTTCGAGCGTATCCAAACCATAATTATTGTATTAACAATACCTTTTCTTATCTACCTTTTGTGCGGTTGTTCGCTTGTTCCGCTCAAATTTGCTCAAGCATTATTTGTGTAATTTCTTGCTACTAACAGCTATTTCTTTGCGCTCTCAATTTGCGTGGTCTTCGTACTAAACATAACAATACCTAGTAGGAAACTTTTAGCATCTTTTTTCTTACTAATATTGTATACTAATAAAATGTCTTGCTGCAAGTTGAATTGCACGTATGGCCCAGCGCGTGATGGTGACCAACCAAGGTTTGTTAACTGCTGGTTGTGTGACAACATGATGCATGGCAAATGTGCAGTTCTAACTGGGCGAGATATTGACAAGTTGGAAAAAGACAATTCCAAAAAAATTGTGGAGGGCTGAAATGGTCTTGTCCGAGGTGCACCGACTTGCAATTGATTTTCTCCAAACTGTATAATTCTGTGAGAGGTCAATTTCTTAAGTAGCATAAAATGTCCAAGCTTTTGTCGAGTGATTTTGACTCGAGCATTGAGATGCTTAGTGAGTTTAATTTCGTATTCCCACCTATCCGTCGGTTAGAGGATCAATTTTTAAATGTTCCTCTTCCATCTTCCTCTGCAATGCCTATTCCCCCCCCTTCAGAAAATTTATCAACTCCTCGCCGTTTAGAATTATCTCCGGTTCAATTTTTCTTGCCCTCGCCTTCAACGTCCGTCGGCTCTCTTCCTTTGAATACCCCGATAATATTTCAAATACCAATATATTTGCTGTTAATGTCAAACCATCTTCTCCTAATCACGCTCAGGCTACAGCTCCACTTCAGGTGGTGTATGCGACTTCATCTCCGGTGCTACACCCATAACTGTGCTTCCAGCTTCGGTAACTGTTCAGGGTTCTGTCTGGACTTTCAGCTGATACTACATGTGAAGCTATTGGATTAATTCCTCAATTTTAAATTCTGAAATTTTTTCTACAACCTTTACATCCTACAGAAAAGACAGAACAACTCATCGTGGTGGTGGGGTACTCATTGCAGTTAATTCTTCCCTTCGGTCCGAGTCAATTACTTTATCCGTTTGCCCTCCTGATGTGGAAATAGTTTCCATTAAGGTATCGTTCCATCATGTTCCATTTTCATAACGTGCTCCTATATCCCTCCGTGTTCTGATATTTTCTATTTCCTATTTATATGCAGCAGTATTAAATATATATCAAGACTCGTACGTGATAAAGACATGTTTATCATTTTAGGCGATTTCAATTTGCCTAATATTCAGTGGTCTCTTTTTAGCAAATCTAATTATCTTGTGCCTTCTGCACAACATGACTTTTCAGATTCCCTGTATGACCTTTCGTTTTTTCAAATAAACTCGATTCCTAATAATTTTGAAAGAATGCTTGATCTTATTTTTGTCAACGATTGCACTTCTACCAGCGTGTCAAGATCTTGTCCATTAGTATTTCCTGAAGACTTCGTTCATCCTACTGTAGAAATTTCTCAATCAATTGCCACGTCGACTAAACCACTATCCAAACTTGTTAGTAAATCCCGCCGTTGTTTTCCCAAGGCTTAATCAACTTCTTTCCTCAGCTGATTGGTCTACTCTATACAAATCGGTTGATATAAATTTTGCTCTAACCCACTTCTATGACTATTAACTCACTTCTTGATATCTGTATTCCAAGTAGTGTTGTATTGCCTGTTTCATCCGAGCCTCCCTGGTTTACACGTCGACTTTCAAATTTACAAAATATTAAAACTAAACTATTTAAAAAATTTAAACTCTCTGGATCTAATATTGATTTTTCTAAATATTCTATTGGTAAATCTAACTTCCTTCTCCTTAACTCTCAATGCTATAATGAGTATCTTATGCGCTGCAGGAATCAGTTTGAGGAATCGCTTACTCTTTTCTTTCTCTAACTCTTTATTTGTTCCTATTATTACTGATAACGATCTAGTTACAGCAATGAATACTTTAAAATCTTCATATTCTCCTGGGCCCGATAATATCCCAAGTTGCGTACTCAGAGAATGCTGGAACTCTTTACATCTTCCCCTACTCAAACTTTTTAACTTATCTCTTGATTTCGCTGTTTTTCCATATCTTTGGAAGGAATCATATATTATCCCAATTCACAAAAAGGGAGCTAAATTCGATATATCATATAATTACAGAGAATTGCAAAGTTGTTTGTAATCCCAAAATTATTCGAAAAAATTGTAACATCAACTTTGTAGCACCTCTGTCAGTCAATAATTTCCCTTTTCAATACGGCTTTATTAAGAGTCGGTCTACCACAACTAATCTGCTTGAATTCACATCATTGGTGAATGATGCATTGCTAAGTAGAATGCAAACAGATGTTATTTATTCTGATTTCAGTCAACCATTTGACTCTGTAAATCATGATCTTTTAATCTTCAAGCTAGATCGAATTGGATTCCCCCCACAGTTCTGACTTGGATTTCCTCTTATTTAAAAAACAGAACCCAAAGAGTTCTGTTGAGATCCGAAACTTCTAAACCCGTATTTGTTCGGGCGTGCAGCAAGGTATTCATCTTGGTCTATTATTTTTCTCATTATTTATTAATGACATGCCACCTATTTTATCCCATTCACGCATCCTTATGAATGCTGATGATGTGAAACTTATTTTTTCTTACAACGATCCTTCTAACTATATTTGTCTACAAGATGACTGTAACTCAATGCATCTATGGTGTCAGGCCAATAAGTTTCTTTTAAATATTTATAAATGCTTGTTTATGACTTCACACTTAGTAACGTATATGCTTGAGAATGTACCCTTGCAACGTATACCGACTATGGAAGACCTTGGTGTACTTTTTGATGCCAAGTTTAGTGTCATTCTGCATATTTCCTCTATAACTAACAAAACCCAAGGGTGTTCTTTGATTCATTAAACGTTGGTCCAAGGAGACCCCTTTGTTACCAAACACCTTTATACTTCTCTAGTTCGCCGCATACTAGAATATTGTTCATGTGTTTGGAGTGCTCAATAAGGAATACATCAAGTTCAATTGAATCCATTCAGAAGCAATTCCTTCTCTTTGCCCTTCGTTTCTTAACCTGGGATCCCGATCGCCGTCTCTCACCGTACTCTGATCAGCTGTTACTCATTGATCTCCCTTCATTAACTATCCGTAGGACTATCCTTGGTTATATTTTTCTTCATAAATTAATTATCGGTTACATCAGCTCTCCTTTTCTATTATCTCGACTTAGCTTTCATATTTCCTCGTAGACTAACAAGAAATTATTATCCCTTACTTTTATCGAATTGCACAACTGACTATGCGTTGCACAATCGATTCCGTGTACTGTGCTCAAATTACAAGAAATTTTATCACGTTATCTCTTCAGAACTCTCTCTCTTACACCAAAAGTCTGCTCTTCTGTTCTATATTCGGGAAAACCCTAATCATAGATGGTTGACGTAGTTACTGCCTTGGGAACACTGTTTTAGTTTGTGTTTTCCTGGATTGTCGTCTTTTCTCTCTGTCTTTCTTTAGTTTAACACATCACTAAATAAGTTCGGATACCAACCGAGAATCCGCTCAAAATCTTGAGATTCTTATTATTTCTGTGGATCTTCAGAATCAATTGATTGATTTTTGATATTTTTATTTTAATGTACAAATGGATGTAGCTCTATGTCGTGTATTTGCATTATAATTATTAATTACTTTCGCCACAGCAATGGATTGGCTTGAAGCGCGATACATTGACGCATCTGCTTCATCTACTATGGATCCTCGGTTCAACCAAACTGGGGCACACGCTCACATTGTTTATTACGTATGTCCATGTGATGTGTTATCTTACTTTATTACTCTCTTACTTTCTATCCTTTTTTCTATTCTAGTCTATTTTCATTCTATTTTCAACAATCTTTATATATCTCTTTTTCGCCTTCTTTCCTGGTCTGATTGGGTTTTTTTGCCTTTTATTTTTATCTTTTGAAATTTTTCCTTTCTGTGGCAATGATACGTTAATATATTCCTATTCATTCATCTAACCAAAAAACTGACCAAATCATTGGCATAATGGCAGAAATTGCTAGCGACTTATTTCATCATTTTTATAGATTTCTATTTTCCTCGAATCCGCTTCACAGAGTTGCTTGAAAAGCTCTAAACAGCACTTAAAATATATATATAAATATATCCTGCATATTGCTTATCGCATTTTTACGCCATCTTAAATATCGGTTGAAATAGAATGCTTTTTAAAGTTTTTATTTCTAAAGGCACCAAAAACAGTATTAAAGTGCGATACATATCAAGTATATAACTTGCTTTTCTTTTGATTTTAATTTTAAATAGGCAGGCAACGGCTACAGCGACAGCTTTGTATGAGCCCACGCCAGAGTCGTTCTTAAAAGACTTCAGTTCAATGCTCTCACAAGTGATTGCGAGTTTTGATTTGATATGCTGAAAAACTGAAATCGAAATCGAATTGAATCGAATTGAATTGAATTATGTGATAACACATCTGTCCCCTTAATAGATCCGGGCACAAAGACCCATTCCTTGCGAATTGGAATCGAAGATATCCTCACTTATATAATTTACGTAAGCCACTGAAGATTGAATGGAGAGTTCTGCTGCATAAATTATGAGGTGTTCAAGTCTGTGCAATATTTGTCTAGTTATTCATAATTTCACTTCAAATGCAATGGAGAGCGTCTCAAGAATCAGGATCGATTGGAAGTGATTTTTGAATAAAAAGCATTTCTGAAGAGAAATTATCTTTTTCCACTTAACAAGCACAAAGAATCCAGTTCAAAAATAAGGCTCATTCTTTTAAAAGTAAATATTCACTGTCGACAGATATTCACTTATATACGTTATACTCGTTTTGCCCAACGATTCCTTAGAATAATCGCAAAAATATTACTGCTTACACAGCGAGAAAATAGCACGAATGTCGGTCTTAAATAAAAAATACACATTTGGCTTGCCGTATTCGTATTGATTCTTATATTTCTCCTGAGCTTTCCGAATTTCTTGATTAGCCAATTGCCGGATCTTCTGCCGCTCCTCGTCAAAGTTGTCAAACAACTCCTTTTCTAATAGTTGCATGATCTCATCATCGAATTAATTTCGCATCTTCACGCCAAACATGGATACGTGTACAGTGCTATTCATTACTCTCTGGACTCTGCCAAAAAATTAATACCACTTTTCTGGATTTGCGGAAGGCATTTTCGTTATAATTGCCAAAATGGAGCGATTCAAGTGATCTATTTGGCCATTTCCTCTTGGCTCTGGCGATTCTCTAGCTCATTATGCATGTCATTGGTTTGTTCCTCATCAAGCTCTGTTTCCTTCATATCGTATTTAATTTTGTCGGATGCATCATTTTCATCTGTACCATCAGCAGTTGCTTCTTCATCTTCACCATTTTGAGTTGTTTCCTTTTCGGTGCCTGCCTCTTCTGTTTCAGAATCGCTGTCTTCATATTCTGGCTGATTTTCTTTGCATTCCTCCTCGTCAGCATCGCCATCAGCGTCCGGTTCATCCTCGGCTAGTTGCATATTCTTCTTTATGGCATGTATGTCAAAAGGATTCTTATTATTGGGCTCCTCGGCATCGTTGTCTTGGCCCTCATCCATATGGTTCATTTTATCCAATCCTATTACATTAAAAAATGTTGGCTTCTGTAATTTAACAAGCACGCCATCTACCACTGACACAGGAAAGCAGTTCTTGAGGGCTATCTTATTCAGCTGGCGGTAGTCCACAGCACCTTCAAACTTCAGCGGAATATCAACATCAGTATTTGCTTCTACTACGTTATAAATACTTATCTGATTTATATCCAAAGTTTTCTCCCCGGCAGGGGAAGAAAACTCATATCCAGCTGCTGTCATCGTCACGCTGAACTTTGTGTACCCCAACAACGCATTACATCCTAGTGCACAGTCGACGACGACCAGGAAATTGCGAAAAACTGGCCAGCTGGACGCACTGTGCTCATGCTCCAGTGTCGACCAGTGATTCTAGTGCCACATTGTTAATTAGCAACTTCTTAAGACGCTTACCTTCATACACAGCATTTACACCAGCTGATGATGTGCACCAGAGAGCTGCAACGAGTATATCCGAATATGTTTAATCATTTTCAACTCAATCAAATCAACTCAACTCCGAGCCGAGCTACTACAAGTTTTGGTCAAATCGAGTGTGGTCAAAAAAATTTTCTCGTTCGGGTACGAGTATACGATTTTACTCATTGACACTCGAGTAAACTCGAGACTACTCGAGTAAGTGCGTGTGTGAGTGTGAGCCTCTCGATTGTATTGACTCACAAAAGTATTGGCACAGCTGAGTATTTTAACTTTGTACTTAATAATCATTACGATTACGAGTCAGTACTCGAGTATGACCGTAAATGTTTTACTCGTTGCACTCTTTTGACCCATGTCCATTTTTAGAATTTTTAATCAGCAGATAATCTCTTTTCTCCGTATTTGCATTCTCAGTTTCTACAATGCTTGCGCATACTTCACATTTTTCTTTTAACTCTTTGAAAGACGTGCCTCCGTACAAGTTATATTTGAGATCAGTTTTTAAATTGAGCCCATTTACAATATATCTTATTACTGACTCCACATCCATTATACCACGAACAGGGATTCGTTTCATCTGTAGCATGTATTCATGAAAACTTTCATCTTTACCTTTAACACGGGCATTCAATTGCCTATGAATTTTGGCACTGCACACATTTTCTCTTTGAAACTTAGATTATCATACACTCATACACCGCCGACTCCACAAATAATGCAGGGGTATGTGTCATTATTGCGCGCGCTTTCTTTCATCTTTCGCAACTTTGAATCTTTAATGACAAAAGATGAATGATCTGCTGAAACATTTCTCTATTTTCGTCGTTCTGCATTGTACTTGGTTACGTCTGCTGCTGTGTATCCGTTATTTTTCCAATTTCTTGTGTGTGTCGCTCATTCTTTTTTGCACCGCTAAACACGGCGCCGACTTTGTCGCTTTTTCCGGATCTGTACGCAATGTACGTACTGGTTGACTCACTCGTAGTGTGGTAACTACCTGGACCTCTTCACAAATTACTTGTAAATAAAAGCATTCCCACTGCTGAGTAACTTTAGCTTTTTTATAATTGACTAACCCAAGTAAAAAGGTAAATAGTTGGCTAGGTTATCTGGGAATAGCTCTTAGCCAAAAGATATCCGCAGTCAGCCTTTCCAAAAATAAGTTCTATCAGAACTGACTTTCTTTGCTAACTATTCTGACACAGTGAAAGGAATCAGAAATAGGTGAAATTTTGCAGATTGAAGTAGCCATCTTTTAAGAAATTTAAGTATAAATATAATTACAATAATAAAGCAAAGAGAATCTTTGAAATACTCTATTGGAAGATGAACTGAGTCTTAAATGAATTATTTATAACAAATAGTCATATATGAAATCGTTTTTATTTTAATTTGCAAAGTCTTTTCTAGTCGAAGATAATAATTTTGAATACAAGGTTGTCATTAAATAAGTTTATTTGATAAAGCTCAAATACAAATGTCTGACATTTGTTTGTTTAAGACAGCAGTAAACAGTTTTAATTGCCTTTTGGGCCAGGTCAGTCAGCCTAAAAGCTTGCACAGCCTATTTACATGACCAAAATGCAAAATTAAATCAAATTAAATCACTTTGCCGAAAGGGCTGCAATCTGAAAACAATTTTCAGCAAATTATTGAAATTAATCAAATTTGCTTTGATTTTTTATTCTGACATTGACTAATTGAAAATTCAGCTTTCCCTTTGCGGATTTCAGAAGTTTAATTCATCGCATATATTTTGGAAATTTTCATATAATACTTTGATTGGGGATTTTATCTAGGTTTGACCACATTTATTCATTAATTCAGTAATTTAATTAAATGTCTTAACTATCTAAGTTAGGATCGAATTTAAAAAGGGATACAATCCAGAATTCGTTTCCTAAAACAAAGTAAAAGAAAGAAATTCTCGAATTTATCTAGTTTATATACAGAGTAGACTTAAAAAAAATCAGACTTCAACACCAAACTATTCTTTATTCCATCCCTTAATAGTACTTAAACTAATTTAACAATTTTTATACTTGATTTAATCTCGACTAGAATCATCAATCCATAGATAGCAGTTTAGAACTTGAATCTAATATGAATTAATTGATATAAAATTAAAAATGATGAATCAGACTTTAATTTCTTAGTACGACTGATACAGAAATTAAGAATTAATTTCTCAACTTTCCTGTTTAATCTTTGAGTTTACAAAGTTTATTAACCTAAAACTCAATGATTGAAAATATTAAATTTTAGATATTCTTTTTATTCGTCTCTTCATTATGGGCGAAAGTAGAGTAGAGTAAATCTAAATATGAAAATATTTGCCTATTTATTTTATTAATTATTTTTATTTATTATTATTAAATCGACTAATTGCAGTCGATTGAAGAATCACAAAAGATAAAAATAAATTATTATATAAATTAAATTAATAATTAGAAAATAAAGAAATTAAAAATTGCAATTATAATTACAAGAACGCGAAAAAGATAAATATAAAGGTTGTGGAAAATAGAATGAAAATAGTAGTAAGAGAGTAATGAAGTAAGAGATAAGATAAGAGATAAGATAACACATCGCATGGACATACATAATAAACAATGTGAGCATGTGGCATGATATATATGATATATGATTCCTTCCGAAGACAAGGAATTCAAGAAATAAGTTAAAAAGTTTGTGTTAGGGAGGACGTAAAGAGCTCCAGCATTCTCTGAGTACGCAACTTGGGATATTATCGGGCCAGGAGAATATGAAGATTTTAAAGTTTTAAATATGCAAAAATGTTAGCACTAGTTAAGTCGTCAATGAATCCCTCATTCTTCACAGACGAGCTGTTGCGCTTAGAATTTACAAATTTATAAAACAGTTTAGGATCCCGCTCAAACTGATTCCTGCAGCGCATAAGATACTCATTATAGCATTGAGAGTTAAGGAGAAGGAAGTTAGATTTATCAATAGAATATTTAGAAAAATCAATATTAAATCCAGAGTTTATTTTTTTAATTAGTTTAGCTTTAATATTTTTTAAATTTGAAAGTCGATGTGTAAACCACGGAGGCTTGGATGAATCAGAACACTACTTGGAGTACAGGTATCAAGAAGTGAGTTAATAGTGTCGTAGAAGTGGGTTAGAGCAAAATTTATATCAACCGAATTGTATAGAGTAGACCAATCAGCTGAGGAAAGAAGTTGATTAAGCAAGGAAAAATTTCCCTTGCGAAAACAACGGCGGGTTTTACTAATAGGTTTAGATATTGGTTTAGTCGACGTGGCAATTGATAGAGAAATTTCTACGGAAGGATGAAAGGACTCTTCAGGAAATACTAATGGACAAGAGCTTGACACATTGGTAGAAGGGCAATCGTTGACAAAAATAAGATCAAGCATTCTTTCAAAATTATTAGGAATCGAGTTTATTTGAAAAAACGAAAGGTCGTGAAGGGAATCTAAAAAGTCAAAGTGCAGAAGGCACAAGATAATTAAATCAGCTAAAGAGAGACCACGGAAGGGAAATTGAAATCGCCTAAAGTGTCAAAAATGTCTTTATCACGTACGAGTCTTGATATATACTTAATCCGGCATAAATGCTGCATATAAATAAATATCAGAACACGGAGGGACATAAGAGAAAAATTTCCGCCATAGCGAGGGGTACTATCGCATTGTTGTGTGCCGTTGGTTGTTTGGGTAATTGTGTCTCAATTATTTGCTTCAGTTCACCGGCGTCCTTTGGCGATGCTTGCTTGCCGCTGTTGAGCCTTTTACTACTATTTTCCCCTTTCCCCTTGATTCGTATTCGGCGGACTCGCACAGCTCTAGAAAGCAGTCTCCTTTCCTCTTGCGGAATGCTATCTTCAGCCTTTTTCGTGCCATTCCCTTTCGCAGAAATCGGGTCTACCTCTGGCACACTGATAGCGCCTTCTGGCTGCCAGATGTGTTGAGCGATAGGAGTGGCGAAGAAAAGTCTTGGCCATTAAAGATCTCCGGTCGATACGTATTTTGATAAGCATCCAAGCATTCCTTGATCCTAGGTGGCGCTTAGAATAGCGACATGATCACTTGAGGTGTATGCGTCGCTGATCTGCCATTGGGCGCGGCTGAAGAGCGAAGAACTTACAAAGGTAAGATCGACGATAGCCCCCATTCTAGCTCTACTGAAGGTGTGAGCAGTGCCAGTCTTCAGCAGCCCTAAGTCTAGACGAGCAAAGGTCCTAGCAGGATGCGGCCTTTACTATTGGTCACCAGACTGCCCCATTTTCCGCAAAATATGGAAAACCCAGACCCTGGTACTTCTACCAAAGCTTGGAAAACCACTTGAAAATGCCTCTTCCTACAGGCCAATATGTTAGTTGGATACTGCAGGGAAAGTGCTGGAGAAGGTAATAAGTAACAGGCTGGAGGCCGCTATCGATAGAGCCAATTCGGGGTCAAGAAAGCAAGGTCTACAGTCGACGCCTTGAGCAAAGTCCGCAAGGATCAGTACCCGTCCTTTGGAACATTATGTACAATGGTGTGCTGCGTCTGACAGTACCGGAGGGCACTCAAATAGTTGGCATCGTTATCGTCGCGAAGGAACTGTGATTGGCTGAAGTGGCATGCAACAGCAGCATCGCACAGGTAAACCAGTGGCTAGCTTCAGCTGGCATCGTGCTAGCAGCGTATAAGACCGAGGCAGTGCTGGTGAGTAGCCGCAAAAAAGTGGAGACGATGAGTATACTGGTTGGCGGGTCCGTAGTTGCTTTTAAAAGTGCAATTAAATTCCTTGGCGTCATGCTGGACCCTAGGCTGTCGTTCAGGGAGCACCTTAAATTTTCCAACACAAAAGCGGCTGTGTCATACAGGTCGCTCTCCCGGATATTGCTGAATATTCGTGGCCCAAAGCCGATACGCTATAGCTGCTAACGAGCGTCACCAAGCCAATCAAAGCGGCGCAGCAACGAACAATGGTAGACGCTGAAAGATAGCTCAGCAAAGGGGCGTTGGACGTACCAGCTGATTCCCAACTTGAAGCAGGCACTCGGAAGGAAGCATGGGCAGATAAATTTCTATCTGGCCCAGTTCTTGTCAGGACAAGGATGCTTCCGAAGCTACCTCAAACGCTTCGGACATGACAACTCCGATGAATGCCCTTCCTGTGGACACCAAGCGGTAGAGGATGCGTATCACGTTGCAGACGCTTCGACCTACACTGGCAGACACTGGAGCGGTTGTTGGGCGGTACAATTTCTGTCGATAGCCTGGTGCCGAGCATGTTGCACTCTGTAGAGGCGGTCACCAACTTCGCAGCAGTCACAATGATGGAGCTGAGAAGAGAGGAGCGTAGCCGGAGAAGACAAAGCATTGCCTCGCGGTCGTACAACGGACACTTAGCTTTTCCCATCCTATCTTAAAATTATAATTAGCTGTATTAAATTTGTAAATTTTAATTTTAAGAGAAATGAAGAATATAAAAAAAACACCCACTCACTCATAGCTACATGAGGGACAGCGCACAGTGGTGTAAATGTTAACTGTTTGTGGCATTTATTTTTAATTATATTAATTGTAACTCAGAAGTGGCAGCAAGAGGGTCAATAAATTTAAAATTAATTAATTAATTAAATTTTAATTTATAGCCCCAAAAACTATACAAATCCATAAAAAAAGTTAAAAACTTTTTGGAATACTTACAATTGTAACTACTATTTCAAAAGAATTGGAAAGTAAACATACATTTTTATAAAAAAAAAACCATCTCCTAGTTATTGAACAATATTGGATCATTAGAAGTTCTTGATTCAAAAAAAGAAAGTATTCTCTTATCCAAGCAATTTTCGATTTATTATGTTAATATTCTTCTCTAAAGAGAGACTTCTATCACAGTGAATAGTCGAATTTTTTTAGTGCTCTGTAATAAAATTGGTTTCGTATTATATATATTATATATATATTGAGTGATTTTCCTTTTAAATTTAACTTGGAAATAAACCTTATTGGTAAGCCAGTATCACATTATTGCACACATAGTCATCAGCTGTGCAATTTTTATCAAAAGCCATAATTATTCTATTAATAATACCTTTACCTATCTTCCTTTTGTACGGTTGTTCGCTTGTGCGCCGCTCGCCCGCTCAAATTTTCCAAGGTTTGTTAACTGCTGGTTGTGTGACAACATGATGCATGGCAAATGTGCAGTTCTAACTGGGCGAGATATTGACAAGTTGGAAAAAGATAATTTCAAAAAAGGCTGTGGAGGCCTGAAATGGTTTTGTCCGAGGTGCAATGACTTGGAATTGAATTTCTCCAAAATGTATAATTCTGTGAGAGGTCCATTTCTTAAGTTGCATAAAATGTCCCAAAATCACACGATTTTGACTCGAGCATTGAGATGCTTAGTGAGTTTGATTTCGAATCCCCACCTATCCGTCGGTTAGAGGATCAATTTTTAAATGTTCCTCTTCCATCTTCCTCTGCAAATGCTATTCCCCCTTCAGAAAATTTATCAACTCCTCGCCGTTTAGAATTATCTCCGGTTCGATTTTTCTCGGCCTCGCCTTCACCGTCAGTCGGCCACTTTTCTTTTGAACACCCCGATAATTCTTTAAATACCAATCTATTTGCTGTTCATGTCCAACCAACTTCTCCTAATCAAGCTCAGGCTTGTGCTCCAACTACAGCACGAGTTACAAGTCCAGCTGTCCCTCCAGCTCCGGCTGCCGTTGTAGCTCCACTTCAGTTGGTGTCTGCGATTTCATCTCCGGCAACTGGCTCAATTACAGCTCATCCTGGTACTGCACCCATAACTGTGCTTCCAGCTTCGGTAACTGTTCAGGGTTCTGACCCTGCCCCGACTCCATTGCTTACTGTTGTTGTACGGAGTAAGCAAATTTCCTATCTAGACTTTCAGCTGATACTACATGTGAAGCTATTGCTGCCTATATTGCCAGCAAATCTTCAAGCAATGTATCAGTATCTAAATTTAATTTCTCTGAACCTAGGGAAATAGCCTCCTTAAAAATTAACGTTCCATCAGACACATTCTCACTTATTTGTGATCCAAATATCTGGCCTCCACAAATAATTGTTCATGAGTTCATTATAAAAACGCACTCGTCCGGTGCCTGTCAGTCTTCAAGCTAGTGGCTCTCTTTCGCAAGCAACCATTAGTAATAATCCTCCAAAAAACTAGATCGATCTTCAGATTTACTATATATCAGTTACAGAATGTTAGAAGTCTAGTGTCTAATCTTAAAAATGTATTTTTTAAAGTTCTTCCTTCGAGTTTCAAATTATTGCTTTTTTCTGAGACATGGCTTAATTCCTCAATTTCAAATTCTGAAATTTTTTCTACAACCTTTACATCCTACAGAAAAGATAGAATAACTCGTCGTGGTGGTGAGGTACTCATTGCAGTTAATTCTTCTCTTCGGTCCGAGTCAATTACTTTATCCGTTTCACCTCCTGATGTGGAAATAGTTGCCGTTAAGGTATCGTTTCCATCATGTTCCATTTTCATAACGTGCTCTTATATCCCTCCGTGTTCTGATATTTTCTATTTTCTATTTATATGCAGCCGTATTAAATATATATCAACACTCGTACGTGATAAAGACATGTTTGTCATTTTAGGCGTTTTCAATTTGCCTAATATTCAGTGGTCTCTCTTTAGGAAATCTAATTATCTTGTGCCTTCTGCACAACATGACTTTTCAGATTCCCTGTATGACCATTCGTTTTTTCAAATAAACTCGATTCATAATAATCTTGACAGAATGCTTGATCTTATTATTGTCAACGATTACACTTTTACCAGTGTGTCAAGATCTTGTCCATTAGTATTTCCTGAAGACTTCTTTCATCCTACCGTAGAACTTTCTCTATCAATTGCCACGTCGACTAAACCAATATCTAGAAAAAACCCGCCGTTTTTTTCGCAAGGGAAATTTTTCCTTGTTTAATCAACTTCTTTCCTCAGCTGATTGGTCTACTCTATACAATTCGGTTGATATAAATTTTCTCTAACCCACTTCTATGACACTATTAAATCACTTCTTGATATCTGTATTCCAAGTAGTGTTCTATTTCCTGTTTCATCCGAGCCTCCCTGGTTTACATGTCGACTTTCAAATTTAAAAAATATTAAAACTAAGCTATTTAAAAAATGTTAAACTCTCTGGATCTAATATTAATTTTTCTAAATATTCTATTGCTAAATCCAACTTCCTTCTCCTTAACTCTCAATGCTATAATGAGTATCTTATGCGCTGCAGGAATCAGTTTGAGCGGGATCCTAAACTGTTTTATAAATTCTGAGCGCAACAGCTCGTCTATGCCTCTTACATTTTTCCTGAAGATTGAGGGATTCATTGACGACTTAACTAGTGCTGACGACTTAACCTTTTTGCAAATTTCTTTTAATCTACTTACACATTATTTCCACTAACATTATCGCTTACTCTTTTCATTCTATAACTCTTTATTTGTTCATATCATTACTGATAAAGATCTAGTTACAGCAATGAATACTTTAAAATCTTCATATTCTTCTGGGCCCGATAATATCCCAAGTTGCGTACTCAGAGAATGCTGGAAGACTTTACATCTTCCCCTACACAAAACTTTTTTACTTATCTCTTGATTCCGCTGTTTTTCCATGTCTTTGGAAGGATTCATATATTATCCCGATTCACTAAAAGGGAGCTAGATCCGATATATCGAATTACAGAATTATTACAATTACAAATTATTCGAAAAAATTATAACATCTACTTTGCAGTATCTCTGTAAATCGATAATTTCTTTATTAAGAGTCGGTCTACTACGACTAATCTGCATGAACTCACATCATTGGTGAATGATGCATTCCTAAGTAGTATGCAAACAATGTCATTCATACTGATTTCAGTAAAGCATTTGACTCTGTAAATCATGATTTTCTGACTTTCCTTGGATTTCCTATTATTTAAAAAACAGCACCCAAAGAGTTCTGTTGAGATCCGAAATTTCTAAACCCGTAATATGTGATGTGTTATCTTACTTTATTACTCTCTTACTTTCTATCCTTTTTTTCTATTCTAGTCTATTTAAATTCTATTTTCAACAATCTTTATATTTCTTTTTTTGCCTTCTTTCCTGGTCTGATTGGGGTTTGTTTTGCCTGGGCTTTCCACAATCCTGTGCAACAAATGTTGGACCATAGAAAAAAATTAATTTGTATTTAATACCCCAGAAGGCTTAAATGTAATGTAACTTTAATCTTACTTATAATTTCTAATTTAATTAATTTTCTAAATTTTGAATTTAATTTAGATAATAATTTGTTTTTATTTTTTGTAATTCTTTAATCGACTGCAATTAGTCGATTTAATAATAAATAAAAAATTACTCGCATTGGCTTAAATCGTTAACTACGCTTATTAAAATCTTGCGATGCGTTCTGGACACTTAGGTTTGCCAATTGTCGATCAACAATTTGCTCTATTTGATTGCCAATCCTATCATAGTCAATATCAATAAATTACTGTTTATTTCTTGAATTTGAAGCTAAACTAGTACGGGGTGTTCCTACCGCTTGTTTTTGAGAAACCCTTATATGTCTAGCTGGTTTTTGCATATTCTAGGCCTGCTAGTCTGCTACAGCGTCTGCCTGTGGTTCAGCAATTGTAAGTGTTCTTTGCTGAGAATTGTTATTATGAGCTTTCGGCAATGCTCCAGTATTTAATGGCTCTTCTAAAATTAGTCTGACAAAAAGATTTAAATCGTGAACATGACCTAATTTATGACAAGTTGAACCGTCCTTGAATCGGTCAATCCAATCAGTAATACCACTATCTTAGGATGCGGACAGGAAGTAGATTGTAGATTGGTTGCAGAATCATAAATAAAAAATACATAGGTATTTACAGCGCAAGCCGTTTGCGACAAACTCGGCTGTCGACTGCGCTGTAATTGTTGAGAGTTTTCTTCTAAGCTTAATGCAGAAAACAGATCGAGAACACAATGCAATATGAGCGAGCTTGCGCAAGCTGCAGCTTAGCTGAATATCGCGAGCTTATCAGCAAAGCAATGCATACGCATGCGACAAATCGTCGCTATAATTGAGCATGTGTTAGAAAAAAGCTTTTGTGGTATATAAGCCTGTAAAGCTACTGAAAAGTTCTTTTCCATTACACATTGCAAAAGACGGCGGAGCTGCTGCACCGTGGGCACACGGTCTGTCACCACGTTAAATAATAAAATTAATTAAAACTTCTAAAAGTGTGTTAAAATATTAATAAAATAAGATTAGTTCAAAAATATAAAAAAGAACATACAATTCAAATTATTTTAATTATTTTAAAATAATATAAAAATAAATATTATTTTGCGCCCACGTGCAACGTGGATTGTGGTATCTAATGCATCCAGCTCAAGGCTGATCTTAGGAGAGAAATTCCTAATACAGCCTAAAGATTCGACAAAGAGGGTATCTTAACCTAACCCCCCTCCAGTTAGATGCGGCAAAAGTTTGCCTTAAATTTAATTTAGGAGGCAGGTACATTTTTACGGCCATCACCGTAGATTCCCACATGGACCAATTGTGCTGCTGGCACATAGTTATTAAGCCAAGACTGTCTCTGCCGCCGCCGCACATCGGCGTATAGTGCCGCCCAAATAATTCGTCGCCCCCCTACATATTGAATTGTACTGCAATTAAATAAAATAAAAGCCAAAAAAATAAAAGAAGAAAAAACGAAAAACAACAAACAAAAATAGGAACGTGTGTGTACAGTGGTACCATGTACAGGAAAAATGTGGCAAAAAAAAATAATAATTTGTGAAAAATAAAACAGAAACAGGTGTGCATAGTGGGACGATATAGATAATATTTGTGAGAAAAAATAGATGAAAAACTTAAAAAAAAAAAAAACAAAAGGATAAATTTGAAATTTTTCTGACTTAAAATTAGTATGATTTAAATTAAATTGAACAAAAAAAATACACATATATATTGAATAAAAAAATAGAAAAAATGTATAACCCCGAAACTTATCCCATTTAAATTTATATTTAAAAATTTAATATTAAAAACAAGAAAAATATAAATCTCAACATGAAACAAAACAAAACGCATGATCCGGTATACCGTTGGAAGGCCTTTCATCGATTGCTCTTCGGATAAATGTATGTAAGTCTCTTTATTCTTTTTACAATGAAAAAAATTTATTAAATGTTTATTATCCCCTTATTCCTGTACACTGAAAAAAATTCTTCCTTAAAATGTTGCGTATCTACAAAAGCCAAAAGCAAATTATCTAAAAAATAAATACAAAAAAAAATTGAGAAAAATCTAGAGTATAGAATATAGGTATAGGCTATATTTTTTCCTGCCATAAAAATATATCCACATTTTTATGTATTAGTTAGATAGGAAATTTGTTTCTTACATTTTTTTCAAATTATTTAACAAATTAATTTCAATTAATCAAACTTTTTATGGAAAGAAAAATAGTTAATTGAATTTGTGGAATTAAAATTAATTATTAGGGTATATGAATATCTTTGTTTGTAATATTTAGATTTCGATATATTATAAATAATAATGGTGGTAGATTAAACGAAAAATACAAATAATTAAATTGTTACTTATAAATTAAAAATTTTTCTGTAACTAGAAAAAACAACACAAAAACAAAAATTATTAAATTTAAAGTGAGGAATATCACATTAAATAACACAATGGAGTATATATTAGGGTCATTTATCATTAAATAAATGTTGTTGTTAGTTTGAGATGATGAAGTAAAAGTTTTCTTTCCTGTTGACATGGGTACATAATAATATAAAGGTTTAGGGAATCTATAAAAATAATCGCATATGAGATTCATGGTTGGGTTGGTAAAGACCGTGAAGATCGAGTACTAGCTAAGATCCTCCAAATTCATTTTTGACAGTCTGGGTATATAATGCAGCCCTCAATTTGATTAATGAATTTTTAATAAGTTTGCGGTTGTTCCAATTTTTGGATCATTCGAGATTTTCGTTGTTAGCAAGTTTAGCTTCCATTTTAGTTTCAGTAGGGACTCCATAAAAATAAAACTTTATGTGCTAAGAGTTCTACAGGACACAGCAAACCCACCCCGAAAGAGCTAGGGAATTAAAGGGTCCCGACCCCCGCTGTGACACCGTCGACTCCCGGTAATCACACTCAAAGATGGATAATGTGTGAGCAATAATCTTGTTTGCGTGAATTTTAACTAAGTGTCTGACTCCTAAACGAGGGCATCTACATTTAATTACATTTTGCTGCATCAATTGCGATGGTTGCATAAGTTTTTGACGACCAACGTGACGCATGGTTACAAGATAACACTCGATCTTCACAATTCAATTCAATTCAATTTGACAACATACATCAGCACTCTCTGTATTTGCTATTTGAATAGCAAAATTATATGTACTTCATACTACTGCCATATTTAAATACTAAATAGTTATTGAATCTAGTTAAGAAATATATATATATATATATATATAGTACAATAAATTTACTTTGTAAAATAATTATTATTTTACACGAGTCGAATTAACTGCCGGTCTATGATTATAGACTCAAGCAGACACTGAAATGTGAAAGAATAAAAACACAACACGAATTCGATGTATGACTTTATTTTCCGGAGTTCAGTTTAAGACTAAAAGTAAAAAATATATTTTCCTGGCTTGGCACCCCAAATGAATGCTCAATTGAATTTGTTCTGTTTTACATTATTCTCAAGTGCGGTGCACTGGTTACCATATGCTTGGCGAATCAATTTCGGTTTTTAGGTAGAATTGGCTCTTAAGTGTTATATTATTTATGTGTTGCTTAGGTCTTGTTTCGTATCCTTATGTATGCATATTTGATTCCTGGTATGTGGGTAACATATGTTACTTCCCTCCCCTTAAAAGGAAGCCTATGTTTAGGCTGAGATTATTGGGTACAATGTGGGTAATGGATTTTGTGCTACTTCTAATTTAGCTTGTGTTGGATTGTGATTTACATTTCTTTGCTTTTTCGTTTTTGAATATATCAACATAATTGGGTTTTTGATTACATATTTTGAATACAAAAATAGTATAATAGATATAATAATTATAATTGCTATAATTGTGTAAAGTGTCAGATTATTTTGTGATATCAATTTAACAATGTCATTGTGTTCTACAATTTTGATTTTGGTAACTTCTAATGGTGGATATAATGGTGTTAGGTCTATTTCTGGTTGTAAGTAATTTTCGCTTAAGATAATGTTTCCGATTTCAAATTTACATTGAGTTATTCTTATAATTTTATTTCCATTGATTTTTAATTCATTATTCGATTTTTACAGTTTTGTATAACATTGGTTTCGCTTAAGTTCCAGGTTAAAATTATATTTGGTTCTAAATATTTAATCATTTCTTTAGTATTTATTGAGATGAAATTACAGATTGGTTTTTTGCTCTAAATTATATCTTTAATACAATCCTGTACTTCTTCATTATCTTCATTATAGATTTTATTTTCATTTTCAAAATAGGATTTAGTTTCAGTATAATCTAATTGGTAACCGTTGTGATCAGGATAAGGGATGATTTTAATAGATTCTTTTAATTCGTGTGCAATAGGTATATGAGATATAATTATTATTTGATTATCTTTGTGATTAATCCAAGTGGATGTTTTGATTGTATATTTTGGTTATTAACGTTTTCTAATTTATCTTAATTTAATAGCTTTGGATTAAACAGTCCGAGACGAGAGAGTTGCATACCCATTTCTATGTCTTCAATGAATTGCATGAGTTCGTATGTGAGTGTGTCAATGCTATTGCGGTTGTTTTCATATTGTTTGATTTTTCTAATCCATCATTTACTAACTGTATTACGTCATTTAGTTCGTGGATTTTAATTGAATTTTGTGCAACTGTTTCTAGATTATTTTGATGTGATTGATTTTCTTTTTTTTTTCTTGAACTGTGATTTATAGTAGTGCGTTTCTCTATTTCTATTAGTAATTTTGTAATGGCCAGGATCAATTTGTTCTACAATATTGTTTGATTTAAATGGATCTTCTAATTTACCTTTCTGAAGCGGGCCCTTTCTGTATTTCGTGTCAATTTCATAATTTGTTGATTTTTCTTTCCTTGATTTGTTGCGTATCTAGGGTTGGTTGTCCGGCATAAAGAAATATGTGAGCAAGAGTCTGTCCAGTTGTGTTGTTTGGTTTTATGATTGTATATATATAGTATTGTTTCTATTTTGCTTAGTTTGAGTTCATTATCGTCAGAATTTTTTATAATTCGAATTGTGTAACCTTTCTTCATTTGTGTAACCTTTCTACGTCTGCTACCTGTTTTGATGTATTAAGATGCAATTCAATATCTTCGCTCAAGAGCCATCTTTTGAGGGCTAGGCTCAAGAATGCTCCATCTGTCTGCTTTCAATAGTCTGGGTTTCCCCAAAGCATTAAATATTTGCATAAGCACGTTTTTACATTCTATCCAATTTTTCATTTTTATTTGTTGGAGGATAGCGAATTTTGAGTAAATATCTATACAACTCAAATAATTATTGCCTTCAAAAGAGTAAATGTCTATTACAAATTTATCGCGGCAATGTTCGCCTTTTTCTTTTGTCATTTCATTATAAGAAATATGTGTTATTTGTGTTTTAAAATAAGTTTCGTGTTTGATGCTTGGTAGACCTTTGGAAAACATTATTTGTCTATTGAATGTGTTAACTGGTTTTTCAGTAATGCTAATTAAATTGTTGCTGTCTTCATCGGCACTGTATTGCGTTTGCTCAGCCAAGTAACTACGTTCTAGATTTACTCGGGATAGGGCATCAGCTACGTGATTCTCTTTACCTTTCATGTATTTATTGTCGAAATCTTCTTTACTTTGTTCTTCTGCTATCGGGAATTGTGGATATTGATAATTTGAATATTGTTGGCTATTAAGCTGTGGATAATATTCCAATTTTGGTCGTAATAGTAATTATAAGGTTCATAAGGTGAATATATTTCTTCTTCCTGATGACGCGTTTCTTCGACACTCATTTTTGTCTGTCCGCTGTCAGCTGGTCTCATGCGTTTGGTTGGATTGTTATTTGTAAACGGATTTGAGTTATGTTGTTGAGTTTGGTGTTGACCAAAGCGATTTGAGTCAAAGGCGTTTTGGCTTTGAAAATGTGCTTTGGGTCTGGGCATGTATGGTATTGGTGTAATTGGGCGAGTCATATTATTAAAATGAGGATGATAGTGTTGGTAAAGATTGTTATGTATCGGGTGACGATATGGCTCTGGAACATTTCCTCGTATATTATTAGAGTTGAAATTTGGTTGAAATGGGGTATTAGTATGGTTATGGTATGGTGTTCGGTTATCAAAACGGGATTTACTCTGTTTATCATAATTAACTAATTTTGGTTGACCTTTTTGAACGGGGTCTTCATATAAACCCTTTTCTTGTAGTACATTAGTGATCTTAAATCTGGTATATTACAATTAACAATTCTTAAATAAATATTTGTAGGCAATTTTGAATTAATGCTTCAATACTAGTGTTAATTAATTGATTAAAAAGAGTTGACTCTGCTGCATTGTTCTCTAATGCTAACTTACTTGTCAATAGTTGACGTTTCATCTCGTCTTCTTCCAAAAAGCTTCGAATGTTTCCTTTGAATTGGGTATTGCGAAAGTCTTCTAGTAGTTGATGATTTGGTATTTGTGGCTTAAAATCTAAGATGAGTCTACGTTTTAGTTCCGGCCAGGTTGTTAAGTTGTATGCGTCTATAGTGCGCATAACTTCTCCACTGATATTGCGTTCGATGCTGCCCAAAATTATATACTGTTGACGGACGTCATTGGTAGGGTATAGTGTTAATATGAAGTCGATCCGGCTTATGAAGGTGTATAGTGCGTTGGGATCACCTCGGAAAGTTTCGACATCATGAATCTGGCGTTCCACTTGTGCCATCCCACTGTCGGAGAGTGGTGCTGCTGCTGGTATTTCCATTGTGGTATTTCCATTGTTGTGTTTGTTTCTTCTTTTGATTTTTTTTATAATTTTATATGTAATTTAATGTTATTTTTTTTTTTACACACAAGCTATCGCATCAATAATTTAATGATATCCTACCGGCTGCGCCAGTTAAATAAATTTACTTTGTAAAATAATTATTATTTTACACGAGTCGAATTAACTGCCGGTCTATGATTATAGACTCAAGCAGACACTGAAATGTGAAAGAATAAAAACACAACACGAATTCAATGTATGACTTTATTTTGAGGAGTTCAGTTTAAGACTAAAAGTAAAAAATATATTTTCCTAGCTTGGCACCCCAAATGAGTTCTAAATTGAATTTGTTCTGTTTTACATTATTCTCAAGTGCGGTGCACTGGTTACCATATTTTTGGCGATTCAATTTCGGTTTTTAGGTAGAATTGGGTCTTAAGTGTTATATTATTTATGTGTTGCTTAGGTCTGGTTTCGTATCCTTATCTGCGAGGATATTTGATTCCTGGTATGTGGGTGACATATGTTACTTGTTTTTAAATCTCGGTGTTTAGGTAAAATCGGATGTTAAGTATTATATTATTTATGTGTTGTTTAGGTATTGTTTCGTATCCTTATGTACGAGGATATTTGATTCCTGGGTAACATATGTTACTATATATATAGTAGTTACTATACCAGGAATCAAATATCCTCGTAGAGAATAATGTAAAACAGATCAAATTCAATTCAGCACTCATTTGGGGTGCCAAGCCAGTAAAATATATTTTTTACTTTTAGTCTTAAACTGAACTCCGGAAAATAAAGTCATACATCGAATTCGTGTCGTGTTTTTATTCTTTCACATTTCAGTGTCTGCTTGAGTCTATATAATCATAGACCGGCAGTTAGTTCGACTCGTGTAAAATAATAATTATTTTACAAAGTAAATTTATTTTACTGGCGCAGCCGGTAGGATATCATAAAATTATTGATGCGATAGCTTGACTATATAATTCTCTAATTTTTGGTATCCGCCAAAGAACTTTGCTGTAACAACCCGCGACGGTGAACATCACGTTGAGTTTAAATTTAAACCTCGACAACAACGTAAAACCGTGAAACGCTTTTGTTAAAAAAAAAAAAAAAAAAAACATAGACGCTCAAGAATTCGTTGGAAAAATAAATCCAAGTTGATTGGTTATTCCACAAAAAACGAAACAGCTTGAGTGCGAAAAAAACAATAATTTTTAAATAAAATAAGTGATAAAAAAAAAATAACATTAAATTACATATAAAATTATAATAAAAAAAAACCAAAAGAAGAAACAAACACAACAATGGAAATACCACAAATGGTTATACCAGCAGCAGCACCACTCTCCGACAATGGTATGGCACAAGTGGAACGCCAGATTCATGATGTCGAAACTTTCCGAGGTGATCCCAACGCACTATACACCTTTATAAGCCGGATCGACTTCATATTGACGCTATACCCTACCAATGACGTCCGTGAACAGTGTATAATTTTGGGCAGCATCGAACGCAATATCAGCGGAGAAGTTATGCGTACTATAGACGCATACAACTTAACAACCTGGCCGGAACTTAAACGGAGACTCGTCTTATATTTTAAGCCACAAATACCAAATCATCAACTACTGGAAGACTTTCGCAACACCCAATTCAAAGGAAACATTCGACGCTTTTGGAAGAAGCCGAGATGAAACGTCAACTATTAACAAGTAAGTTAGCATTAGAGAACAATGCAGCAGAGTCAACTCTTTTAATCAATTAATTAATACTAGTATCGAAGCATTAATTCAAAAATTGCCTACAAATATTTATTTAAGAATTGTTAATTGTAACATACCAGATATAAGATCACTTATAAATGTACTACAAGAAAAGGGTTTATATGAAGACCCCGATCAAAAGGTCAACGAAAATTAGTTAATTATGATAAACAGAATAAATCCCATTTTTATAACCGAACACCATACCATAACCATACTAATACTCCATTCCAACCAAATTTCAACCCTAATAATATACAAACAAATTTTCCAGAGCCATATCGTCACCCGATACCTAACAATCTTTACCAACACTATCATCCTCATTTTAATAATATGACTCGCCCAATTCCACCAATACCATACTTGCCCAGACCCAACGTACATTTTCAACGCCAAAACGCCTTTGACTCAAATCGCTTTGGTCAACACCAAACTCAACAACATAACTCAAATCCGTTTACAAATAACAATCCAACCAAACGCATGAGACCGGCTGACAGCGGACAGACAAAAATGAGTGTCGAAGAAACGCGTCATCAGGAAGAAGAAATATATTCACATTATGAGCCTTATAATTACTATTACGACCAAAATTGTTATTACTATCCGGAATATTATCCACAGCTTAATATCCAACAATATTCAAATGATCAATATCCACAATTCCCGATAGCAGAAGAAAAAAGTAAAGAAGACATAAAATTTTACGACTATGATTTCGACAATAAATACATTAAAGGTAAAGAGAATCACGTAGCTGATGCCCTATCCCGAGTAAAACTAGAACATAGTTACGTGGCTGAGCAAACGCAGCACAGTGCCGATGAAGACAGCAACAGTTTAATTAGCATTACTGAAAAACCAGTTAACACATTCAATAGACAAATAATAGACAAAGGTCTACCAAGCATCAAACACGAAACTTATTTTAAAAAACAAATAACACATATTTCTTATGATGAAATGACAAAAGAAAAAGGCGAGCATTGCCGCGATAAATTTGAAATAGGCATTTACTCTTTTGAAGACAATAATTACTTGAGTTGTATAGATATTTACTCAAAATTCGCTATCCTCGAACAAATAAAAACGAAAGATTGGATAGAATGCAAAAACGCTCTTATGCGAATATTTAATGCTTTAGGGAAACCCAGACTATTGAAAGCAGACAGAGATGGAGCATTCTCGAGTCTAGCCCTCAAAAGATGGCTCTTGAGCGAAGATATTGAATTGCAACTTAATACATCAAAAACAGGTATAGCAGACGTAGAAAGGTTACACAAAACCATAAATGAAAAAATTCGAATTATAAAAAATTCTAACGATAACGAACTCAAACTAAGCAAAATAGAAACAATACTTTACATATACAACCATAAAACCAAACATGACACTACTGGACAGACTCCTGCTCACATATTTCTTTATGCCGGACAACCAACCCTAGATACGCAACAAATCAAGGAACGAAAAATCAAAAAATTAAATAATAATAGACATGACTATGAAATTGACTCGAAATACAGAAAGGGCCCGCTTCAGAGAGGTAAATTAGAAGATCCATTTAAATCAAAAAATATTGTAGAACAAATTGATCCTGGCCATTACAAAATTACTAATAGAAATAGAGAAACACACTACTATAAATCACAGTTCAAGAAAAAAAAAAAGAAAATCAATCACATCAAAATAATCTAGAAACAGTTGCTCAAAATTCAATTAAAATCCACGAACTAAATGACTAATACAGTTAGTAAATGATGGATTAGAAAAAATCAAAAAATATGAAAACAACCGCAATAGCATTGACACACTCACATACGAACTCATGCAATTCATTGAATTTATAGAAGACATAGAAATGGGTAAGCAACTCTCTCGTCTCGGACTGTTTAATCCAAAACTATTAAATTATGATAAATTAGAAAACGTTAATAACCAAAATATACTACTAATCAAAACATCCACTTGGATTAATCACAGAGATAATCAAATAATAATTATATCTCATATACCTATTGCACACGAATTAAAACAATCTATTAAAATCATCACTTATCCTGATCACAACGGTTACCAATTAGATTATACTGAAACTAAATCCTATTTTGAAAATGAAAATAAAATGTATAATGAAGATAATGAAGAAGTACAGGATGATTGTATTAAATATATAATTAAGAGCAAAAAACTAATCTGTAATTCCATCTCAATAAATACTAAAGAAATGATTAAATATATAGAACCAAATATAATTTTAACCTGGAACTTAAGCGAAACCAATGTTATACAAAACTGTAAAAAATCGAATAATGAATTAAAAATCAATGGAAATAAAATCATAAGAATAACTTAATGTAAATTTGAAATCGGAAACATTATCTTAAGCGAAAATTACTTACAACCAGAAATAGACCTAACACCATTATATCCACCATTAGAAGTTACCAAAATCGAAATTGTAGAACACAATGACATTGTTAAATTGATATCACAAAATAATCTCACACTTTATACAATTATAGCAATTATAATTATTATATCTATTATACTATTCTTGTATTCAAAATATGTAATCAAAAACCCATTTATGTTGATATATTCAAAAAACGAAAAAGCAAAGAAATGTAAATCACAATCCAACACAAGCTAAATTAGAAGTAGCACAAAATCCATTACCCATATTGTACCCAATAATCTCAGCCTAAACATAGGCTTCCTTTTAAGGGGAGGGAAGTAACATATGTTACCCAGGAATCATATATCCTCGTACATAAGGATACGAAACAATACCTAAACAACACATAAATAATATAACACTTAAGATCCGATTTTACCTAAACACCGAGATTTAAAAACAAGTAACATATGTCACCCACATACCAGGAATCAAATATCCTCGCAGATAAGGATACGAAACCAGACCTAAGCAACACATAAATAATATAACACTTAAGACCCAATTCTACCTAAAAACCGAAATTGAATCGCCAAACATATGGTAACCAGTGCACCGCACTTGAGAATAATGTAAAACAGATCAAATTCAATTCAGCACTCATTTGGGGTGCCAAGCCAGGAAAATATATTTTTACTTTTAGTCTTAAACTGAACTCCGGAAAATAAAGTCATACATCGAATTCGTGTCGTGTTTTTATTCTTTCACATTTCAGTGTCTGCTTGAGTCTATATAATCATAGACCGGCAGTTAGTTCGACTCGTGTAAAATAATAATTATTTTACAAAGTAAATTTATTTTACTATATATATATATATATATATATATATACATATACAGCAGCTCCGCCGTCTTTTACAATGTGTAATGGAAAATAACTTTTCAGTAGCTTTACAAGCTTATTTACAACAAAAAACTTTTTTCTAACACATGCTCAATTATAGCGACGATTTGTCGCATGCGTATGCATCGCTTTGCTGATAAGCTTTATGCGTGAACACAGCTTTATTGCATTGCGTTGTCGATCTGTTGTCTGCATTAAGATTAGAATAAAGCTTTCAACAATTGCCGAGCAACCTCGCTCATAAGCTTTATGCGTGAACGCAGTTTTATTGCATTGCGTTGTTTATCTCTTTTCAACAATTACAGCGCATGCGACCAGTTTTTTATTTCTTATTTATGATTCTGCAACCATTATAATATGCATCATTTAAGCCGTATTAAATATATATCACCACTTGTACGTGATAAAGACAAGTTTGTCATCTTGGGCGATTTCAATATTGCCTAATATTCAGCGGTCTCTTTAGCAAATGTGCCTTCTGCACAACATGACTTTTTAGATTCCCTTTACGGCTTTTCGTTTTTCAAATAAACTCGATTCCTAATAATCTTAAAAAAATGCTTGATCTTATTTTATTCAAGATCGAGATCTTGTCAATTAGTATTTCCTCACGACTCCTTTCATCCTACCGTAGAAATTTCTCTATCAATTGCCACGTCGACTAAACCAGTATCCAAACCTTTTAGTAAAAGCCACTTTCCTCAACTGATTGGTCTACTCTGTACATTCGGTTGATATAAATTTTGCTCTAACCCACCTCAATGATACTCTTAACTTAGTTCTTGATATCTGTATTCCAAGTAGTGTACCAGTACCATTCACTGGCTTTTCCGACAAGTAAAATGTGTAAATTTTTACATAATGCCTCTAAATCATAATTCAATTCTTCAGTGAGTGTAGTAATTCGGTAAATGAATTCTTCCACACTGTTCATGTCGAACCAGAGATGAGCAGTTCTCAGCTAGGAAAAAGAGCTAAATGAGCATCGCTCATTTATCTGCTCATTTTGGCTGAGAACTCTCCACACTCTCACTCTCACTCTCTGGTCTCCAATCTCTCTTTTTGTCGTCCCAAGGCGGCCATTATTAGTTCTTAGTTTTTAGTATATGATTTGAAGTGTCAGAGTGAAGTATTACTAATATAAAATTAATTAAATAAGTTGGAAGTGAGAAGTCTCCCCGCCACTTTCATTGGTCCTTTGAGACGGATATCACTTGATAAGCTCGCACCTATAAGCATCAGTAGAAAAAAAGGCCAAATTTTTCTGAACATCTGCATACATCTACATTTGTCCAAAAATCCACTCTTAAATATATAGATATACAACAAATCTATATATTTTCCATACCTAATTTCAGTCCAACTGTTTTGTACGTACCCCTTCAATTTTCCGTCCATTCCACAAATGAAGCTAAGTATGTACATCCATATGCAGCGTATTTAATCCGACCATATAAAACACATATTTTTCGCTAAAATAATAAAAACAATTAAAGAAAATAAATAATAAAAATAATATATATATACATATAATATATATATATATATATATATTATTTTATTATTTATTTTATATAATATAATAATATAATATATATATATATATATATATATTATTTTTATTATTTATTTTATATATATTACTTTATATATATTTTTTACAGTGGCCGACAACAACAACAATGAGATAATAAAGATTTAAGAATTTTTTGTTGTAATCGTCGGCCGACTAATAATTAAATAAAAGAGCAATATAAAACAATACGCAAAAAATCGCGCATTTGGTGGGTGTTTTTAAATACGGTATTATACGCTTTAAACCCATTTTCTATTAAATACAAAAACCATTCAATGCTCATTTCCACACATAAAAAAAATTATCTTACTGACAAATTAACACACACATACACATTTAGCGATTAAGCACAGTACACATACACATTTAGCGGTTAAGCACACTCTTCATACACATATTAGAATTAAGTAAATTACCCACTTAAGTTGCATATTTAATTTAATTGAATCCATTTTAAATTAAGTTTTCGCAATTCGACTGGTCCAATTGTCAACAAGTTGTGATAGCTTAGCCGATATTTTTAATTCAAGCTTGTGTGAAGAAAAGTAGCAAATATCGATATATTTCCTAATCCTAATTCCTAAGACAAACAATCGATTTGGTAGTCATTGATACCAATAACAACTAGTTATTATTTTTTGCGAAAATAATAGTTAATTATTTTTTTTTTTCATTTCCGAATGTGTGCTAATACATTTTCAGATATTGTCAGAAATTATATTATTTTTTGTTTTCCTCCGCTCTTAACATTATCAAAAAATGTTGAATTAATTAAATAATTAAAATTAATTAATTAATTATCGATTTCCGTATAAATAAGAAATTAATCGGAATATTTATTTTTATTATTCTCCGATTATTATATAAATATCAAATTCTGTCGCATCCGAAATTTTCTCCTTTGTCCGTTTGTTTTCATTGCTGCATTTTATTTGAATTTCATTAATTTAAATTCAAAGCACTTACTTACTTACTTACTAGCAAAAATCGGTTCTCCATTCCAGTGATAACAGATTATGTCAAGCGAATCCAACAAAAAAACCTTGACTGTTCCGATAGTAGGAGCCCTTAGACGAAGTGCATCCGTTTCCCCTGCCCTGCCGGCAAAAAGCAACTCAAGCTGTCCTTATCCGAGAACCAAAAGCGAGTCCTCAGCAAGTAACTCCAATACCCCATTACCAAGTCGTACTCGGTCCATTACCCAGAAAACCGCATCCAAGACAAAAATGGCAGATTTCATTTCGGTCACCGACAAGCTCGGTCATTTCGAGGCTCGAATTAACAAGGCAGCTGAGTCTGCAGTGAACTCTGCACACACTTCAGGTCAGATGTGACCATATCAAGAATCTCTGGGAGAAAATTGAAAAACAATATGAAGTATGTGCAAAGATCTTAAATCAAAGCTCATCTAGTGAGGACATTTTATTCCAAATACGATCATTGCTATTCTGTCTATGAGCGATGTACGGCTCAGCAGAGTGAGCAAATAGAAAGGGCATCTCGCATATGGGTGGCTTATGGGAAGCAGGTGTAAAGATTTTTAAGAAACTCTTCTATAAGGTCAAATCCTCCACAAAATATACCTTTGAAGAGCTTTCCACTCTTTTATCCAAGGTTGAAGCGTGTCTAAATTCCAGACCGTTTTCACCAAGGTCAGAAGATCCCAGTGAACTTCTGCCACTAACTCCAGGTCATTTCTAACTGGTGGACCTCTTCTCTCCATATCCGAGCCAGAGATTAATGAAGCTGCTAAGTCAGTAATTAATTGCAACGTCAACAATTTTGTAACCTCTGGAAAGACGAATACTTAAAAGAGCTCCACAAAAGGAACAAGTGGAAATTTCCAACAAGAGACATCCAAGTGGGTGAAACGGTTATCATTAAGGAAGATAATTTTCCGTCCAATGACTAAGGCCTTGGCAGGGTGCTGACCATTTATCCGGGTGCAGACTAAAAGGTTCGTGTTGTTGACATTCTCACCGCCCAATGTGTAGTAAAAAAGACCAGTCGTTAAACTGATACTCCTTCAAACACTCCACTCCAAGTCAATGACAAATCAGACAATATTTTAAAAATTTTCTTCCTTTTTTCCACCAACACAGTATGGCACCACGCGTAAATCAACCAAGGGCCTGCCGAAGCAAAATCTGCTCGCGGAACGCAGTCGTTCCGGTGCCGAGTCTGCCGGGGGAACCACCCACTGCGGAAATGCGCCCGGTTCTTGCGACTCTCCGCCGAGAAACGCCTCCGGTCAGTATTAATCAATAAGTACTGCGCCAACTGTCTAGCACACCAGCATTCCGGCAACTCATGCCGAAGCAGCGATAAGTGCCGGGTATGCCAGCTGCAACACCACACCCTCCTATATATTGCGGAGGACTCCAGCTCACCTACACCGGAATCAGAAGCCGCTCCTCCACAACGGCAATCGGAAGGGATGAAACCCCTTCCAATGCTCATGGAGCATCATCAAACAAATGTGTTCCCCACTGTCGTCATGCTGCTCGACAACTGAGCTAAGACCGTGAAAATCCGAGCACTCCTGGACACGTGCACTCCGATGAGCAGACTCCTTCAGCGTTGGGTCCGAAAAGGTCTGCCCAGCCAGAGTCGGGTCAAAGATCGACCCATCTTTCGACATCGAGGTCTTATTACAGACAATTCCCGATCTGCGCTATCAGACACCAACGAGGCCCTTGGGAGAGAGCGTTAAGGCACGCTTCGGGACAATTGCGATGCCGGACGAGAACTACCATCGTCCGGGTTCGGCGTCATTGATGTTAGGGTCGGACGTATACTCAAAACTTATACGAGAAGACTTCATCCCCAGCCAAGACGGATTGCCCATTGCACAAAGGACGGTATTTGGCTGGACTCTCTCCGGATCTTGCGTAGCATGATTTCCAATCCCTCACCATTTACTCCTGCAATTCCTTGCAAAGGGGCGGAGTATGTTCATCCCGAACCAGAGATGAGCAGTTCTCAGCCAGGAAAAAGAGCTAAATGAGCATCGCTCATTTATCCGCTTCAACAACATCAGACGTATTTTTTACCGCTCCGTCGAGCGATAGAATTATAGAGCAATTAACCGCAAATTAATTGTGCTTGTGGTGCCCATGAAAATTTATCAAATCCTAATCAAAATAAATAAATAAAAAAATACAAACGTATTTCTCTATACGCGCTGACTTAGAGACAATACCAACAACAAATGCATCACTGCAAGTGAATGCGGAGAGAGCACGCTCTCTGTCGCCAGCTTTATTATGCTCAAGCAGCATAACGGAAAGTAGATCGTGGAGTGCCCAGTGCTGTCCCCCGACCCCTACTACCTGACTAATAAACTGCTGATCACAACAATGACCAGTACTATGCCGTCGTAATGTACAAATAAAATGAAAATTAAGCCCACAAACAATAAAGAAAACAAGCGCACCCAAAATAACGAAAACTTCTGAAAGCACTGTACTTAAAAAAGGCATTGACGAACAATGGATTCGCAATCCTCAGTGACCAGAATGAAAATGAAAATGACGCTCAAATACCAAAGGCTAAGCCGCCAGGTCAACTGTACAGAATTAGTTAAAAAGCTAACGTAATCACTTGGAGATAGTAAATTCTACGTCAGCTCGATAAAAAGGGGTAACATTTACGAAACAAAAAATTCAAGTAAATGAAGAACAAAACTATCGATCTGTGTGCAAGTCCCTTGATGAAAAAATGAACTATTACACCTATCAACTTAAAAGTACCAAAGGTCTACAAGTTATTATAAAAGGGATCGAACCAACCGAGTCAGAGGAGCTAATACATGCTTAACGATAAGGGTTTTGAAGTCAAAATGGCTATGAATATAATAAATAGAAATAAAATCTCCGAACCAACGATCAAGATAGAATTGATACCTGACAGTATCCACTTAGGTAAAAATTAACTCCATCCTATCTACAAGCTCGAGTATATACTGCATCGGAGAGTCACCGTTGAGGAACTGCATAAGCGAAATGGACCCGACCAGTGCACAAATTGCCAGGAATAAGGACATACTAAAACTTATTGCACCCTACGTGCCGTTTGCTTTATGTGCGGCGACGTACATCTCACTGAACTCTGCCTCTCTGTAAATAAGGAGGACAATCTGCCAAAAAATGTAGCAACTGTGGGGGTAACCACACCGCTAACTATAGAGGATGTTTGCTAAAGCGTTAAGTTACAACAACGCTTCAGTCACTAAAAATAACTTTCAACAAACCACTCCAGCATCGGGCAGCGCAATAGAGGCCAGAAATTCATTCCCAAAATACATGAAAATCCAAACAATTTATCTAGTGGAATAGAATCAATGCTGGCTACATTAACAAATACAATGGTAGGAATACAACAAACGATGCAGGAAATCATGCGTAACCAAAATCTCCTACTGGAGCTCCTAATCAAGAAATATGATTAAATGGCTCCTTTAAATATATCCTTCTGGAATGCGAATGGCATTTCATAGCACAAATACGAACCCTTGCAGTTTCTTGATCCCTATAACATCGACCCCATGCTAATATCAGAAACTCATCTAACAAGCAAAAATTATTTTCACATCAAGGGATATAGTTTTTATGCGACGAATCATCCCAATTGCAAGGCTCATGGAGGCACTGGCATTCTAATCAAGTGTCGCATCAAGCATTACCTGTTGCCATCATTTCCAACAATTTATCTACAGGCAACATCAATTCGTATCCAAGCTCAAAGCAGTTATTTAAACGTAGCCGCAGTATACTGCCCACCTCGGTTCTCCATATCCGAAGCAGAATTTGTAAAATTCTTCAACCTGTTAGGTGACCGGTTTATAGCAGCTGGTGACTAGAATGCCAAGCACAACCACTGGGGATCTAGGCTCAATAACCCGATAGGAAAACAACTTTATAATGCCATAATCGCATCACGAAATAAGCTTGACTTTATTTCCCCGGGAAGGGAAAGCCCACATATTGGCCTACAGATCCAAAAAAAGCAGCCCGACTTAATTGATTTTGCTGTTACGAGAAGAGTGCCGCAAGATCAGGTTCATGAGGAGCACTTAATAGATCTATCATCGGATCACTCGCCAATCTTACTTCACCTCTATGATCACCCACAGTTATCTGAACGACCACATTTCCTCACTTCTAGCAAAACAGATTGGCTGTTGCTTACAATCATCACAATGATCCATAAAGCAGGAAAGGACAAGCCCAGCCTTCATCATACAGACCTATCACTCTCCTCCCGTGCCTATCAAAGATATTTGAAATACTGCTCCTAAATCGCATCAAGCAACATTTACACATAAGCAGTGCTGTCCCACTGCACCAATTTAAATTCCGCGAAAAGAATGGAACTATTGAACAAGTAAACCGAATAAATTCTGAGATACGCAATGCATTTGAACGGCGAGAGTATTGCTCCGCTGTTTTCCTGGATGTCGCCCAAGCTATCGACCGCGTTTGGCTAGACGGCTTGATCCATAAAATCGATATATTACTCTCACAAAACATCCATAAAATATTGGAGTCATACCTTTTGCAAAGAAGTTTCGCAGTAAGTTGCAAAGATTTCATCTCTGAATATCATCCAATTGAGGCTTGTGTACCTCAGGGTAGCGTACTTGGACCAATACTGTACATTATCTACACAGCAGATATACCGACAAATACCCTTACAGCAACATCGACATTTGCTGAGGACACTGCTATTCTAAGTCGTTCTAAGTGCCCAACAAGAGCAACGAAGCAGCTAGCATCTCATTTGGTAGCCTTAGTGGCTAGCTGACTGCCGCATACATGTAAATGAGCAAAAGTGCAAACATGTCACTATTACCTTAAATAGACAAACTTGTACTCCTTTCTCTTTAAACAATATCAACATTCCACAAACCGATGATGTAACATACCTTTGTGTCCACCTGGATAGACGGCTTACTTGGCGCAAACACATTGAAGCGAAGAGAAACCAACTGAAATTAAAAGCTAGTAATCTACATTGGCTTATAAACGCCCGTTCACCACTAAGGCTCGAGTACAAGATCCTTTTATTTAAAGCCGTTCTCAAACCAATTTGGACATATGGGTCCGAGCTATGGGTCAACACTTGAGATAGTAACCTCGAATTAATCCAGTTAGCTCAATCGAAAATACTGAGAACTATCACCGGGGCACCTTGGTATATACGGAATGTAAATATCCATAAAGACCTATATGTTAATAATGTTAAAGCCGAAATTAAAAAGGTGAAAACCAAGTATCAGGTTAAATTTCGGTTTCATCCAAATAGACTTGCACATTCTCTAAAAAGGCAGGTCGGCCATACACGACTCCGTCGAAGAGACCTCCCCACCCAGCAGTAATAGTTAGGGCCGTATTTTAAGAAATTAATTCTAATTAATAACCAAATACTTTAGATTAAGATTTAATTAGTTATCTTTAGTCACCAAACGAAAAGATTAAAAAAAATATGAAGACCACATTCAAAAAGTCAACCAAAAAATGATGATAAACAGAGTAAATCCCGTTTTGATAACCGAAAACCATACCATAACCATACTAATACTCCATTTCAACCAAATTTCAACTCTAATAATATACGAGGAAATGTTCCAGAGCCATATCGTCACCCGGTACCTAACAATCTTTACCAAAACTAGCATCCTCATTTTAATAGTATGACTCGCCCGATTCCACCAATACCATACATGCCCAGACCGAACGCACATTTTCAACGCTAAAGCGCTTTTGAGTTAAATCGCTTTAGTCAGCACCAAACACAACAAGAACGACAATCACAACAACTTCTTAACTCAAATCCGTTTGCGATTAACAACCCAACCAAACGTATGAGACCAACTGACAGTGGACAGACAAAAATTAGTGTTGAAGAAACCCGACATTAAGAAGAAAAAATATATTTACCTTATGAACCATATAATTAATATTACTACCCAAATTGTTATTACTATCCGGAATTTTATCCACAGCTTAATGGCCAACAATACTCAGATGATCAATATCCCCAATTCTCAACAGCAGAAGAACAAAGTAAAGAAGAAAAATCAGATATTGTCACCGAGAAAGGTGAAAATTTTCAGCCACCAGCTTCTGAGCCCAACAGTTCATAACTATCCCTCACAAAGGAAATAATTTAAAATGTCGTATAGATACAGGTTCCACAGTTAATATGATGATTAACAATATTTTCAACCTACCACTTATAGACACAGAATGCCTCCTTTATACTAGTAATGGTTCAATCAATATCACCAGGCAATAACTATTCTCAGCACCAAATTAATTTCCTATTTAATCCGTTTTGAACAAATTATGACCTCTTAATCGGCAGAAAATTAGTGTCACAAGCGCAAGCAGTGATATATTATAAAAATAAAACAGTAACACTTTACAATTATAAACCCAAATTTATAGATCAAACTGTCGAGGCAGAATCAAAACAGTCGCAAGAAAGTAACCATCATTGTCAAGAACCCATTTTCAATAGTGTAATCAATCTCAGTTCATGTGCCTAAAGACTCGATCACTTAAATTGCGAAGAAAAATTTAGGACAATATCACTTCTTCAACATTGTGAACAAATTCAATAACGAGAAATTAACAATCAGCAACCAAGAAAAACATACCATAAATACTACACATAACTTACACATTTATTCAAAGTACAACTACCCACAAGCTTATGACAAGGAGGTTGAAACTCAAATTAAACAATTGTTACAACAAGGTATTATTCGTGCTAGCCATACACCATTCACCTTACAGTAACCCCATCTGGGTTATACCAAAAAAGCAAGAGGCATCTGATAAACAAAAATTCAGAATTATCATTGATTATAGAAAGTTGAACGAAATTACAACAAACGACTGACACCCCATTCCAAATATGGATGAAATACTAGGAAAACTAGGAAAATGTAACTATATCACCACAATAGATTTAGCTAAAGGTTTCCACCAAATTGAAATGGATCCCGACTCCATTGCTTTCTCTATAAAAAATGGCCACTACGAATACTAACGTATGCCATTCGTTTCCTTGTTTCTTCTTGTCTCGTCTCATCTTCCTTGATGATATAATTGTATTTTCTACATCATTCAATGAACATTCAAATTCCTCCGTTTAGTCTTTGACAAATTAACTGAAGCCAACTTAAAATTGCAACCCGATAAATGTGATTTTTTTAAAACAAGAAACTATATTTCTAGGTCATGTCATAACACCAATCGGAATAAAAGCTAATCCAGAAAAAATCAGAGCTATCCGAGACTATCCTTAACCTCCCAAAACCAAAGAAATTAATCTTAATCTTAATACATCAAAAACAGATATAGCAGACGTACATTACAAAAATTCAAGTTCAAAGTACTTCTACTATTCACCCCGGGCCACGCTCAATAAATTTAGATGTCCAACGAATAAAGAAGACTTAGAATTATCGTAATAGCATTGACACACTTAAATACGAACTCATGCAATTCATTGAATTTATAGAAGACATAGAAATGGGTATGCAACTCTCCCGTATCGGACTGTTTAATCCAAAGCTATTAAATTATGATAAATTAGAATACGGTAATAACCAAAATATACTACTAATCAAAATCACAAAGATTATCAAATAATAATTATATCTCATATACCTATTGCACACGAATTAAAACAATCTATTAAAATCATCCCTTATCCTGATCACAACGGTTACCAATTAGATTATACTGAAACTAAATCCTATTTTGAAAATGAAAATAAAATCTATAATGAAGATAATGAAGAAGTACAGGATGATTTTATTAAAGATATAATTAATTTCATTTCATTTCAATAAATACTAAAGAAATGATTAAATATATAGAACCCAATATAATTTTAAACTGGAACCTAACCGAAACCTATGTTACACTAAACTGCAAACAAACAAATAATGAATTAAAAATTAATGGAAATAAAATCATAAGAATAAATCAATGTAAATTTTAAATCGGAAACATTATCTCAAGCGAAAAACTCATTTATGTTGATAAATTCAAAAATGAAAAGGTAAAAAATGTAAATCACAATCCAGCACCAGCTGAATTCGAAGTAGCACAAAATCCATTACCCACATTATACCCAATAATCTCAGCATAAACATAAGCTTCCTTTTAAGGGAAGGGAACTAACATATTTACTCATATATCAGTAATCAAATATCCTCGTACATAAGTATAAAAAACAATACATAACCAATACATAAATAACATATACACTTAAGACCCAATTTTAACTTAAAAACCGAGATTGAACTGCCAAACATATTATAAACAAAAAATGATCACCATCGCACTGCACTTAATGTAAACATAAACAAAGTAGTACGAACTATCAAGAATTTTGCTATTGAATTAGGAAATGCAGAGCGTGCTGATATATGCTGTCAAATTCGTGATAAACCTTTATGGGAAGCAAATAGTGAAGATCGAATGTTATCTACTTCCTGTCAGCATCGTTTTCACGATAGTTGTATTACTGATTGGATTGCCCGATTCAAGGAATGTCCAACTTGTCATAAATTGGGTCATGTTCGTGATTTAAAGCTTACAGTGAGACCAATTTTTGAACAGCAAGTAAATACTGGAGCATTGCCTAAGGCTGATAATACCCATTCTTCCTTAAAAACAAGCAGTGGGAAGACCCCGTACTAGTTTAGCTTCAAATTCAAGAAATAATCAAGTCATTCGTTGATATTGACTATGATAGGACTCGCAATCAAATAGAGCAAATTGTTGCACGACAATTGGTAAACCTAAGTGTCGAGAACACGTCGAAAGATTTTAGTCTGCGTAGTCTTAACGATTTAAGACATTCCAATGCGAGTAGTAGTTCTCGAAAGACTCAAACTAATCCTGAACAAATCACCCAGTTAATTCAGAGCTGGAAAAGTTTGATGGAACAACTAAAAGAGTCACAGTGGAAGAATTCATTTATCGAATTGCGGCACTAATTGAAGACTGCTTGAATAATGACTTAGAGGCATTATGTAAGATTTTACACATTTTACTGGTCGGAAAAGCCAGAGAATGGTACTGGAATTGTATGGGTATAATTGTGTAATGCTTTAAAGAGGAATTCCAAGATTATCGTGTTGCTACAGATATTCTCTAGGAGTTTCGGGGGCGAAAACAAAAGATTGGCGAACATTCGTAAAACGCAATAACTCGTCATTACAGAACGATAATCCTAGCTCAAACAATGTTGATCATTGAAGCAGTTCAAAAGCCTGCTAGCACTTATTGGTATTGGAATTGCGATAGTGAAGGACATGGATGGGATATGTGCGTAGAAGAGCGTGTTTTTGCAATGGCTGTGGAGCCAAAAACATTTAAATGCCACAATGAGAAAAACAAAATACGACACGACATATTACAAATTTTTGGAAGTCAGATCGATTCACAAAACAATTGCTGTTTACAGAAATAGTTAATAAGCAAGCTGATGGTCGTTTATATGCACAGGTATCATTTCTTAACTTCATCGAACAAGGTTTACAGGATACTGAAGCAAATTTCAGTTGCGTGGGTTCTATTCTCTTCATTGGAAATCGATAATTCAGTCGAGCACGTAGTAGAGCCCAAAAAGTTCGAGTGTTCGTTATCATTTTGGAACGGCAAAGATTCTCTGCAGTTATTTATATATTCCCATCCTTTGAAAAGCAAGGGCTTGGAAAAACTCCGCTAATTGAACATGATATCGATATCGGTGATTCAAAACCAGTTAAACAAAGATTTTATCCAGTATCGCCGGCAGTTGAAAAACTAATGAATGAGGAAATCGACCGTATGATTGATCTTGGTGTCATTGAAAAGTCCAGTAGTGCATGGAGATTTGTCAGAAACCTGGGAAAACCTGGGATGCAAGGAAATGAGTGCACCAAAAAATATGCATACCCATTACCGAGCATTGACCGTATATTTTCACGTCTGCCTAAAGCTAATATAATAACGAAAATATTCTTAAGGGATGCTTATTGGCAAGTTTTATTGACAGAATCATCTCGTCATGTAACAGCATTCACAGTACCTGGAGGTCCACTCTATCAGTTTCAGTGATGCCTTTCGGTCTACGCAATGCGCCTCAAACAATGTGTAGGCTTATGAACGAAGTCATACCTTCCGAGCTGAAGTACTGTTGTTTCAGTTATTTGGATGATTTATGTGTAGTATCAGGAGATTTTGACTCACACTTGACAGGATTAGTTCGTTTAGATGAACAATTTCGTAATGAAAATCATACCTTAAATCTGAAAAAAAGTCAATTTTGCGAGACAGAAGTCAAATATTTAGGCTTTGCGATTGGACATGGTGGCATTTCAATAGATTCGGGAAAAATTAAATCTATAATAAATTGGCCAGCTCCAAGGACGCTCAAACAACATCTCGTAGGATGGTACCGAATTTTTATCGCTAGTTTCTGTGAGATAACCACCCCAATCACGGATTTGTTGTCTGCTTAGAAAAAATTCACTTAGTCAGATAGTGCACAAAAGGCATTCGATGAACTGAATGGAGCTTTAACATCTGCTGCTGTTTTGCAGAATCCCAATTTTCATAGAATATTCTATCTTCATTGTGATGCAAGCAATTATGGCGTAGGCGCAGTATTGGTGCAGATCAATGATGATAATGAAGAGAAACCAGTTGCCTATATGTCGAAGAAACTAAATTTCATTCAACGAAATTATAGTGTTACTGAGAGAGAATGTTTAGCGGTAATATTAAGTATTGAAAAATTCCGATGCTCCTGGAATTGCAGGATTTTGAAGTAGTCACGGATCATTCAAGTTTGACATGGCTTATGAGGCAATCGAATCTCAAGGGACGCTTAGCTAGATGGAGAAAACACGAAAGAAGCATATGATAGGCAAGCTGCGCACTACAATATTAGAACACGACCTATCGGAAGATAAAGTCGGGAGGTATTTAGACGTAACTTTGTACAGAGTAATTTCCTTAAAGAAGTAAATAAAAAAAGTAGTAAATAAAAAAATATTAATTATTATTAAATATTATTTATTATTAAAAAAAATATATATATTAAATTCTGGCAAAGACTTTAACTACCCCGCGCTTCAGAATAAGGAAAAGTCCAAGTAAGCTATTTTAAAAAATAAAAATGGTCAAAAGTCTGGTCTGGATCGGCCACTGCCTTTTGCTGGAGCTTTTGGGACTTGGCACTGCAACAGCAAAAGGTTCAAAAGCTTAAGCCAAGGCACAGCAGCAGCAAGATACTATCACCCCGAACGTAACTTTTAAAACTGGGGCGCCCTAGTAGGAGGAAATCATAGCCTCAATAAGTATTCCAGAGAGTCTCTCGGGACGTATATCAGAACAAAAAAATTTTTCAAAAGAATCTTAGTGTATTAGGATCCAGCAGGTGGTACAAAAAAATGTATAAATTATAATGAGAAAATTACACTAAAGTTTTATAAGTTTGATTATTTGATTAAATTACAAGGAAGGGATTGTAGGGAATATAGGGATTTTAAGTATATTAAACATAATTTGTGTGAGGATGATTTTATTTAAATATCCCGAAATTATTTAAATTGTTATTATATGGTTTCTAATTTTTAAATTGAAAATTTAAATTTATAATGTTCTGCTGAACTTACAGCTTTATTAAATTCAAAATACTTTTATAAAAAAATAAAAAATGCTCAAAAAATTTTTAATAATTAAAAGAAGGTAAATAAAAGAAAAAATTTAATATTAGAAAGAAAAAATTAATAATATAATTAGTCAGAAGTATCATAACTAATTAAAATTAGTAGAAAAAAATAAAAATTATTGAGAAAAAAAAAGAAAACAAAACAAAATATCAAAAATTATAATTTTCAAAAATTTAACTTATAGCTGAAAATGAATAGAATGCAAATGAATAGCATAAATATGAAAGAAAAAAATTAATTGAAAGCGAATGTATAGTTTATTAAATTTAAGTTACTATTTTGCAGTGTTGAATTAAAATTTAAGAATATGGTGGAGTAAAACTTTGATGATTTTTTTTTAGATGAAGGGGATATAAGTGGGAATCTTTTTTAAAATCGCGCAAGGGACTCGTAGGGAGGATGGGTTGTGGTACCATTATCACCCAGGTAGTCTAGGTATTTATTGTTAGGGTGAGAGAGAGATAGAGAGGACGGGAAGAGTGAGATAGAGAGAAAAAAAGAGGTCGGAGAGAGAAAAAGAGAGAGAGACCTACACAATTTCCGTTTTACCTGCGCGTTTTCGTACACAGATTGAGTCTTTAAATGTAAATTATCTTAAAAAGGTACATATTTACAAGCAAACTTATGTTTCACAGGCTATTTCAGGCATTGAGCTTGCTGACGTGAGATTATATAGATTAAGGTTAAAATATATATATATATTATTCTATGAACGAATGGGCCTAATATCACCTATCCAATAGTATAAGGTTGTCTGTCGGCTTTTCAAGACTTTATTATTATTATTTATTCTTGAATAGAGACATGACTATTCTAATCAATGGTAAATAATAACTATAAGCTTGTGGCAATGAAAGTCGGGTGTGTTCTACTTCGAAATAGTCTGCTAATCTGTTCAAAGTTCAATAATTTTTAAACATCTTCTGTGTTTATTATTCGATCGGTTCTTCAGCTCACTACCTGTGAATTGAGTATGTTATTAAGTTTAAGTTAGATTTTCTGGCGTACGAATTTGAGGTGGTAAATAATCTCTCTAGTCAGAAAGTCAAAGAGAAGGATAAGCAAATGTACATGGCTAGATCGACTCGGCTCTTGTCCCTGATCCGAAATACCACCTTCTACCTGTTACTTAGAAAGAGATTGAGTACTATTACTTATTTTCTTAATTGATCTAAAATAAAAAGTAAGAATCTAAACTTTTCAAGTATAACTCGAACTATAATTAAGAATTGTTAAACTTAAATTTATCATCTCTTTTTTTCGGTGTTCATGTCAATTTTACTGGTACAGAGCCTAAAAATGAAAAATTGATAGGCAGTGAAACAAAATATCTGTTGCAATATGTCATAAAAAAATAAAAAAAATTAAAACATGAATATGAAAATAAATTAATTAACAAGTCTAAGTTTTTTTTATATATTTGTACTTGATAGATGATAAGGACGCTGCATGGGAGAGCAGCGGAAATAGTTGGTAAAAATAAATAAAAATAAAATACAAATAAATACATCCTGTAGTTTCGCAGGGGAATACGAAAACAAAAGTGAGGCTCGAATCTGCAATGCATCGAAATACAATGGTGCGAAATATTAGTAAACACCCTGGGGATATACATAGTATAAAATTCCTGGTTGTTTTATAGTTGCAGCAGAAACAAAAACAAATACATATATGGGAAACGATAACGGAAACAAAACAAGGGCTGAAGAAACACATACAAAGCACGGATACAAATATATTATTGTATAAGTTTGCGGCGGATGTATCGCATAGATGTAAGCATCAACAACCTCGGAAAATATATAAAAGATAGTTTTATATCTGACAGATACTTTTGCAACTCCTTTATTTTTATTTCTTACAGAACTACATCAAATATGTATATACATCACAATGGGCTGCGATCAGCGGACTTCGGATTATCAATGAACTAACCAATGTTAAAATAGGTGCAGAAAAATAGTAGGTTTATATATATTCATTCTACTTTCCTCAATTTTTTATTTATCTTTTTGCCTCCTTTTCTGGTCTGATTGGGTTTTTTTCTTTTCTGGGCTTTCCCCAATCCTATGCAATAAATGTTGGCCCATAAAAAATTAGTTTGTTATTTAATGCCTCCAGAAGGCTTAAATGTAATATTAACTAACTTAAACTCATTTTGCAATTTTTAATTTAATTTATTTTCGTAATTTTTAATTTAATTTATTTAATAATTATTTTTTATCTTTTGTAATTCTCCAATTGACTGCAACTAGTCGATTTAATAATAAATAAATAGAAATAAGCTGAAGGTCAAATCGCAGGCTGGATTAACCGTGTTCAACAATACGACAAGGATATCTTGCACCGCACCGGAAAGCATCACGGGAATGCAGACGGCTTCTCACGGCGACCCTGTGGCGAGTGGCGCATATGTGGGAAAGACGAACTTAACGTCCATCAGGGTATCATGTTCCTACAAATTCAAGCAGTTGACTATGCCAAGTCGATGAGCCGACCCTAGCAGTTGTAATGGCTTTGTTGAGCAACGCTGAACGGCTTTCTAAGTGAACAATTTTAGGTGAAAGCCCCGAGGCCAAAGCATAACGGCCCTACTGGATTGGGCAAAGCGCAGACATTGTGTTTTTGTGCGCCAGAGTGTAACGCTCGGAAAGGCCCGTCCCGTCGCACGGTGGGTCAGCTGCAACCTTCCATTGGAGCGATAGGTGATTGACATCCTGGGCCCACTACCTACAACCGCTCTCAATAATCGATACATCACCTTAAAGTGATTCTTTACTAAGTGGTCTGAGTGTATCGTATCGATGGACTATCTGATTTATGAGCTAACGGTGCGGCGCCTCATTAAGTTTCCGGTTTCTTCCCGTCTCTATTAATGTTGGGTAGAGAACTTCGCCTACCGATTGAAATTATCTATCGACGGCCGTCCCCTGACCCCGAGAACTATCCTCTTTTGTGGACTTTGTAGGAAGGCCTCCGTCAGACTCATCAAGTTGCTCGCGAACATTTAAGAGCCGCTGCCACGATTAATAAAGAACACCCACTGACCTTCGTATGTGGAGTAGTGACTCGCAAGGTAGGACGATATCCGAAGCTACAATCTGGCTGGTTTAGAAGGAAAACGAGACACGAAAACCGCTAACATCAACCGTCTGGCCCTTTATCAAGAACCATCGAGTTTTAGGGGGGATAATGTAACGAAAACCGCTATGCCGCAATTTTTGAATTCATTGTTTTTTGGCGTACTACGCCACTGCCTAACAAAGTTTCGCTGACGTTTTCATACAATTGCAAATATATCTTGTTTACCGAGACAAATTAAAGCGTTTTGGAATATTGGCTACAGGTAATTCCTCTACAGTGCCGCTATCATTCGGGAGTAATATTGGCCTACTAGCGGAAGTAAGGGGGTCACTTCAATTATTAATCGATGTGTTAGATACTTGAGCATATCACAGCTAACTTGGCAAACGAACGTGCGGTTGTCATTTCTCACGGTTTCCTGGGCACCGGACTGGATTACTATGTTTTATTATAAGGATATGGTTCGCACGGGAGCTGCATCGAAATACTACATATGCCTCCGCATTTGCTTCACTCTTCACTTCTAATTAAAATCTGATGATATTTATTAATAGAAGAATTTCTAATACGAACTTTTGGTACTATATAGAAAGCAAGAAAAATAGTAGTGTATATGAAATGAAAGCAGAAAAAAAATATATGAGTAGCAATAAATTTATGGCAATTAACTCGTTCACTTGCATTAGCCTGAGGCGAATATATATTGCCATACATATATGAGTAACTCCAAATTTTGTTAAGAACGATTTAAATGTCCCTGTCACAAATTTCGGAACCCCAAAATTACAAAATTGTGTATTTTTAAGGAATCGAACTATTCTATGGAAAGTGTAGTTCTTAAGTGGACACAAAAAATTTAACTTAGTGCTACCAATGTTTCCACTTTTGGAACGAGGATAAGGTCCTAATATATACATATACATTTTCTGAAAAGGTCGTTCTGAAATCACTGACTTCCCCATCGGTGGTTTCAATATTGCATTCGAACTTTTGGTCAGACGGCAAACTTCGCATTTTGTGATATATTCACGTATCTGCACAACCTTTTTTGGCCAAAATAAATATCTTTTAATCTTCTAAATAGTTTTTGCAATACCACTATGTGCCGCGTTTGGAGGATCATGGGCTCTTGAAATTACTTCAGCGATAAGCCCAGATGAAAATCAGATCATTCTGAGTATTTTTAACGTGATATGTACCAATGAAGGTATAATACCACGGTGTTCAAATATGTACAAGTACATATAACAAATTGAGTATAGATTAAGCGCCAACTAACGCCCCTAGAAAAGGCTTAAGCCGAATAGTAGTTGGCTATTAACGTAATTCAAGGTACATATGTGGTATCCAAAGGTTCCAAGATAATTTTTCAGGTTCTGTTTTTTGTAGACTAAGTCCTTTTCAATTCGTAGATCAGGAAAGTTTGCTTGATTCGATCGTATTTGATCTAATAATATCAAATATTGAAAGAAAAACCTTGTAATTTAATTTCCCATCGAGCTAATCTTCCTTTCAAGTCTTTTTCTCTCATTAACCATTGTAACGAAGCATTATCAGTTATCACTTGAAAGCCATCAACATATTCCCAAAACTTCTTAATCACTTTTATGACGGCTAAACAGTCTAACTTTATTGAGTAATTACGGTGTGCCTTGGAAAGCTTTTCTGACATATAAGCGATGGGAAACTCGTCTCCTGTTGCATTAAGCTGAGACAAAACACACCCTAATCTAAAAGTGCTAACGTCACAAACTTTAAATAAAGGATTTTGTAAAATCTGGGGTTGCTGCCATTTTCGAACCTATAAAGTATATATTTAATTAATTAGGACGACGAGACGCGTTGATATCTGACCATCTGTCCGTCTGTTTATATGCAAACTAGTCTCTCTGTTTTTGAGGTGAATGAAATTTGGTATGGAGGTTTCTTTTTTCTGCAAGCAGCACTATGTTGTCCGGATGGGACAACTACCATCATATAACTTCTAAACATATACCAAAAATTAATTAGATAATCCTATCTTGATTAAAATTACAAGTTAAATGGAAAAGTGTTTGTTACGCACACCTAAAATCTTTAAGATCGGATTACTATATCATATAGCTCTGTATGTATTTTTCTGCGCGCCCTTCCTTACTAGTTTATTTTTTAAATTGTGATAATGGATAACATAATTGCTTCGCTAATTTGAATATCCGGATGATTTGACTTACATAGCATATACATAACTCTCCGCCAGGATGAACGGGCCGATTTCGGATACTAGAAGACGTTGTAAGACATTATGTTAAGCGCGTATAAATAATTTTCTTAATTATAACGAATTGGAAACCTTAATTGCAGTATTATTAATAAAATACAAAATAAATATTTATATTTTTTTATGTAATATTTGTTTGTTTTTAAATAGAAAGATTTTAATTGGAAGGAATATGCTGCTGCACTCTCGATGATAACATTTCTACTGATTTTAATTTTGGCAGTAACATTTTCTAGTAGGCGTTACTTTAAAACTTATTATAAATGGTGACTATTTTGAAACATACATTTGCAAATAAAAAATTATAATATAAAATGGCAGCGTTTGCTTCCGAAGAAGAAGGGTCCTTATTCGCAAACTCTGACAGTTATACAGTTGATGGTAAGAAAATATAATAGACTTTAAATATATATTTATATTATCCATAACATTTTAAGGACATAAGAAGGACAATCAAGTGCCTGCGGAGACTATATGCACGCCGTTATCGAGTCCCTTATATAGCGAAGAGGATTTAGAAAATTTGGTTGATCTTGTGCAACGAATGACTGTACTATATTCTCTTGATCACCGAGACTGGAATGAGAAAGCACTTAGAGTAATCAGATTATGGTTACTAAAACCAATAAAGCCCATCCTCACAGTTTTCTATGATTCCAATATCATAACGGCTTGTTTGGGATTTCCGGTTGCTCCCATTCTTGACATAACCTATTTTGTTCGTGCACCTAATCAGATTATTACAATCGAAACCTTCCATGATTATGTGAACTTTGGGACAATTCATAATGATGTTGATGGATGCCTACTTAGAATTTTGGAACTAGCCTATGCACCAGTATTTCGAAATCATTCTGAATGGGACGACAATATTAAACAAAGATTTTGTAAGGCTCTTGATAAATTTCTAGTATATTTAACAGGAATGCATTTTAAAATGTCTGGTATGACGGTATTATATGTACCTTATATTGTCAGACAAATTGCAAAGGAAAATATTTCTTATGACCCCGAGTTTGTAAAGAATTTAGAGTCGATCGCGGTTTTTTGGGCAACACAAATTCGCACGCTTTTAAACGACAAGACATTAACAGTACCTAATGATTTCATAATATTAGAGGATGAATATGAGTTTTGGCTATATCGATGTAAGTAAGCATCTTATCAATCTATACTTACACTTAACACTGACTTCTGTTTATATAGTCGAGGTCTTACAGGCCTTAAACACGCAGTTGGAGCAAGTAGATGTCCAAAGCATAATAAAAATTCTTCGGAATTCTCATTCTGTGTATATTAAACAAATTGATGAGCTAATTTATGAGTCTAGGTACGAAATGGAACGGGCAATGTCAAATATTAAATTTCTTCATCTTCTTATGGGCACGTGTGAAGAAATTAATCTCACTGAAAGTACAGACATTTTATCTCAACTTTTGCCAAAAATTATTAATTTAATATACTTTATTTGGATGAATTCCGAACACTACAATAGGCGAGACTTAATAACAAGTCTTTTCAGAGATTTGAGTAATCGAATTATTCGGTTCTGCACAGAAATGATTAATTTGGATAAGATTCTATCGGGTAGTTCGCGTTTTGGAATCAAAGTTTGTAACTTGTCCCTAAACTGTTGCCTTACTTATAAAGGAATTTATAGCTTTATGGCAAAAGAAAACGGCAAATATGATCCAAGTTTCAGTTGGAATCTAGACAATGCAATGATATTTAATCATGTTGATGCTTTTATGGAGCGTTTAAATGATGTCATAGATATATGCGAGTCGATGATTGTATTTGGGCGCTTGGATGAGGCAGAGCGCATTCCTAAGCCGCAGTTTGGTGGCACTACTGGACCAGAATTTGAGAAGACCACTGAGTCGGTAGAGAATCAATTCTTGGCTACCTTGACAGCTTTAAACACCGACTCTAAGGAGTTAATATTAAATGTGCACAAAAATGATTGGTATGAAGAAGTACTGAAATATCGACGCACAGTTCAAAGTATGGATGAAACTGTCCAGCGATTAATGTCAAATGTTTTTTGCATGTCTGTAATGTTGAAGAAGCAATAGAATCACTAAATGTGATGCTTTTTTATTCATATCGTAGTTCAATTAGAAAATCATATCTGCGCCAAGTAACAGAAGTTTGGTTATTATTTGGTAATGAGATGGACTCAATCTCACTTATCATGATGGATCGCAGCAAATTACATGAGACATGGGTTCCGTATTATGCTTCAAGAGCTATTGGATATCGAATCAATATAGAAAGACTTACGTGGCTTCGAAACCGCTTAAATTCATCTGAGTGGTTGCCAAATGTGGCGGAGGCATTAATTGTGCTAAACAAATTCGAAAATTTAAGAAAAGAATTTGATAAGGAAATGAGAAAATCATATGAGGAATGGCAGAAAAATTGTTGTAGCTCTGTATTAAATCAGAAGTTAGATCGTTTTTTGCTTGCTCGTAGCAAAAAAAAAGAGGGTCTTCTTGAATGCAATATTGATCCTAGTGTATTAAGTATTTGCGAGCAGGCACAGCACTTTTGTCGTCTTGGATTTTCAGTACTCGGACCTGTGCGTAAAATTTATGAAAAACAAGAAACGCTTCGATTCGTTTATAATAGCGTATTACAAGTCTGTCTAAATTACAATCATATATTATCAGCGTTATCAGATCAAGAGAAAAATTCTTTCGATCGCTGATTCAGGCTTGCGATCGCAAAATTGCTCCAGGAGTATTTAAATTGAGCTATGGTGGTGACTTGAGTGATGCTTATATAGCAGATTGCGCTAAGCATACAAACAAGTTACAGGAAACAATGGATATGTATAAGCGAGCAAATAGGAATATAGCGCGAACTTGCGAAAAGATTTGCAATACACCAATGCTAAAATTTACATTTACAGGGGCAGTTGCCATATCAATTTTGAAAATAACTTAACTAATTATACTCGGCGAGTAAGTAATGTGCTTAGAAGCTATTATAATACTATTACGGACTTGCTTTTTGCTGTTTTTATGAAATTCCAACCAGTTATTGAGGACGTAAGTGCAATTAAGAAATTTTATTACATCATATTCTAATTTATAATAGACTAGGTTATCTATATGTATGGGATCAAAGATGGGGTCAATGATTCAATGGATACACTAAACTATAATTCATAAATAGCTTAACAAGGTGTATATGACCAGTACATGTAAGATAGAGCAAAATCTCAAAATAATTCATAGCAAATACCAGACTTTATTCACCTAGCTCGAGAAGTGGGGGACTATTTTGTATAGAAACGGCTATATCGAATCGATTTATCGTCCTTCGTGTGGTCGGACTATAAGATCGACTTATAAATACGAAGAAAGCATTTTCTTACCAGCAACTAATTTATTTATATGTAATACTGGCTAAAATAACAGTTCAGAACTCTTAAATAAATAGCACATAATGCCCTAATAGGGTCCTTCTTCCTTTACTTAAATATTTTTTATAGTTTACCTCCACACGTGTTGTCGACAATATAAACCAATTGCTGAGTAGACTCTGTTATTGATTAATGTTTACGGAAGAAATTCAAAATTAATTATCTTGTGTTAAGATTTTTCTGATCTTAAACCTTCAAAAAAAAGGTTAAATTCTCCCCAATGCTTTCGAGTATTTTTTTGTATCCAATGCATTAAAAAAATAATAACATATTAACATAAAATTAAAGATCTTATTAGATATACGCGTTTAACAGACTTAAATTAACTTTTTTTCTTATCAAAATTTCTTTTCCGTCCAACCTGCTTGCAGGTTTGGCCATAAGTCCTAACCGAACTAAGGCGGGAAAATGCCAAGGCAAGTAAAACAAAAATAAATTAGTTGTTAATCCTTTGCCACCGCCAAGCCCAGAAAATATTAAGTGCCCTTGGATCTTTTCCTATGTTCTACATTCCATAAATGCCCTATGAAGCGAATATGCTCCACATGATAATTTAAATAAAATAAACGCCGATATTCGAGAACGATCGGGATAGAGAAAAAAAAGAAAACCGCATCGGGATTAATGTCGCCGACGTTTTGTTTTTTTAAGTTAATTTTCTATTTGTGAAATATATTTATATGTTTGTAAAATTTTGTAAATATATATATATAACGTTTAGTTAATTTTAAGTGGAAACAAAATGAAAATAGTAATTTGTTGAATGGTGTTAGTGCTAGAAAGAGGAATTTCGTTTATGTTATTTTTGATTATAATTGATGCGACCAAAAATGTTAGCACATGCTCTTTTTTCTTTAAAAAGAAAAGAAAAAAAAAACGAAAAGAGAATGAAAATGAATATGAATATTTTCCACTCTCTTGTCCCTTTTCTCCATTAAAGCTTGGGCTCGCTCTCTCACTAGACCATATTTATCTTAAAAGAAAATGAAATGAAAAAAAAAATAAAGAGTAGATTAAATAAAATAAAAGAAGAATTTTTTCTACACAGCCTCGCTGACACTAAAATAAAAGATATAATTTTGTTTAATAAGATAAATGACCCGTGAATTATAATAGTAATATTAACTTTGAGAAAAAATATGAATCAAAAATTTAATAGATGCAGATTCGTCGCACATATGGAGGCGCTTTCATCCTGGGCATACTGTATGTAAGTGATTCTAATTTATTATGTTTCAATTTTCATATTCTTTAGATTTTGTATTAGGTGGTGTATATTTTTTTTTTTTTGTTCTTTTATACATATATTGAAAGAATGCAGAGCAGTAAGATCAGTCGGCTGTTTTGCGAATGAAATTTAATTTTCTGACAAAGTCAATTATATTTAAATAAATTTTATTATTATTTTTTTTATTTATTTTCCTAGGGAAATAGCCTCCTTCAAAATTAACGTTCCATCAGACACGTTCCATCAGACACATTGTTTGTGATCCAAATTTCTGGCCTCCACAAATAATTGTTCATGAGTTCATTATAAAACGCACTCTTCCGGTGCCTGTCAATCTTCAAGCTAGTGGTCCTCTTTCGCAAGCAACCATTAGTAATAATCCTCCAAAAAACTAGATCGATCTTCTGATTTACTATATATCAGTTATCAGAATGTTAGAGGTCTAGTGTCTAAGCTTAAAAATGTATTTATACAAAGTTCTTCCTTCGAGTCTCAAATTATTGCTTTTTCTGAGACATGGCTTAATTCCTCAATTTCAAATTCTGAAATTTTTCTACAGCCTTTACATCCTACAGAAAAGAATAGAATAGAATAACTCGCCGTGTTGGTGGGGTACTCATTGCAGTTAATTCTTCCCTTCGGTCCGAGTCAATTACTTTATCCGTTTCACCTCCTGATGTGGAAATAGTTGCCGTTAAGGTATCGTATCCATCATGTTCCATTTTCATAACATGCTCTTATATCCCTCCGTGTTCTGATATTTTCTATTTTCTATTTATATGCAGCCGTATTAAATATATATCAACACTCGTACGTGATAAAGATATGTTTGCGATTTCAATTTTCCTTAGTATCCAGTGGTCTCTCTTTAGGAAATCTAATTATCTTGTGCCTTCTGCTCAACATGACTTTTTAGAAAGGTCATACAAGGACCTTTCGTTTTTTCAAATAAACTCGATTCCTAATAATCTTGACAGAATGCTTGATCTTATTTTTGTCAACGATTGCACTTCTACCAGTGTGTCAAGATCTTGTCCTTTAGTATTTCCTGAAGACTTCTTTGATCCTATCTCTATTTCTCTATCAATTGCCACGTCGACTAAACCAATATCTAGTAAAACCCGCCGTTTTTTCGCAAGGGAAATTTTTCCTTGTTTAATCAACTTCTTTCATCAGCTGATTGGTCTACTCTATACAATTCGGTTGATATAAATTTTGCTCTAAACCACTTCTATGACACTATTAACTCACTTCTTGATATCTGCATTCCAAGTAGTGTTGTATTGCCTGTTTCATCCAAGCCTCCATGGTTTACACGTCGACTTTCAAATTTAAAAAATATTAAAACTAAGCTATTTAAAAAATTTAAACTTTCTGGATCTAATATTGATTTTCTAAATATTCTATTGGTAAATCTAACTTCCTTCTCCTTAACTTTCAATGCTATAATGAGTATCTTATGCGCTGCAGGAATGAGTTTGAGCGGGATCATAAACTGTTTTATAAATTTGTAAATTCTAAGCGTAACAGCTCGTCTATGCCTCCTACATTTTTCTGAAGAATGATCCATGGACGACTTTACTAGTGCTAACCTTTTTGCAAATTTCTTTCAATCTACTTACACTTCTTCCATTAACAATATCGCTTACCCTTATCCTTATCCTATTAATTCCTCTAACTCTTTATTTGCTCCTATCATTACTGATAACGATCCAGTTACAGCAATGAAAACTTTAAAATCTTCATATTCTCCTGGGCCCGACAATATCCAAAGTTGCGTACTCAGAGAATGCTGGAGCTCTTTACATCTTCTCCTACTCAAACCTTTTAACTTAGCTCTTGATTCCGCTGTATTTCCATGTCTTTGGAAGGAATCATATATTATCCCAATTCACAAAAGGGAGTTACATCCGATATATCGAATTACAGAGGAATTGCAAAGTTATCTGCAATCCCAAAATTATTCGAAAAAATTGTAACATCAACTTTGCAGCACCTCTGTAAGTCGATAATTTCCCCTTTTCAACATGGCTTTATTAAGAGTCGGTCTACCACGACTAATCTGCTTGAATTCACATCATTGGTGAATGATGCATTCCTTAGTAGAATGCAAACAGTTGTCATTTATACTGATTTCAGTAAAGCATTTGACTCTGTAAATCATGATATTTTAATCTTCAAGCTAGATCGAATAGGATTCCCCCGCACTTCTGACTTGGATTTCCTCTTATTTAAAAAACAGAACACAAAGAGTTCTGTTGAGATCCGAAATTTCTAAACCCGTATTTGTTACTTGGGGTGTGCCGCAAGGTAGTCATCTTGGTCCTTTATTTTTCACATTATTTATTAATGACCTGCCATGTATTTTGTCCCACTCACGCATCCTTATATATGCTGATGTTGTGAAACTTATTCTTTCTTACAACGATCCTTCTAAATATATTTGTCTGCAAGATGACTGTAACTCCATGCGTCTTTGGCGTCAGGCTAATAAGTTGCATTTAAATATTTCTAAATGCTTCTTTATGACTTTTAGTCGAATTACTCCACACTTAGTCACGTATACGCTTGACAATGTACCCTTGCAACGTATAACGACTGTGGAAGACCATGGTGTACTTTTTGATGCCAAACTTAGTTTCATTCTGCATATCTCCTCTATAACTAACAAAGCCAAGGGTGTTCTTGGATTCATTAAACGTTGGTCCAATGAGTTTAATGATCCCTTTGTTACCAAAATCCTTTATACTTCTCTAGTTCGCCCCATACTAAAATATTGTTCATGTGTTTGGAGTCCTCAATATGGAATCCATCAAGTTCATATTGAATCCATTCAGAAGCAATTTCTCCTCTTTGCCCGTCGTGGGTTAAACTGGGATCCCGATCGCCGTCTTCCACCGTATTCTGCTGGGCTCTTACTCATTGATCTCCCTTCATTAACTAACCGTAGAACTAATCTTGGTATTATTTTTCTTCATAAATTAATTATCGGTGACATTAGCTCTCCTTTCCTATTATCTCGTCTTAACTTTCATGTTCCTCGTAGACTAACAAGAAATTATTATCCCTTATTTTTATCTAATTGCACAACTGACTATGCGTTGCACAATCGATTCCGTGTACTGTGCTCCAATTACAAAGAATTTTATCACGTTATCTCTTTAGAACTCTCTCCCATACACCTAAAATCTGCTCTTCAGTTCTATGTTCGTGAGAACCCCAATTATTGATTGGTTGACGTGGTTGCTGCCTTGGCAACACTGCTTCTTTTTGGTTGGTGTTTTCCTGAATTGTCCCTTTCTTACTTTATTACTCTCTTTCTTTCTATCCTTTTGTCTATTCTGGTCTATTTTCATTCTATTTTCAACAATCTTTATATTTCTTTTTCGCCTTTTTTCCTGGTCTGATTGGGTTTTTTGCCTGGGTTTTCCCCAATCCTGTGCAACAAATGTTGGACCATAAAAATTAATTGTATTTAATACCCCAGAAGGCTTAAATGTAATTCAATTTTAATCTTGCTTGTAAATTTTAATTTAATTAATTTCTAAATTTTAATTTAATTTATATAATAATTATATTTAGTTTTTGGAATCCTTAAGTCGACTGAAATTAGTCGATTTATTAATAAATAAATAAATAAATAAATAAATAAATAAATGAATTTTGAAATAAATAATAAGAAGAAATATTAGGCTTTTTTAAATTAATAATGTTAAAATATATAAATATGTGTTATATTTAACCTTAATAATACTAAGGTGACTAACATGAAAAAAATCGTTTTTTTTTAGGATTATTAAAAATGAAACATTGAAAATAAACAATATGTAATATTTAACCATAATAATGTTAAGGTGAATAACATGAAAAAAAATTGTTTTTTGAAACATTGTAAAATAAACAATAAAAATCATAATGGATCATATAAAATTTAAAATTGTAAATATTATTATATATAATAGCGTTAAGCATACAAAAACACAATGAAATATATTAAACCTATTGAAGTGTTAAAAATGAAAATTTATTAAATTTATTTATTTTAATTTGGGACCATATGGCGTGAATGTAGGGTAAAGTATGTTATTTAAATACATTTTTTAGTATTACAATAACATTTAAAATTTCTAGGATTTTATGATCAAGGTTGGGTAGGCATTTGCAATCAGCAATTAAAAATGTCTGTTTACCTCTTGTTGTCTGTCAATTTATACCCTATCTTTTTTGGCATTGGAAAAAGAATAAAAATTACAGCCGATTCCATTAGCGATTTTTTTTATAATTAATATACAATTTATTTTACATAATAATTTATTTTTATCTTTTGTAATAAATGATAAAAAAAAAAAATAATAAATGAATGACCTGACTAACATCTTCCCACTCCGTACTACCTACTACGGGAAGCCGGAATAGTCGCAGGCTGCATTCTATGCTCCTCCGATTGAGTGGACCGTAGGTACTCTTCATTATCTGTTACAGGTCCTTGCATTTCTCATATAATACATGTTAATTGTTAACTATAATAAAATTTCAAAGTTTAATATCTAACAATCGTGATTCTATTCTTTGTTATTTATTATAAATAAATCCCCTCCTATTTTGTTTTCCGCACACTTTTCGCCAGCGCATGGCCTGCTGGGTAGTTAATCAAAATTTGTCTAACGTTTGTATCGGGTCGCTTTTCTTCGAATTTATAATTAATATCAATTTAACTTTCAAACCTGTAAATTAATGCAAACATTGAATTGAATAGTATATGTAAATAAATGAATTACAAACTGGACTAATTATTTATAATTGTATTTATATAGATGAAAAAAAAGCTTGAAAGCTCAACAATATATATATATATAGTAACATATGTACTCACATATCAGTAATCAAATATCCTCGTACATAAGTATACAAAACAATACATAAATAACATATATACTTAAGACCAAATTTTACTTAAAAACCAAGATAGAACCGCCAAACATATTATAAACAAAAAATGATCACCAGCACATCGCACTAAAGAATAATGTAAACATAAACAAAATACAATTCAGCGCTCATTTGAGATGCCATGCTAAGAAAATACATTTTTTACATTAGTCTTAAACTGGAGCTTAAGTAATAAAGACAAGAATTCAAAGTCGTCCTTTCGTTCTTTCAAAATTCAGTGTCTGCCTTAGTCTGATATATTTGTGCGGCAGTTAATTCGACTAAAATATTTATTTTACTGGCGCAGCCGGTAGGATATCATTAGATTATTGATGCTATAGCTTGACTATCTAATACTATAATTTTTGGTATCTGCCAAAGAACTTTGCTGTAACAACCCGCGATGGTTAACATCACGTTCAGTTTATATTTAAACTTCGCAACAACGTGAAACCGCAGAACGCTTTTGTTAAAAACAACATAGACAAAAAACATCCAAGTCGATTCCACAAAAAACGAAACAGCTTGAGTGCAAGAAAACAGTAATTCCAGCAGCAGGACCACTCTCCGACAATGGGATGGTACTAGTGGAACGTCAGATTCATAGTGTAGAAACATTCCTCATAAGCCGGATCGATTTCAACTTAACACTATACCCTACCAATAACGTCCGTCAACAATATATTATTTTTGGCAACGTCGAACGCAACATCAGTGGATAAGTCATGCGCACAATAGACGCATACAACTTGACAGCCGGGCCGGAACTTAAACCAATTCATCTTATACTACAAACCCCAAGTGCCAAATCATTAATTGCTAGATGACTTCCGCAACACTCAATTTTAAGAAACATTCGCAGTTTTTTGGAAGAATCCGAGATGAGACGACAACTATTGACGAGTAAGTTAGCATTAGAGAACAATGCAGCAGAAACAACTCTTTTTAATCAATTAATTAACACTAGTATTGAAGCATTAGTTCAAAAATTACCAACAAATATTTATTTAAGAATTGTTAATTGCAATATACCTAATTTAAGATCAGTTATCAATGTATTACAAGAAATGGGTTTATATTACTACGCCGAGTGATAAAAATATAGAGCAATTAACCGCAAATTAATTCGGGAAAAGACGCTCAGAGTATGCATAAGTACTTGTGCATGTGGTGCCCATGAAAATTTATCAAATCCTAATCAAAATAAATAAATAAAAAAATACAAACGTATTTCTCTATACGCGCTGACTTAGAGACAATACCAACAACAAATGCATCACTGCAAGTGAATGCGGAGAGAGCACGCTCTCTGTCGCCAGCTTTATTTTGCTCAAGCAGCATAACGGAAAGTAGATCGTGGAGTGCCCAGTGCTGTCTCCCGACCCCTACTACCTAACTAATAAACTGCTGATCACAACAATGACCAGTACTATACGCTAACTACTGTGTCTTCGTTGTCAACAACAACAGCAGTTTCACAGCGACCTGTATCGTCAGCTGAATTCGAGAAGCTCCCCCACTCCCTACCAAAAAATAAGCAAAACGGTAGTGGAACGCTAGTACAGACTGGGATCGATCGTAATGTACAAATAGTATGAAAATCAAGCCCACAAACAATAAAGAAAACAAGGGCACCCAAAATAACGAAAACGTCTGAAAGCACTGTACTTAAAAAGGCATTGACGAACAATGGATTCGCAATCCTCAGTGACCAGAATGAAAATGAAAATGACGCTCAAATACCAAAGGCTAAGCCGCCAGGTCAACTGTACAGAATTAGTTAAAAAGCTAACGTAATCACTTGGAGATAGTAAATTCTACGTCAGCTCGATAAAAAGGGGTAACATTTACGAAACAAAAATTCAAGTAAATGAAGAACAAAACTATCGATCTGTGTGCAATTTCATTGATTACACCTATCAACTTAAAAGTGGCAAAGGTCTACACGTTGTTATAAAAGGTATCGAACAAACAGTTCCAGACAAGGAGCTAATAGATGCTTAAGGATAAGGGTTTTGAAGTCAAAATGGCTATGAATATAATAAATAGAAATAAAATCCCTCAACCAATGTTCGAGGTAGAATTGACACCTGAAAGTATCCACGTAGGTAAAAATGAAGTCCATCCAATCTACAAGCTCGTGTATCTACTGCATCGGAGAGTCACCGTTGAGGAACCGCATAAGCGAAATGGACCCGTCCAGTGTTTGGCCTGTTTGCGTTGTGTGCGGCGACATACATCTCACTGAACTCTGCCTCTCTGTAAGAAAAATAAGGAGGACCAATCTGCCAAAAAATGTAGCAACTGTGGGGGTAACCACACCGCTAACTATAGTGGATGTCCTGTGTATAAGGAGCCAGCAAAAAACCTGCATCTCGAAACCCAGCCATAAGGCCAAACTTGTCTTATATACCATCAAATACAACTCCAGGCGTTTGTTTTGCTAAAGCGTTAAGTTACAACAACAAAAACCTGCATCTCGAAACCTAGCCATAAGGCCAAACTTGTCTTATATACCATCAAATACAACCCCAGGCGTTTGTTTTGCTAAAGCGTTAAGTTACAACAACGCTTCAGTCACTAAAAATAACTTTCAACAAACCACTCCAGCATTGGGCAGCGCAACAGAGGCCAGAAATTCATTCCCAAAATACCTGAAAATCCAAACAATTTATCTAGTGGAATAGAATCAATGCTGGCTACATTAACAAATACAATGGTAGGAATACAACAAACGATGCAGGAAATCATGCGTAACCAAAATCTCCTACTGGAGCTCCTAATCAAGAAATTTGATTAAATGGCTCCTTTAAATATATCCTTCTGGAATGCGAATGGCATTTCACAGCACAAAAACGAACTCTTGCAGTTTCTTGATCCCTATAACATCGACCCCATGCTAATATCAGAAACTCATCTAACAAGCAAAAATTATTTTCACATCAAGGGATATAGTTTTTATGCGACGAATCATCCCAATGGCAAGGCTCATGGAGGCATTGGCATTCTAATCAAGTGTCGCATCAAGCATTACCTGTTGCCATCATTTCCAACAATTTATCTACAGGCAACATCAATTCGTATCCAAGCTCAAAGTAGTTATTTAAACGTAGCCGCAGTATACTGCCCACCTCGGTTCTCCATATCCGAAGCAGAATTTGTAAAATTCTTCAACCTGTTAGGTGACCGGTTTATAGCAGCTGGTGACTAGAATGCCAAGCACAACCACTGCGGATCTAGGCTCAATAACCCGATAGGAAAACAACTTTATAATACCATAATCACATCACGAAATAAGCTTGACTTTATTTCCCCGGGAAGGGGAAAGCCCACATATTGGCCCACAGATCCAAAAAAGCAGCCCGACTCAATTGATTTTGCTGTTACGAGAAGAGTGCCGCAAGATCAGGTAAATGTGGAGCACTATCATCGGAACACTCGCCAATCTTACTTCACCTCTGTAATCACCTACAGTTATCTGAACGACCACATTTCCTCACTTCTAGCAAAAAGATTGGCTAAAGGAAATACATAAGTTTTCATATTGAAGACTGCCCAAACATTGGCTGTAAAGATGACATAGGTAGATCAGTTGAAACACTAACGTCTGTAATGTCTCTGGCTGCAAAACACTCCACTAAAATAATAACAGCTAATAAACTTTACAACAGTAATCGGGCTCCCAGACTTATTGAAGAGCTAGTACGCGATAAGAGAAGGCTTCGGAAAAATGGCAAGCCCAGCAATGTCTGTGTTATTTCTTGCTACTAACAGCTATTTCTTTCTTTATTATTGTATGCGCGTGATGGTGACCAACCAATGTTTGTTAACTGCTGGTTGTGTGACAACATGATGCATGGCAAATGTGCAGTTCTAACTGGGCGAGATATTGACAAGTTGGAAAAAAGCAATTCCAAAAAAGGCTGTGGAGGCCTGAAATGGTTTTGTCCAAAGTGCAATGACTTGCAATTGAATTTCTTCAAAATGTATAATTCTGTGAGAGGTCAATTTCTTAAGTTGCATAAAATGTCCAAGCTTTTGACGAGTGATTTTGACTCGAGCATTGAAATGCTTAGTGAGTTTTTATTCCCCCTTCAGAAAATTTATCAACTCCTTAACGTTTAGAATTATCTCCGGTTCGATTTTTCTCGCCTTCACCGTCAGTCGGCCACTTTTCTTTTGAACACTCCGATAATTCTTCAAATACCAATCTATTTGCTGTTCATGTCCCCAGCTCAGGCTTGTGCTCCAACTACAGCACGAGTTACAAGTCCAGCTGTCCCTCCAGCTCCGGCTGCCGTTGCAGCTCCACTTCAGTTGGTGTCTACGATTTCAACTGGCTCAATTACAGCTCATCCTGGTACTGCACTAACTGTGATTCCAGCTTCGGTAACTGTTCAGGGTTCTGACTCTGCCCCCCGACTCCTTTGCTTACTGTTGTTGCACCGCGTAAGCAAATTTTCCTATCTAGACTTTCAGCTGATACTACATGTGAAGCTATTGCTGCCTATATTGCCAGCAAATCTTCAAGCAATGTATCAGTATCTAAATTTAATTTCTCTGAACCTCTCTGGAAATAGCCTCGTTCAAAATTCAGACACATTCTCACTTATTTGTGATCCAAATTTCTGGCCTCCACAAATAATTGTTCATGAGTTCATTACAAAAAAGCGCACTCGTCTGGTGCCTGTCAGTCTTCAAGCTAGTGACTCTCTTTCGCAAGCAACCATTAGTAATAATCCTCTAAAAAACTAGATCGATCTTCACATTTACTATATATCAGTTATCAGAATGTTAGAGGTCTAGTGTCTAAACTTAAAAAAATATTTTTACAAAGTTCTTCCTTCGAGTTTCAAATTATTGCTTTTTCTGAGACATGGCTTAATTCCTCAATTTCAAATTCTGAAATTTTCTACACCTTTACATCATACAGAAAAGATAGAAGAACTCGTCGTGGTGGTGGGGTACTCATTGCAGTTAATTGTTCCCTTCGGTCCGAGTCAATTACTTTATACGTTTCACCTCCTGATGTGGAAATAGTTTCAGTTAAAGTATCGTTTCCATCATGTTCCATTTTCATAACGTGCTCTTATATCCCTCCGTGTTCTGATATTTTCTATTTTCTATTTATATGCAGCCGTATTAAATATATATCAACACTCGTACGTGATAAAGACATGTTTGTCATTTCAGGTGATTTCAATTTGCCTAGTATCTAGTGGTCTCTCTTTAGGAAATCTAATTATCATGACTTTTTAGATTCCCTGTATGACCTTTCGTTTTTTCAAATAAACTCGATTCCTAATAATCTTGACAGAATGCTTGATCTTATTATTGTCAACGATTGCACTTCTACCAGTGTGCCAATATCTTGTCCATTAGTATTTCCTGAAGATTCCTTTCAACCTACCGTAAAAATTTCTTTATCAATTGCCACGTCAACTAAACAACTATCCAAAGTTATTAGTAAAACCCGTCGTTGTTTTTGCAAGGTAAATTTTTCCTTGCTTAATCAACTTCTTTCCACACCTGATTGGTCTCTCTGGATCTAATCTTGACTTTTCTAAATATTCTATTGGTAAATCTAACTTCCTCCTCCTTAACTATCAACGCTGTAATGAGTATCTTAATGCGCTGCAGGAATCAGTTTGAGCGGGATCCTAAACTGTTTTATAAATTTGTAAATTTTAAGCGCAACAGCTCGTCTATGCCTCCTATATTTTTCCTGATGAATGAGGGATCCATTGACCCTTTCGCAAATTTCTTTCAATCTAAGTTGCGTACTCAGAATGCTGGAGGCCTGTACATCTTCCCCTACTCAAACTTTTTAACTTATCTCTTGATTCCGCTGTTTTTCCATGTCTTTGGAAGGAATCATATATTATCCCAATTCACAAAAAGGGAGCTTAATCCGATATATCATATAATTACAGAGGAATTGCAAAGTTGTCTGTAATGCCAAAAATATTCGAAAAAATTGTAACATCAACTTTGCAGCACCTCTGTAAGTCGATAATTTCCCCTTTTCAACATGGCTTTATTAAGAGTCGGTCTACCACGACTATTCTGCTTGAATTCACATCATTGCTAAATGATGCATTCCTAAGAAGAATGCAAACAGATGTCATTTATACTGATTTCAGTAAAGCATTTGACTCTGTAAATCATGATCTTTTAATCTTCAAGATAGATCGAATTGGATTCCACCCACACTTCTGACTTGTATTTCCTCTTATTTAAAAAACATCTTTTGTAATCCTTAATCGACTGCAATTAGTCGATTTAATAATAAATAAATAAATATGACTCGAGCTAAAACGCAACGCTTGCGATAGTATCCTCGAATTAATCAAGTTAGCTATAAAAGGTGAAAACTAAGTTTCAGGTTAAACTTCAGTTCCATCCAAAATAGACTTGCACACTCTCTAACAAGGCAGGTTGGCCACACGACTCCGTCGAAGAGACGTTCCCACCCAGCAGTAATAGTTAGGACCGTATTTTAAGAAATTAATTCTAATTAATAACCAAATACATTAGATTAAGATTTAATTAGTTATCTTTAGTCACCAAACGAAAAGATCCGATAAATAAAAAATACCGTTAAAAAAAATATGAAGACCACATTCAAAAAAGTCAACCAAAAAATGATGATAAACAGAGTAAATCCCGTTTTGATAACCGAACACTATACCATAACCGTTCTAATACTCCATTTCAACCAAATTTCAACCCTAATAATACACGAGGAAACGTTCCAGAGCCATATCGTCACCCGGTACCTAACAATCTTTACCAAAACTAGCATCCTCATTTTAATAGTATGACTCGCCCAATTCCACCAATAACCATACACGCACATTTTCAACGCCAAAACGCCTTTGACTTAAATCGCTTTGGTCAGCACCAAACACAACAACAACGACAATCACAACAACTTCTTAACTCAAATCGTTTACATTTAACAACCCAAACAAACGCTGACAGTGGACAGACAAAAATTAGTGTCGAAGAAATATATTTACCTTATGAACCATATAATTACTATTACTATCCAAATTGTTATTACTATCCGGAATTTTATCCACAGCTTAATAGCCAACAATATTCAAATGGTCAATATCCCCAATTCTCAACAGTAGAAGAACAAAGTAAAGAAGAAAAATCAGATATTGTCACCGAGAAAGGTGAAAATTTTCAGCCACCAGCTTCGGATCCCAACAATTCATAACTATCCCTCACAAAGGAAATAATTTAAAATGTCGTATAGATACAGGTTCCACAGTTAATATGATGACTAACAATATTTTCAACCTACCACTTATAGACACAGAATGCCTCCTTTATACTAGTAATGGTTCAATCAATATCACCAGGCAATAACTATTCTCAGCACCAAATTAATTTCCTATTTAATCCGTTTTGAACAAATTATGACCTCTTAATCGGCAGAAAATTAGTGTCACAAGCGCAAGCAGTGATATATTATAAAAATAAAACAGTAACACTTTACAATTATAAACCCAAATTTATAGATCAAACTGTCGAGGCAGAATCAAAACAGTCGCAAGAAAGTAACCATCATTGTCAAGAACCCATTTTCAATAGTGTAACTAATCTCAGTTCATGTCCCTAAAGACTCGATTACTTAAATCGCGAACAAAATGTAGAACAATATCACTTCTTCAACATTGTGAACACATTCAATACAGCGATAACGAGAAATTAACAATCAGCAACCAAGAAAAACATACCATAAATACTACACATAACTTACACATTTATTCAAAGACCAACTACCCACAAGCTTATGAACAGGAAGTTGAAACTCAAATTAAACAATTGTTACAACAAGGTATTATTCGTGCTAGCAGTTCACCATAAGGTAACCCCATCTGGGGTATACCAAAAAAACAAGAGGCATCTGATAAACAAAAATTCAGAATTATCATTGATTATAGAAAGTTGAACGAAATTACAACAAACGACTGACACCCCATTCCAAATATGGATGAAATACTAGGAAAACTAGGAAAATGTAACTATTTCACCACAATAGATTTAGCTAAATGTTTCCATCAAATTGAAATGGATCCCGACTCCATTGCTAAAACTGCTGTCTCTATAAAAAATGGCCACTACGAATATTTACGTATGCCATTCGTTGCATGAATAATATTCTTCGACCCCTTTTAAATAACCTCCATCTCGTAAACATTGATGATATAATTGTATTTTCTACATCATCCGAGACTATCCTTTAACTACCAAAACCAAAGAAATGAAAGCCTTTTTTTGGGTTTGACCGGTTATTACAGAAAATTAATTCTAAATTTCTCAGATATTCCAAAACCCATGAGAATGGAATTAAAAAGGATGCAAAAATATATACAAAAAGTCCGAATACCTTTTCTCATCCGAAAAACTAAAATGTCTCAACTCAGATGACCCGATTTTAACAATTCCAAATTCCAACCTCAAATATTCTTTAACTACAGACGCTAGTAAGCTCTTGGAGCCGTAGTTTTCCAAGATAATCACCTAGTTAGTTACATAAGCCGAACACTTAATGATCATGAACTAAATTACAGCGCTATCGAAAAAGAACTTTTAGCCATATGGGCAACCAAAATTTTTCGTCACTACTTATTTGGCTGACATTTTGAAATAATAAGCGATCATCAACCATTATATCGAATGAAAAACTCAATTCAAAATTGTCTCGATGGAAAATAAAATTGTTCGAGAGAATTAAAGAGAATTACGTAGCTGACGCCCTATCCTGATTAAAAGTTGATCATACTTACTTTGGTGAGCAAACGCAACACAGTGCCGATGAAGACAGCAACAGTCTAATTAGTTTAATTAATTTAATTACAAATAATATTTTCCAAGCATCAAACACGAAATTTATTTTAAAAAACAAATAACATATATTTCTTATGATGAAATGACAAAAGAAAAAGCCGAATCTTACTTAATTAACCATTTTTGTACCAAATCTAGTACCTTATACTTGACAGCGATACATATTTCGAAATGATCCAAACAGTCATTAACACAAAACAGTCATTAACACAAAACATACCAAAATTGTCCTTAGCCTTATTTTATTAAAAAACATACACTCATATGCCAAAATTAAAGCCCACCCATCTGTTTGTGGCGGGGAGACTTCGATACTTCCAGACTTTCTTTTTCGTCCCAAGAAATGTTTTTCCACTTGGGTTTTGCTTGAGTTGTCTTCCTTTATTCAACTGTTTCAGTACATTTCAAATTTAGTATTAATCTTAAGAACTAATGATGGCCATCGTGTGCCGAAAAAGAAGAGTATTGTGGAGACCAGAGAGAGTTTGTAGAGTAATCAGCCACGATGAGCGATGCTCATTTAGCTTTTTTCCAAAGTGAAGCACTTCCATAGAATTCTTCGAATTTATTTGGTAGGTGAACAAATGCAAAGTTTTTTGCTAGCCAAATTGTAGGTGTGCACCTACCAAAAATGGCGCCCAACGTGGGGCAACAACGGGTCTTAACTCGAGTCAGCAGAATTTTATTTTAATCAAACTGGAAATGCGACTTCTGGTTCTTTCAAGATATCGTCCGTTTGATTATTAGCATAACAGTGAGCTACAGATGAATTATTTTGAAATGGTATTTCACTATTCTAATCTTTTTTTAAGTAAAGAGAAATATTTCTGGCGATCTAGGAATTTCATTATATTGGCAAAGGTAATTTATGACCGAGTGAACTGAAAGTGACTGTAGTAGTTGTCTAATTCCTTACTTGCATTAGCGATTAAAGAGCCAATGACAAGTGATTGTGACTGGGACACTTCTTGAAATTCCATTTTTTGTATCCCAAGGAAAATGATTCTGGAATTTTTTTATATTTATAATATAAATTTTATTTGTCCATTTCACTAATTCACTTCAGATTATAGGCTAAAAACAAAGAACTATTGGCCGCCTTGGGCCGAAAAAGGGAAATGTTGTGGAGACCAGAGAGAGTGAGAGTGAAGAGAGTTTTCAACCACACTCAGCGGATGATTCATTAGCGATGCTCATTTAGCTTATTAATAAGTACTGCTCGGAGGCGCTTCTATCGGCGGTGAGTTGCAGGAAACGTGCTTATTTTCATAGTGTGTGAACGACTTCGATCTGCTTCTGCAGCCTTCGGATGTTTTGCGCGTGGTGCCATACTGTGTTGGGTGGAAAAACAGGACTGATAATGAATGGACGTCGAATGTCCCAAGTTAATGTGATTTGGAGTTTTGAAGGGTAGTGATACAGTAGGTCTACCGCTCAAATCTCGACTTGTGGTTTTTAAAATGCATTCACAAATGGAGTTTGGATTCCTTTACCGGTATATCCTCCAACTCCCAAAATTTTGGTTGAAGACTCTAGTTTCGGCTCGGCAGTTACCGAAATTCGAGTTTTGAAAGCGGAAATTGTGGTCGAAGTGGCCACCGGGCGTGTGAGAATCCAACCAAATATTCCAAGCCTAGTAGAGTGCTACAAATATTTTTTGGGAGCCGCCTGATATCAGGAGGATATCACTACCTAAGAGCACGTCTATCTAAGAACTCCGAAAAAACTGGGGATCAGCCAACTGGATATTGGGGTTACACGCTTGTACACTATCGGGAATTGGGTAGGAAGGCAAATTACCTATTAATTGTGGAAATACAAAAGCCGAGACCTCTACTTGAATTCTGGGCTTATTTGGTTATCTGATTCAGAAATGGCATAGCTCCTCTGGGTTCATCGCCTGATTTAATCGAGCGACCTGAGCTTGATAAGGAATCTTATCAAATCGAAAATTGTTTCTGGGACGAAGGTAGCTTCGGATCCGGAATCGATCAAGGCGCGTATTTGGCTTGATGGCAAATGTTGATCAGGACAGTGCCCAGCAATATACATTGCGTGTTCGCTGCGAAGTAATTTTGCACATTCGTCTGAGAAGAAGTAGTGGACTGTACCTCTACCTGCGAGCTTTGCACTTGTAGCAATTGTGCGTACTTGTGTAGTCTTTGCGAAGGTGGCCTCTAACGAAACAGTTTAGACACAGTTTCTGTTGTTTAATGGAGGGCCCTTTCGGTTACGGCCCTCTTTATTATAAATGCTCTTTGCAGTGAATGTGCAGTGTATCTTGTGCCGGTTTTTGTTGCCGAGTTCGAAAGAGCGATCTTTTACCTCTTTATTATAAATGCTCTTTGGGGTATTGGAAGTACTTGTTGAGGACTCGCTCTTGGATTTTATCGAACCCGGTGGACACTGGAATGGAGAACCGATGTTTTGTAGTAGGAAGTGCTTGAATTTAAATTAATAAAATTTAAGTGAAAAGAGCCAGCAAAGAGAACAAACGGACGAAAAAAAAATTACGTATGTGACAGAATTTAATGCCTAAAGATAATCAAACAATCAGAAATCAATAAAAAAAAATCCGATTAATTTTAAACGAAACTAATTACTTAATTTATTTAATTATTTAATTAATTCAAGAATTTTATTAATTTGAGGAAGAAAAAAATATTCTCTCTGACAATAAATACGGAACTGGATTAACACACAATCGGTATTAAAAACAAACAATTAAAATATTATTTTCTCAAAAAATAAAACAAATCGATTGTTTGTTTTCACTTCAGCTTGGATTACGAAAAAATATCCATATTTGATATTTTTCCTCACTCAAGCTTGGATTAAAAAATATCGGCTAACTATATATGTAACTACCACCACTTCTTTACAATTGGGCTAGTCGAAATATCATTTAATTTAAATGAATTAAATAAATTAAATTAAATTAAATATAAATTAAAAGTATTTAAATTTTCTAATTTTGATATGTGTATGCAGAGTTTGTTTAATATTAATATGTGTGGAGTTTGTTTAATATTAATAGGTGCTTCATATGTTTATGAATGTATTAATTTGTCAGTACGAATAATAATAATAATAATTTTTTTATTCTTGGATGTGAGCTTTGGCGGGTTTTAGTGTTTAATAAAGAACGTTTTTAAAGCTTGTAATAGCAACTTCAAAAAACCACCACCAAAGGCTCGCTTCGTGCTTTTTTATATCCCACTGCTGACCGATCACGGCTGACTGCTGACTGCCGAAGACTACTGACTGCCGACAACTGCTGACTGCCGACTACTGCTGACTGCCGACCACTCTCGATACTCGATATCCAGCTTATTGATACTTCTCGGTATAAGATATCGCCATCCACCGCTTCTCCGATACACCTTCGTACCACCCATCTCATCTCACCATGGTACATTCCGCCATCCTGATTAGTCCTCGGCATCTATGACCAATATGCCACAAATCTCCACAGCTTCATATGATCGCAGCTTGTTGCTGTATTGCTTAGTTCCTCAACATCTGCAGCTTTGCATACTTCGTACCGCCCCTTTGTCTTGATTTTCGTGAACTCTTACCCATCTGGCACTATTGTAAGTTGAATCGGGCACTCCTTCGTTTTCTCAGCATCGTTGTAATGGCGCATCATAGTTTTCACAGCACAGCGGAATATTAACGTCAGTATTTGCTTCTACTACGTTATAAATACTTTTCTGATTTATATCCAAAGTTTTCATCCCGGCAGTGGAAGAAAACTCATCCTGCTGCTGTCATCGACACGCTAAACTTTGGGAGAAAGTCGTACCCCAACAACATTATTACATTCTAGTGCGCAGTCGACCACGACCAGGAACCTGTGGGTCATGTGATCAATTTGCACATCACCGAACAGTTGGCCAGCTAGACGCACTATGTTCGTGCCTAATTCTCGTAGGGTGGACTTTTTTTGCAATAGGCCACTGATGATTTCTTCAAAATTGATGTTTCGTTAATTACTAACTTCTTAAGACGCTTAGCCTCATACACAACATTTACACCAGCTGATGATGTGCACTCTTTTGACCAATGTTCACTTTCATTGCAACGGAAGCATTTCATTTCCGCTTTGCAATCTTTGCGCATATGGTCTAATGATCCACAATTAAAACAGTGCCGCAATGTCCGTACAACTTATATTTGAAATCAGTTTTTAAATTGATTCCATTTATCTTATTACTGATTTGTAATGGTTGCAGAATTATAAATAAGAAATACATAGGTATTTACAGCGCAAGCTGTTTGCGACAAACTCATCGCCTGCGCTGTAATTGTTGAGAGCTTTATTCTAAGCTTAATGCAGAAAAGAGATAGACCACGCTTAATGCAGAAAAAAATCTAAAACGCTATGAATAAAGCTGCGTTCACGCATAAAGCTTAATTGATACCGGCTCCAATTGAAATTATATCCAACTCAAATATACGTTCGTTCCACGCTGTTTCCGTAGGAGGAAATAAACAATTCAATTACCATAAAGTTGCAAATCTGTTTAATGATCCGAATGTACAAATAATATTGTCATTGATTCATACTAGTAATAAAAGAAGGTATCTCAATAACGGTACCAATGTTGTCAAGGCGACTGTCTCTTAAAAGAAACAAAAATTTGTTTTTCGGAGCTCGAAGTATATTTTTAAGTGCGGTACTCTTGCATGTGCAACGTGTTAAAAAACGAAAATAGTAAAATAAAACGCAGTGGCCAAACTTATTAAGAAAAGAAAGAAAATTTCTTTTCAATTAGTTTTGCTTCCTTTGTTAGTCCCTTAAAAATATTTTTTTTATCAAAATTTATTTATTATTTATTCCAACCTGCTAAAGCTGGAAAATGCCAAGGCAAATATAAGAACATTAAAATGAATTGTTTTGCCTTAGCCACCGCAAAGCAGTAATAAGTCAGCACCCTTGGATTTCATTTTTTTTTTGCAATGAACCTTTCTACTATGTTCACCTCAGTGTGCGAACGCCGCGAATGCAAAACGATCGGGACGGATGAAATTAAAATCCACAACGGTATATTTTGGATAAAATAACGCGGGCACATCAGTATATACTATATCTATACACATGCTATTGGCAGCGCTGTCGGTTAAGCAGAGCGGCCGAACTTATCTATTTATATTTAAATAAGAATGCGAGAGAGATTCTTATGCACGTATATGTATGTACGAGGGGCCAGCGTGAGAATGCTGAGTAAGCGTCCTCCTTTTGAAAAATAACGTAACTAAGTGGAGTTATTTTACTTAAATATTAAAGATTTATTTCGTATATTTAAAGAATTTTGAAAATATCTTATAATTATATTGTATTTAGTATGTATTTGAAAAATATTAATATAATTTTTTTTTTTTTTTTTTTTTTTTTTATATTTTTTTATAATATATATATGTATATGTGAATTTTGAAAAAAAAAAATTTTTTATGTACCGTTTGTTTTTTATTCTTATTTCCTGAAATAACTATATTATCTCAGTCTTCTATTTTTTCTACTCTATAGGGCCATGTGTATTTAAAGTCTAGTTTATGACCTATTTCATTTCCTTGTATTGGGTCGTCATGTAATGTCGACAATTTAGCTTTTTTCTCTTTAACTTTTATTATTGTGGTCACCGGGTTGAGTAGCGCTACTCTTAAAGATTTCAATATTTGATTGACCATTTTCTTGAAATTATCTATTGAAACGTGTTCACAGATATTTACCCACGGTGTCATTTTGACTTGGATTATTTTTAATATACCAGCTAGATCAATATTTCCATTAATATATAAATCACCAATATCAATTCTTGCTATAATTTTCTTACCATGTTTAAAGAAGCATAGTGTGTATTTTATATGCAAGGTCACTACTTTACGTAGTTCATTATTTATGACTTTTTGTATACGTTGGGCTGAGAAGCTTTTTCGGTAGATTGTCTTGGCATCTCTACTTTTTCCTGCGCAGGATTTCTGTCTACTTTGATACCTGATTGTGACTTTCAGGATTTTGTTTTGTATATCTTTTAAATTTTTTATTGTTATGCATCGGCAACAAAGTTATCTGTACCCTTCAGATATTCTACCGTAAAATTATATTCCTCCAATTCAAGCCTCATAAGTGTCAATTTCGAACTTGGATTGACCATTGAAAATAGATAAGTTAGTGGTCTGTGATCCGTTTTTACCGTGAAGTGGTTACCATAAATATATGGTCGAAAGTGTGTTATTGTCCAGTGAATATCTGTTAACTGTTGTTCAGTTGTACTCTTGTTACTTTCTCCTTTAGTAAAGGATTTTGATGCGTATGCAATGGGGAGTTGCAACCCATTATGGTTTTGAGTTAAAACCGCTCCACACGCTTCCTTACTTGCATCTGTTATTATACAGAATTCTTTGGTGAAGTCTGGATATTGTAACAATGTTGGATTTATTAGTGCCGTTTTGAGATGGTCGAAGGAATTCTGGCATTCGAATTTTACGTCTTACATAATCTTGTTATGTTACGGTAATAGTCGGCAAAGTTTTTTATAAAGCGCATATAGTAATTGCAAAAAGCAACGAATCGTCTTGCGCTGTCCGCATCGTGTGGGACTGGATAGTTTTTTATGACGTCGTATTTTTTGTCGTCTGGCAAGATTCCTTTATCAGTGCATTTGTGTCCCAAAAATATGACTTCATGCATGAAAAATTAACATTTTTCCGGATGTAGTTTCAGGTTGAATTTCCTACATTTGTCGAAAACATCAGTTAAGTTTTTGACCATGTTTCTCGGAACAACTGATTACTATTAGATCATCCATATAAAGAAATGCTTGCGATGCTTGCGACACCAGAATATGCTATTGTCATTATTCTTTGCAATGAGTTTGGGGCAATTTTTAAGCCAAATGGTAACCGCGTGAAGCGATATGAGCCATTGTTTGTTGAGAATGACGTAATACTTCTAAAACTTTTTTCAAGTTCAATTTGGTGGAAGCCAGTCATTAAGTCTAGGCATGAAAAATATTTTGCTCAACCTAGTTGATCTAAAATATCATCAGTTCTAGGTAGTTGAAATTTATCGGACAATAGCGTCTTATTAATTAGACGATAGTCAATTACTAATTTCTATTTTTCATTTTCAGAGTCCGGAAGAGACCTCTTCTATTATATTCTGAAAGTGATAGTTCGACTATTTTGTCGTCTATTAATTTTTGTACTTGGGCTTGAATTTCTTGTACTTGACTATGACGATTTCTATAATTCTTTATATATACGGGGTCATCATTCTTCAACCTAAGCTTTTGTTTGTAAAAATTATTTGTTGTTATTGATTCGGTTTCTAGTCCGAATATGTCTGTATATCTGGTGCATAAATCTTTTAATTGTTTTTGTAAATAATGGCGGAAAGTTCTTAGTTAATTTATTCATAACGAAGTTGTCTCTTTCTTCGTTAGTTTCTTTTAATATTTCATAATCATTTAAGGTTTCATATTTTATTTTATTTAAGTTACGATTTTATTTGTATTTGTTGTGTTTAGTATTCGGACATAAGTGTTTTTGTGATTGGATCAGTTGGATATGGTATTTGCAATATAAATTCCTTCATCAATTTCTTGATTTAATATTAGAATTTGATAATTTATTGAGGGAATTTGTATTTCACGGACAACTTCGGAACGAGCTGGGAGTACTGTGGCATTATTGTCACAAGTATGAAGTATTTCTAATTTAATCGGATAATTTAAGTTATTTGGGCGAAGAATTAGTGAGTCTCCACTTTGAGTGAAATTTAATTGGCAATTATATCGTTTTATGAAATCTATGCCTAGTATGCCATCACTAGGTATTGGGAAATTTTTATTGACCAAATGGAAGTCGTGCGGAATTATATAGTTACCGGTAGTGTGTTCTATAAAGGCCAAGCCTTTTTTAAAAAAATTGTACCTTCGCCAATTCCCGATATTTGGGTAGTAATTCTTTCGTTTACTTTTTCAAATATATCTACATTTTCTTTTAATATGGTTATATCGGCACCAGTATCTAGCAACAGTATAAGGGGTTTACCTGTTCCTTCATTGTTAATTTTTACGAATATGCTAACGTTGAGGTTGATTGTTTTTATTGAGCCATTTATTGGCTCTGAACATCTGAGAGGTTTTGTCGGTTTCCGAATTACCTTGAGTTACTCAGATATTACCCCTATTGTTATTTAGGTGTTGGTAGCCACCTCGGTAGGAATTATTCCTTCCCCGGTTGCTGCCTCGGTAATTTCCTCTGAAATTACCCCTATTGTTACCATTGTTATTATTGTAGGAATTACTATTACCGCGTCCATTGCCCCTACTTCCTGGATTATTTCGGTTATAGTTTCCACGGTTCCCTTTATAGTACAAAATTGTACTTGGGCTTCCTGTCATTTCGTTGCTGCATTGGATATATTTACCCATAGCATCCTTGCAATTATTGAAATTGCCGCCTTCTAATTTGAATTTAATAACGTCAAGTGGACTCGCCTTTGATATTGGTATTTAATTTAGCTATAATACCAATAATAGAAGTTTCATTTTGTACAAAATTCAATGAATTTAGATTTTATGACTTCTACGGCCAAGACTTCTTGAGTACCTTCAGTGCGCTCTACAAGTCTTAAAGCCGTTAGGAACCTAGCCAGTAATAGTTTTTTACCATCAAATTGTAGACGATATTTGTCTTACATATTCCCGATCTAAGGCTACTTGGTTCGTCATGTTTGGTTCTAATTCTAGTGGCTCAATGTCGCTCTCAGCTTCAATATCAGTGTCACTAATTAGTGTTGGCTTACATTCGTTAAGATCTTCTAGCTGTTGTTCAAAAGTTGCAATCAATTTTAAATCTTTTGACATAGTTAATAATATATAAAAAAAATATGCAACGCCGTGGTTTTTTTATTTCTTAAATTTGCGCTCTAGCAAGCGCTTTTGGTTCTCTTGGCCTGACTTGGTACGTCAGACGGAACAGGTGCTGGCTGCACAGGTCGTCACTTCGCTGATGGGGCACCGGTGCTGGCTGCACAGGTGTACTCGCAATGTGGAGAAAACAGTGGTCCCTCGCAGTCGTTAGGGCAGGCCTTCTTCAGTTTCGGTATCTCCTTTTGTTTGGGTGGAGATTGTTTTAGTTTATTATATATTTAATTAATTACAGGGTAGGTGGATGTGTGCTTGGCTGGTGTTTGGTTTTTTTTCTAATAATAGCGTCTTTATGTGTTCAACTTCGGCATGTAATTTGATCGAGTTGTCCCAACTTAACGCTTTATTATTGAGTGGCCTTTCTGGCATCTTCTTTTGGCACACATCTCACTCTACTCACTGCGTTTTTCAATAATTGCTGTTTGTAGCTGCCGCTCCCTCTGCAGTTGCCAATATTTATGGTTGAACGGTGACAGCTTCTCGGCATCACGCGCCTATATGTGGTAACCGCTCAACTTTAATATCATTAATAATTGTGTTTGAAAAAATAAATAAAAATATGTTGTAATGGGTGCATACATAGGTATTTACAGCGAAAGCCGTTTGCGACAAACTTGTCGCCTGCGCTGTAATTGTTGAAGGCTTTCTTCTAAGCTTAATGCAGAAAAGATATCGACAAAGTAATGCAATAAAACTGCGTTAACGCATTAACCTTATGAGCGAGCTTACGCGGTAATTTTTAAAAGCTTTATTCTAAGCTTAATGCAGAAAAGACATCGACAACTCAATGCAATAAAACTGAGCTTATGAGCGAGCTTGCGCAACCTTCAGCTTAGCTGAATATCGCGATTTATCAGCAAAGCAATGCATACGCATGCGATTTATTTATTAATTTAATTTAATTTATTGATGATTCATGATTTAAATTTTTCTTTCAATGTAGCTGAATTCATGTACGGAATTTATGTTTTTTTATAAGCTCTTCTTGCTTTTGTTCCTATCATTTTCAGGGGTAACCTTAATCACTTAATATAATAATATTGCATGTCATAGAAGTTAGTTAGAGCAAAATTTATATCAACCGAATTGTATAGAGTAGACCAATCAGCTGAGGAAAGAAGTTGATTAAGCAAAGAAAAATTTCCATTGCGAAAACAACGGCGGGTTTCAATAACAGGTTTGGATAGTGGTTTAGTCGACGTGGCAATTTATGGAGATATTTCTACGGTAGGATGAAAGGAGTCTTCCGGAAATACTAATGGACAAGTTCTTGACACACAAGTAGAAGTGCATCGAAGCGTTGACAAAAATAAGATCAAGCATTCTTTCAAGATTATTAGGAATCGAGTTTATTTGAAAAAACGAAAGGTCATACAAGGAATCTAAAAAGTCATCTTGTGCAGAAGGCACAACATAATTAGATTTCCTAAAGAGAGACGACGTGATATTAGGCAAATTGAAATCGCCTAAAACGACAAACATGTCTTTATCACGTACAAGTGTTGATATATATTTAATACGGCTTAAATGCTGCATATAAATAGAAATATCAGAACACGGAGGCTTATGACAGCACGTTATAAAAATGGAACATGATGGAAACGATACCTTAACGGCAACTATTTCCACATCAAGATGGGAAAAGGTTAAAGTAATTGACTGAAGGGACTAACTTAACTTAACTGAAATGAGTACCCCACCACCACGACGAGTTCTTCTATCTTTTCTGTATGATGTAAAGGTGTAGAAAATTTCAGAATTTGAAATTGAGGAATTAAGCCATGTCTCAGAAAAAGCAATAATTTGAGACTTTGTAAAAATACATTTTTAAGCTTAGACACTAGACCTCTTAACATTCTGATAACTGATATGTAGTAAATCTGAAGATCGATCTAGTTTTTTGGAGGATTATTACTAATTGTTGCTTGCGAAAGAGAGCCACTAGCTTGAAGACTGACAGGCACCGGACGAGTGCGTTTTTTTATAATGAACTCATGAACAATTATTTTTGGAGGCCAGAAATTTGGATCACAAATAAGTGAGAATGTGTCTGATGGAACGTTAATTTTGAAGGAGGCTGTAATTGAGGTAGTTGCCGGAGGTGAAGTCGCAGACACCAACTGAAGTGGAGCTGCAAGGGCCGCCGGAGCTGGAGGGACAGCTGGACTTGTAACTCGTGCTGTAGTTGGAGCACAAGCCTGAGCTTGATTAGGAGAAGTTGGTTGGACATGAACAGCAAATAGATTTGAAGAATTATCGGGGTGTTCAAAGAAAGAGTGGACGACTGACGGTAAAGGCGAGGGCGAGAAAAATCGAACCGGAGATAATTCTAAACGGCGAGGAGCACTGTGGCTGTCCCTGACGTTATGCCATAAGAATTTTAGGGCGTCCAACATTTTTTGTCAGTGGAGAGGTACAGCCCCTTAATAACGGTATGCGGGATTTTATGTTGACCACCCCAGGGATATGGATTGGTGGTATATTTTTCTGTAGCTTGGGAAAAAACACAATTATAAATAAATAATTAATTCAGTTTGTAAAATTCTTTAATTTACATATATTATTCAATACAATGTCAATGTTTGATTGAATTTATATGGTTTAAATTCAAATTTTAATTAATTTGATATGCGAAAAAGCAAACCATACAAGCGATATTTGACTGAGCCCAGCTGCAGCGCTTAGCAGAACACACTTAACGCTTGATAAATAGCTTCTTAGACGGAATACTGGGGGAAAAATAACTCATCGCAAGTAGCTTGCCACCGAATTCCTAGAATATTCGGCATAATAGCTTCTATCTCCAGGTCCTTTCGAATATCACGTAGCAAGCTATTGTCAGTGGATGTCCATTTCCGATAAGGAAATAAATCAATAGCTCCACAGTGTTCTTGGATAGTTTAGTCGTGTAGTGTCCAGCTAGAAAATAGTCGGCATACAAAGAGCTGGAAAGAATGACACTGGCCCTTTGTCATCTTCGGCCAACTGTAGGACGCGAATGGTCAGGAATGGGGCATATTTTACACAGAAAGAGGCAGTTATGAGCTCATAATCAAAGCGCGTGCCTTTTATAGGCACTGTATATAGGGAGGAGCTGTCGTAGAGGTAGACGGAGGGGGATCACCATGGTGCAAATCGTATTTGGGTTACCTTTGTAGGAGTAGCAATTATGCGTACTTTCACTGTAAAAATATATATAAATATTTTTATCGTTTGTTTTTTCTGCGTTTTTCCAAATCCTGTGCAACAAATGTTGGGCCATAAAATTTCGACTTAATATTTTTTTAATAATTAAATTTAATTTAATTGCCTAATTTAATTTACATAATAATTTATTTTTAGCTATTGTAATTCTCCAAACGACTGCAATTAGTAGATTTAATAAATTATAATTAAATATGTAGTGGACAGAAAATGGGAAAAATTGGAGAGGTACGTACAAAGCGGCCTGAATGTAAGTATGTAAAATAGGAAAAGGATTTCTATATATTTATTATACATATGCAGAGCTACTGTATTGGGTGTAGTGAAAAAACTAGAAAATATCACACGACATTCTTCCTTCTAAATTTGATATTTTTTTGTTTGGCCGAAAGTAGAAAGTGAAGACCAAAGAATGTTCTCAACCATGTTGAGCGGATTTATGAGCGATGCTCATTTAGCCTTTTTCTGGCTGAGAAAATTGCTCCTTGGACAGAATACTTGCCGCCGAATTCCTAAGCAGGTCCCCTTTCTTAAGAGGAAAGCTTGCCAAATCAAGTGCTTCACAGAGCTCTTGAATAGCTTTAATCGCTTTCTTGGCAAGTGCTCATATTCGGACATTCTGCTTTTTGAAAATTATCCTCTGATAAAAGGTGTCTTTAGGATCAACCACTATTAGCCGATGTATTTTTGTTATGTCAGCATAAAAACGCAACTTTAGAGTTTGTAATGGCAAGTCGGATTTGACTGCATGCCATTGAGGGATGGTCTACATAAGTTAAATAATATGCTGACCTTGTGGTAGCTTAAAAATATCATGAGGTTAATAATAATTTGGACAATCACTTGAAGGAACTACTTAACCTAAGTCCAAATATTCTTGAATTAATCGATTCTCATTTTTGAACAAAGGATGGAAAACTGTGACAGAGCTCGAATGTCACATTTCGATGTTATTTGCAGTTTTGGGCAATAATGACAATATATTTAGTTTTAGCATCTCTCCTCGTGGTTTTAATGAAATTGATTCCACAAATGGAGTCAATGACTTTACCCGTTTTACCGGTAAATCCTTAACTTTGCAAAATTTTTTGAGGAGAATCTCAAATCTCATATTTAGTTCCTTGATGGCAAATATTTATGGAATAGAGCTTGCAAGTTTGTGGCTTTACACTGACCTTGCTATCAAAGGAATTGATACTCTTTGATATGGAATTACTCTTAGGCTGGAATTGAAAACTTGCCCTGAGTTTTATGTCTTCTATCGCTTCAAGAGAGCGATAGCGTTCACTGAAGACGGGATTATGGATTTATCACTTAATGATTGTTACCACAGTGACAAAGTGAATTTTAGAATTTTTGTGGTACATACGAACACAATTATTAGTGGAAACTTTGGAATCAGCCTTGATCCGAATTGTAAATTGACAACGGGAAAATTCAAATTGATTTCTAACTTTCTATTCACTAAAAGCCGTTTATTTTGTAAGGAATCGTTAAGGGATTAACACAATGAATCAAAACCGTATGAGGGATTTAGCAACTATTGGCAGTTTCACAGCGACCTGTATCGTCGGTCAATCCCTCGATAATGAAAAAATGAACTATTACACCCATCAACTTAAAAGTAGCAACGGTCTACAAGTTGTTATAATTGAGCTGTGAAGATTGTCCACCCAATATACAAGCTCGCGTATCCACTGCATGGGAGAGTCACCGTTCAGGACATAGTAAAACTTAGTGTACTTTTCGACCCTTTTGTGTTGCGTGCAGGGACGCCCCGTAAATCACGAGGACCAATCTGCCAAATAATATACCTAATGTCGGGGTAACCATACCGCCAACTATAGAGGATTCCCTATCTATAAGCAGTGAAAAAGTGGTCTAAACCAGCAAAAAATCCAGCCATATGACCATACTTGACTTACATACCATCAACTACAACGCCAGGAGTTTCTATTTCTAAGGCGTTAGGTTACACCAAAAATAACTAAAAAAATAAAATAATAAAAATAATAGTCGTACGCCTCAGTCCATAAAAATAACTTAACAAAATAACCACTGGAATAATGCAACATCAGACAGCGCAATTAAAGCCAGAAATTCCTGCCCTGACATACCCCTGACAATCCATCCCATTCATCTATGTGGAATTGAATCAATGCCAGCAACATTAAAAAATACAATGGTAGCAACACAAGAAAGGATGCATGTAAATTATACGTAAACAAAATCTTCAACTGGAGCTCATAATCAAGAAATCTTCTTAAATGACTCCTTTAAATATATCTTTCAGGAATGTAAATGGCATTTCACTGCACAAATACGAACCCTTGCAGTTTCTTGATCACTATAACATCGACGCCATCCTCTTTATAAAATCATCTAACAAGTAATAATTATTTTCACATCAAGGGATATAGTTTTTATGCGACGAATCATCCCGATGGCAAGGCTCATGGAGGCACTGGCATTCTAATTAAGTGTCGCATCAAGCATTACCTGTTGCCATCATTTGCAATAACTTATCTACAGGCAACATCAATTCGTAGTGAAGCTTAAAGCGGTTATTTAAACGTAGCCGCAGTATACTGCCCACCTCGGTTCTCCATATCCGAAGCAGAATTTGTAAAATTCTTCAACCTGTTAGGTGACCGGTTTATAGCAGCTGGTGACTACAATGCCAAGCACAGCCACTGGGGATCTAGGCCCGAAAGGAAAACAACTTTATAATGCCATAATCACACCACGAAATAAGCTTGACTTTATTTCCCCGGGAAGGGGAAAGCCCACATATTGGCCTACAGATCCAAAAAAGCAGCCCGACTTAATTGATTTTGCTGTTACGAGAAGAGCGCCGCAATATCAGGTTCATGAGGAGCACTTAACAGATCTCTCATCGGATCACTCGCCAATCTTACTTCACCTCTATGACCACCCACAGTTCTCTGGTAAATTCTACGTCAGCTCGATAAAAAGGGGTAACATTTACGAAACAAAAATTCAAAATGGCTATGAATATAATAAATAGGAATAAAATCCCTCAACCAATGTTCAAGGTAGAATTGACAACTGACAGTATCCACGTACGTAAAAATGAAGTCCATCCAATCTACAACCTCGCGTATCTACTGCATCGGAGAGTCACCGTTGAGGAACCCCATAAACGAAATGGACCCGTCCAGTGCACAAATTGCCAAGAATACGGACATACTAAAACTTATTGCACCCTACGTGCCATTTGCTTTGTGTGCGGCGATGTACATCTTACTAAACCTGCCCCGTCAATGAGGAGGACCAATCTGCCAAAAAATGTAGTAACTGTGGGGGTAACCACACCGCCAACTATAGAGGATGCCCTGTGTATAAGGAGTTAAAAGGAGTCGTCTAAACCAGCAAAAACTGCATCTCGAAGCCCAGCCATACAATCAAACTTCCTTTAAATACCTATAACATCGACGCAAACTCACCTAACAAGCAATAATTATTTTCACCTCAAGGGTTACAGCCCATCATCCACATGGCAAGGCTCCTGGACGCCCTGGCATTCTAGTCAAGTGTCGCATTACGTGCTGCCAGCATTTACAACAACTTATCTACAGACAACATATACAGTGGCTCGCAGCTTATTTCGTGCAGTTCAAAAATAAAAGTTTAAATCGCCACTGCTCCTATACTATGAAAGATAATCTAAAAATTTAAACGCTATATTTTAATTGGCAATAACCAAAATAACACCGCGTACAATCATTGAGAGGTGCCAATAATTTTGTGCAAAAGTGCACTTTTTTAAATTTTAAAATTAAATAAAATAAAGAGAAGCTCATTGTTAAAATAATATTATTGCATTTAATAGTATATTTATTAGTTAATATCAGAAAAATGTTTTAGTTAAATTACATTTAAAGTCGCAAAAATAGTGGCAACGTTGAAAAACTGTGCTGTGGCCGACAGCAACAAAAAATTGAGATAATGAATTAAAAATTCTTAATCGTCGGCCGACTAATATACAATTAAGCTTCAATAAACAATAAACGGAGATTATATATATATTTATTAGTTTAAATTTATTAAACATTTAGAAGGTCGACCGGCATAAATGTAAACAGGTGGTGGTAATATAATCGATATTGCAAAATATTTGAAATTTTTCTAATCCAAGCACAAGTGAAAAAATTGCATAATGATCGATATTTTTCTAAAATCCAGTCATATATAATCGATTTTGTTGCCATCGGTCCATTTAATATATTTTTCCCTCAATTGTATTTTTAAAATTCCTTTTATCCAAAATTCCTTTTATCCAAAATTTGTTATTATCAGTTTTTTTAATTTTAAAATGCGCCTATCGAAAGCTCTTTGTTCATGCTCTTTCGTCAATTACATCAGCGCTCGTATCGGATTCTGCTGGTCGGCATTGAATCATTCGAATTTTGTCTATCGCTCGTATCGGCTGTTTAACAGCTCTCACAGTTTCAAAGTTTCCACTGATTGGGATTACTTGCTCATGATCTTATGTTTTACAAAATTTCAAAAACTAACTTAGCTTTGCCACCTTGGGAACAATCATTAAGTGATAAATCCACAATCCCGTCATAAGGAGAATATAGTATCTTAGTGAACGCTATCGCCCCCTTGAAGTGATAAAAACACATCAAAATAGTATTGGCACAAACTTAAAACATATTTAATTTCCTTATTTCTTATTTAATTAACTTTGTTATTGTTCTATTGTGTTGAGGTCGGGTGAGTTTTTATAAGTTTATTGGTATGGTATATTAGCCTTTGTTGCACTAAATATGAATTTTCCTGCTGGAACAACCATTGCTGTCCCTTTAAGCAAATTTAATTTAAAAATATTTAAGTAGGCTGTATTGTCCATTCTGCCATTGATTAATACTAATTTCGCAAATCCAGTTGCCGCGAAACATCCCCACACATAACGTTGCCGCTAACGTGCTTTACAGTCTTCACAATGTTTTTGTCGACCGATTATTTTTTGACCTTTCCCCATATTTTTTGTGTCCCGTCTGAACCAAATAAATTATATTTCGATTCGTGGCTGAATATCACGTTTTTCCAGAATGATTCAAATGTAATTTTTCGAATTCCAGCCTTTTATAAATAAAGGACTTGCTTCGAAAACTGGCTCCTTCCTCTTCTAGGTCTCCAGAAACTTTACAAATTTATTTTAAACCTATTCCATCAAAATCAACTTCATATTTCATACTTTTCAAAAGCATAATGAAAGTAAGAAAACAAAAAATGTACCTAAATGTCTAGCAGGCACTATAGATAATGTGCGCGTGAGTTACCATGCAAGATGTCACCCCAACATAACCAACAAGCAATTATAAACAAAGTATCACATCGCAAATTCAGCATGAGACAGGGGGTGCGCCCCAAATGTAAGCACAACCTAGTTTGGCTTTAAAAATAATATATTTCTTTGTTTTATCTGTTATTGTTTTTACTATAAATAGGCGAAGAAATGAATAATAAAGTCAGTTTAAAACTAATGGCACTACAAGAGTTAAAACCACAGCCATCCTCTGCTGTTCGGTCTCCAGATGTTGACTACAAAGCATTGAAATTCCAAAGTTCGATAGGGATATATTCAAATGAACCCAGTTTTTTTTATTTATTTTGATGCATCGTTCATGATTCCAATAGCGTAAGGTTCAAAAGATCGAGTATCTTAAAAGTAAACAAAACTGCATCATCGCATATCATTGAGTTGTTCCGCAATATTTTGCAACTTATTGAACAGGTACATAATAATACTATGGATGGCAGATCTGCTGCAGAGAAAGCTTGTTTCAATCTAGCACAATTTCTTCAACCAGGACCTAAGGAAAAATTTTACATTATGGCACTACAAATTAAGGCAAATTCGAAGAATGTCATTGTTTGCTGGTGTACGCATACTTGTCAGATTGAAATGAGACTATTTTGACAAACATCTGGATTCAACATTCATTCCTTATAAACCCTTAATTTAGATTGTGAAATGCTTACTCATATAGTAAACTGGATGTTCAAGTCCATCTTCTGATGATAGTTGAAGAACTGCATCTATATCATCTCGGTTTTGCGTTGAAGGTGGAAGATCTTTAGTGCCGGTTTATTCAAAGCATAAATCTCTTTCTCGTTGAAGCAGAATTTTGAATCTTTTTTCATTAAATCTTGCATTTAGCGAAAAATATCTTACAAGTCCTAAAATCAACCATCAACCTTCAACCACATCAGATGTATTTTTTACCTCTCCGCCGAGTAATAAAAATATAAAGCAATATATAATATAGAACTCAGAGAGTTACCATTAAGGAAGCACATCAACGGAATGGATATACTATAACTTATTGCACCGTATTTGCGTTTTGTGCGGGAACGTGCATCTCTGTCCCGTAAATAAAGAGGACCAATCTGCCAAAAAATGTAGCAACTGTTGAGGTAACCACACCGCCAACTATAGAGGATGCCCTCTATATAAGAAGTTAAAAGGAGTCGTCTAAACCAGCAAAAAACTACATCTCGAAACCCAGCCATAAGGCCAATATACCATCAAATACAACTGCAGGCGTTCTTTTGCTAAAACGTTAAGTTACAACAACGAGTCTTATCTAGTGGAATAGAATCAATGCTGGCTACATTAACAAATACAATGGTAGCAATACAACAAACGATGCAGGAAATCATGCGTAACCAAAATATCCTACTGGGGATCCTCATCAAGAAATTTGCTTAAATAGCTCCTGTAAATATATCCTTCTGGAGTGCGAATGGCATTTCACAGCACAAAAACGAACTCTTGCAGTTTCTTGATCACTATCACATTGACGCCATGCTTATACCAGAAACTCACCTAACGAGCAAAAATTATTTTCACATCAAGGATTATAGCTTCTATGAGACAAATCATACCGTTGTCAAAGCTCATGGAGGCATTGGCATTCTAATCAAGTGCCGCATCAATCATTACCATTTGCAGCAACTCATCATACGGGCAAAATCAATTCGTATCGAAGCTCAAAGTGATTACTTAAACCTAGCCTCAACCTGTTAGGTGACTGGTTTATAGCAGCTGGTCACCACAATGTGGAAAACAATTTTGGAGAAACGCTCTCAGATGCTGGAAAATATATACATAAGCGACAAGCAATCATGTGGTAATAAACTTAAAGGCTAATCATATTTTTTGACCTAGTCTATTTTTTGGCCTAGTCTATTTTTTGACCTTTGTGAGGACCAAATCAAATTGTTTTCAGAATTGCACTTGCTCCAAAATACTCGCCTTGGATGGGTGGTATCCGGAAATTCTTGAAAAATCTGATGGAAGATCTCAATTAAGTTTGAATCCCCAGTAAAGATTGAACATGAGAACATCCGGAGCATCAGGGGTAGCAGCTGTTTAATACAACAAAAAACTACCAAATAATGATTTTTAATGCAAATCATAACTAAATTTAAAATAAACTGCAGTGATAAACATCAAGTTGCGTAAAGCACTAAAATAAACTTCGATTGCCAGCACCTTTAAAGCTTAAATATCAAACGTCTTGAACCATTTACATTATAAAAAATTTTTTTTTCTTACAATATTACTATTAAATTAGTTTTATCTTATTTTCATTTGATCATGTATTGCGCCAGCTTAATCAGCGCATCGGCTGCTGCAGCAGGGCTTAAGTTAGAATTCGTCTATTTTCATATCTGTTCGTTTTAATTTGCAAGCTATACCTTATATATAGTGAATGGAATATTTTTGTGTATAAAGAATACTAATTTCTGAGAATGATATACTTCGCATGAACTCGAACTATTTTATCATCTATTGTTTTGGGTCTTGGTGATATGAGCTGCAGCATTCTCGGGTACAGCTGCAGCATTCTCGGGTACACGAGATTCTAGCTTAGAAACGGATGGTTTTACAGTAAGTCTCAATCTGCATTCACAAACAGCTTGCTATAATGCAAACATTTTCGCATTAGTTATTCTAACCATTATAGATCCTCAACATAGCACTAATACAAGCCACTGGAATATACTTTCTGACATTCGTTTAGCTAACCCTGAATTCTTCAGGCCACAACCTATAGATATACTCATAGGTGCAAGTCTCTCTTTTTACCTTCTTTGTGAGGGCCAGATCACATTGGCCTCAGAATGGCCCTTGCCCCAAAATACTCGCCTTGGATGGGTAGTATCTGGCTAGAGCCAACGGCCGCAATGCAGTGCGCTTCTTAACTTGCAAGCTACAGCCTGCAACAGCAGAAGAGGAAGAGGTTAATGGAGAGCCAGCACAAGCTCTTATAACTGTGGATGGTTTCTGCCAAGCTACAGAAAAATATAGCTGGCAAAGAAGCGTGTCACCTCAACAATGGTGACCCCGACGTGATGTTTATTAATAATTAATTAATTTAATAAATTGCAAATAATATATATATTTGCGAATAACATCTAAAAAATGGAAATGGTTTTCATTATCAAGCTTTTGAGTTCTGATAAGATTTAAATTGAAGAGAGTTGAACTTTTCCAGCTTTACTGCACATGTCGTGGATTACCTTTCCACTTGTGGTTCATTTAAACCGAGAGCAATCATTTTGTTTGTATGATATGCAATTTCATAATTATAATTTAGGCCAGAATTTTCTTTTACTGTCTATGGACGTGACTACAGAGACTAGTCAAATCGGGGGTTCCGCTGTTCATAACAGGTAACTTGTCTTTTCTCACTTCAGGATTCTCATGGTATATCTTATCAGCTGCTCGGTGTACTTCACGATTCTCCTTGATTTTTTAGCAAAAAAGAATTATAATTGTGACCCTGAGGATCACTTTTCAACGCGGCAAATTCATCCCAGTGACTGACTATTGCCCGCATAGGCCAAACGGTTATACGTACTAAGATGAAATTTGGAAACAAGCTTTATGGCATACTGAAAGTTTCCCCTAAGAAAGAAAATTTGAAAATGCGTACTTTTTTGTTTCTTATCCGATCCGCTTCAAACTCATTTTAAAATAACAAAATAGACTTAAGAATAATAGCCCAATGTATAAATACAGCTTAAGTGTGACCAAAGTTTTTATATTAATTGTTGCCAATCATATACTTAATAACATATTGATTTCTTCAATACAATTAACTTGCACTCGCTTTGCTGCAACTTCATGGTATTTGTGGGGATTGTCATTCCGCTGAGCCAGTTTGACTACTGAGTGTAGTATGTCTGGCCTAGTTGAAATAGGCAAATACATTAGCAAAGATTGGTTGCTTGTCTCGTTGATTTCCTCACAGTTAACGTCATCGCATTTGACATGATAACCCGCCTCCAGGGCTGTAGCTACAGACTTTCAGGTATACATTCACGCTCAACTTCTATGCCTAAGAAGTGATTAAGCTGGCCGCCATCAACATCGTCAAACTCGCTGGCAATTAACGGTTTGATGACCAATAATTCGTCCTTATTCGAGCTGGCAAGTAAAAGATCGTCTATAAACTGCTATTATATTGATATTACCATGCCCTGTGCCGCTCTGCTTAAGACCATAGATAGACTTTTTAATTTTAGGACCTTCTAAGGGAATTCTTCGCTCACGAGTCCATCTGGTTGCTTCATGTAAACTTTCTCCGAAAGCTCACTCAAGTAGGCAGTAGATTGGTCCATCTGATGTAGGAATTACCTTTCTGACAGATGAGTACCTCACAACTGGCGCGAATGTTTCACAACTGCGCACATCCCTTGGCTACTTGCACCCTATAGATTTCTTCTTTGATGGCAAGTCCAGAAGCTCCTGAATTGATGATGACCATTCTTGTTTCATTGCCGACTTATTGTCCTCACCAAAATTTCCAGGAATCTCAAGATCCTCTGCCATCAGCATATTCAGACGGTTGTACTATTTACTAGGTCGCCCTAGCTTACCATTTTTTATCAACTTTGGACGCCCAGGTCTTTCCTCAGATGATTGGTCTACTCTATTTAATTCGGTTGGTATAAATTTTGCTCTAACCCTATGACACTATTAACTCACTTCTTGTATTCCTGTTCTATTGCCTGTTTCATCCAAGCCTCCCTGGTTTACACGTCGACTTTCAAATATAAAAAATATTAAAACTAAACTATTTAAAAAATGTAAACTCTCTAGATCTAATATTGATTCTACAGTTAGTTAATGAAGGGAGATCAATGAGTAAGAGCCTATCAGAGTACGGTGGAAGACAAGCACGAGGGGCAAAGACCAACGTTTAATGAATCCAAGAACACTTTTGGCTTTTTGATATATATATATACAAATTTTTCTTTTCTTTTTACATTGCTTCTAACTCTTAACTGAGAAAGAAATATTAATTATCTAAATATATATATATTTAAAAATATTGTCATTTTTTTCTTAACAAATATCTATCTGGTCCCATTATTGCTTTTTTCTTTCTATTAATTATTTTGTCCATTTTTCGTTATACCTGGTACATGTTCTTGTAGTTAGTTTTCTTCAATATTTGATATTTACTTTTTATAAAATAATTAATACAATTTTACCGTTTATTTTGTCTTCCTTTAAGTGCACTGCATTAACACCTTTATCAAATTTTACCATATTTAATAAATTTAATTCAGAGTGGTGCCCATGGTGCAGCAGCTCCGCCGTCTTTTTCAATATATGCTGGAAAAACTTTTCAGCAGCTTTACGAGCTTGTATACCACAAAGAGCTTTTTTTCTCTAACATATTGTAGCAAATCTTGCAACACTTTGTTGCATTATGCAAAGAAACCAACTCAAGTGAGCGTGAAATATGATCACCCACTTATGAGCCACGCTAAGTCAGCATTCCCACGCTGACCGCCTGTAGTAAACGCATATATGCAAATAAGTCTCTCTCTCTAATATGCCTTATCAGCGCATATTCATATAGTATATAATATACATAAACGCAGCTGTTCTGCTGCCGGCAGCGCAGCCGCATGCCTATATATATTTTTTTTTTCAATAAAGTATTCTCAAAACCACAATCTAATGTCACAGACGTGCTCTTATATTAAATTGACTCTATACGTAACTTACAATGGTTTATTTTCAAATTTATTTAATTAATTAATTTTTAATAAACATAAAATTAATAAATAATTCATCCAGTTTGTAAAATTCATTTATATATATTCAATGCTATGTCAATGTTTGGTTTATGCTCATAAAAGGGATCAAGAAGTTTAGGGCAAAGGATCGCAAAACTTTCGCATCAACCTGATATTAGGTCGGTAGATCAAATACGATCGAATCAAGAAAGATCTATGAATTGAAAAGTCTACAGTATAACATAACCTAATTCGAGCGATCCAACAAATGAGAAATTGTCTTGGAAGCTTTGGATTCCAACTTGGCTTACAGCTGAAGTAATTTCAACAGCCCAATCTTCAAAACGCTGCACATAGTGATATTGCAAAATCTATTGAGAAGATTAAAATATTTATTTTGGCCCAAATGCTCAAGTAATAGTAAGTCGAGTTATTCTCAAGGGTTACAGAATTAATGTGTTGCCTATGTTCTTTTGTTTTTGCAAAGTACCGTTTGAGCAAGGCGACGCTGCGAACAATTCCAGGGATTTCAATGATAACTAAATTGTTTTCGAACGAGAGGCGTAATTGTAGGAGCTAGAACTTTTTTCTTTCAGAATCCAAGAAGTCTTCTTTTCTCCTCTTCTTCTTCTCTCCAATAAAGAGATCAGCTGGCTTGCAATGAGGACGTAGGCAGGGTTGCCAGCGCAATTCGTACGCCGAAAACAATTAATTCAAAAATTGCGGCAGAATGGTTTTCATTACATTATCCCCCTCTAAAACTCGAGCCCCTGGCTGAGAAAATCTGTTGATGGTTCTTGATAAAGGATCAGATCGTTGATGTGAACGGTTTTTGTGGCTCGTTTTCCGGTTAGTTGCACCTCATATACCAAGTCGGAGTGTTATCGGACGACGGTAGCTGGTCCAATCCAGACAGATTGTAGCTTCGGACATCGTCCTACCTTGCTAGTCGGCGAATATAGCCTTACCGTATCTCCAGTTGCGAAGGTCAGTGGGTGTGCCCGTAAATCATAGCTTTCCTTTTTGACCATTGCAGCGGCTTTCAAATGTTTGCGAGCAACCTGATGAGTTTGACGGACGCCTTCTCTTCTCTGCGAGCAGTTGCACCTGGAAAACAACGCCACGACGGGCTAACCTCCTTTGGTGGAAGGAGGGCGTCCGATCGACTGTTGTCCAGATGTTGGCGGAGCCAACGAATGGTTCCGATTCGCAGAGAGATCGAACTCTTGTTCAAACAACTGGGAGGATCAGGTGCACACTCTCCTATGGGCATCTCATCAGGCATTAACGGCCGGATAGTGTCAACTTTTTGGAAAGCAGGACTGGATCAGGTCAAATGAGTTCGGAATGGTGCTTCGATGGGCTCTGAGGTGGCACAGCGGTCACATTCAGTATGGTGCCATTTGGGTGTCGCCGACATTGCGCCGTAATGCGTTTAGTCAAGTCGAGGGCATCCAGTAGAGTTCGCGGATTACTGACGTTACCCGGTCTGAGTGTTAATTATAAATTTATATCGTAGGTCTACAAGGTTGCCCCTGGCAAGGTTCAACTTTCGACATATATATATTTAAATATATATATATATATATATATGTTTCACCCCGATGCATCCTACCCAGTCTTTGTGCTCTAAACTTAACTTAAAAGTAGTGGTTAAGGGTTTCCGTTGTTTTTCGTTGGCCTTCCACGTGTTTTCTGATAAAGTTTGCTTTGTTATGCGTTTATAAAATTACTAGACCTGTTTATTAATTTGGCAATAGCTTGTAAGGATTTGTCTCCTTTTTTCGACTTCAATGCGACTTTATTTTTATTTTTAATTTTTTATTTATTTATTTATTATTAAATCGACTAATTGCAAATTAAATTGGGCGACCGGCGGACAAGCGAACAACCGCACAAAAGGAGGATAGGTAAAGGTATTATTAATAGAATAATTAAAACTTTTGATAAAAATTGCACAACTGATGACTATGTGTGCATCAATATGATACTAGCTTACCAATAAGGATTATTTCCAAGTTAAATTTAAAAGAAAAATCACTCAATATAACACAACGAATTTTATTACGGAATTAATATGCAGCTGCCAACGAGCAGATTCAATCAATTGCTTTGCGGTGTGTGCATTGACTTCTAAATTTCCATGTATCCTAAGCAAAATGTAGGCAGCTTGAGCTCCGAAATGAGAGTTAATTATGAACAGTCGACATGAGTGACCGTTTGCTGGTTAGAGCTGTCGTCCTGGTTTCGAAATGTGGACGATGAACTCTGCTGAGGCTGCCGACATTCAAAATGTTTCCGCAAGCGTGTTAACAAAGACAGAAATAAATTATCGAAGATCTCGCGTAGCACGCTGCCGATCTATTCATAATTAATCTTTTCCAAACTACCATCAGAGAGATTGAATGTTTCGATCTTGCTGCGCAAGTCCGAGCGAACATTAATGTGAGGTCAATTGTAAAAGGATTCCGCCATGCTCTGTAATAAATTTGCAGATTATCATTTGGCTCATTATTGCTAGGCGGCACTGTAGCGGAACTATCAAGTGCCATGGCCCTTACAATACTCCAAAACAAATATATGCACTTGAATAAACCGGCAGAAAAACTTTGTTAGGCAGTGTAGAATTTTGTGCCAAATTAATTGCGCGCGCCAACAACAACAACGAACGAAACAGGCAAGCCTAGTATTAATATGTTACGAACAATATAACTCTTTGGACACAAAGACGTCGACGCAGCAACGATCCCTAAATAAATATAAATATAAATAAAATAAATCATGTCCGCAAATTAGCCAAAAACAGCTGCACGACGCTACGCGAGCGAAGGGCACTATGACTTGAGGATCAACAACGTGGTTTTTTAGCTGACCAACACTTCGACAAACCAAGCAAGATATTCGGCTAAGCGCCTCCCGCAAGCTTATATTAATATATTAAAATATAACTCTTAAATGTGTTTTATCTCATTTTTCTTTCATCCTGAATTTTGTCAGCTGCATCAACGCATCGCCTGCTGCAACTGGGAGTTGGTTGGAATTTGTCTTTCGCTCTTATCGGTTCGTCGAAATTAATATAAGCAGAACCAATAGGGGTTGCTGTTTATATATACATAGCTACATACATTCTGATATTGAAAACATTGTACATTTAAATACACTAAATTAAATTTTTAACCAAATACATTTGAATTAAAACTGAATTAATTTTTCTAATTAAATTTAATAGTTTATAAAAACGGTTATCAGTTAACACTGTTATTTAAAGGGAGTAAATGATGTCCGGGACACCAATGTTGTTGACAATTATTTTTGCCACTATTAATGTAAATTATAAATTACGGTTGGTATTTCTATTAAATTTTGTACACTAATTCACAATTTTTATTTATCGCTATTTAATATGCCGAATTATGTAAGAAACAAAAGCTAGCCGATATGTACCATGAATTAATTCCCAGCTGCAGCAGCCTGCTTCACCCAATCCACAATTGGAATAACACTTCCGACACTATTCCGATTTTGGATTATTTTCCTTCAATGTTCAATTAATATCTCGTTCAATGTAAATTTATTACATTATTTAATAAGTTTTACAGACTGTACCAATTTATATTGGTATAAATTATTTTATATGATATTATTCTGCAAAGCTCATTAAATCACGCCTGCTAACGATCAGCTTCAGATACTAAATATATAAAACGAAAATCAGAAGACATTAAAAGCCTAAATTTAATTAAACGCTCGCAGTTTCATAGTTGCCTAAAGCCAAAATTCTTGGAATCAAAAAGTACACCAAGATTTTCCCCAGTCGATATATGTTGCAAAGGTAAATTATCCAGCGTATACGTGATTGGGTGCGGAGTAATTCGACTAAAAGTTATAAACAGAGATATAGATAGAAATATTTATAGATAGAGATATTTAAATGTAACTTATTAGCCTGGTACCAAAGGTGCATAGAGTTACAGTTATTTTGCAGACAAACATAGTTGAAGGTTCGTAGGAAGAAAAATAATGATCGAGTCAAAGAGCAACGATGATAAGCAATATACCTGAGATTCGGGTGCGAATAGCTTTAGCATTACGGAAGACCAACTGAAATGTAGCTCCCTTATTGCCCTGTATTTGAAGGACGACGCTCTAGAATTTCTGGAGAACTCATACGCAAATATGGTCCAGCAAAACAGTAGTTGAGAAGGTTCCATTTAGCAGGTGGAAATCGAAAAGACGCAAGACACTATGGATGAAGATACCGATGAGAATGCAAAGGTTGAGGCTACAGTAGATGATAAGCCCAAGACAAAGGTTAGCGAAACTATTTGACACTGACTTTGGATCAACGATAGAAAACTCGCCGACACCATATCCGATAATATCAAGCTTTACGTTAGTCACAGATGAAGTTTTATCTAAGTTTTATTCGTACTACAGTTGATTCTGATTATCTGTACCTAAATGTTTCTCGCGAAACCCTGCAGCAGCATAAACTCAATAAGGTCACCAGGAAGAAGCTGATGGGCAAGGTTCTGGACTTTGGATTGTCAAAGCCATCTATGAGAAGTTCTTCCAGAACTTCTCGAGTCCTCGATCAATATCAAATTGGGAATAATGGACGATCCTAGCAATCGTTTTTGTCTGAACAAGTTACTGCGCTTCTAGACATCTCATGCAACAGTAGTATTGTTGTATATGTTATATTTTTCCAAAGAGTTTTATCTTATAGCCGTAGAGGCGCTGTTATCCAAGGAGTTTGATGTGGTCGATGGCGGACAGCTAAAGCATTTCCTTGGCATGGAAATAGATAGTGACGGCAATGATTGGAGATAAGCAGTATATTGAGGGAATATGGTATGCAAGACTGCAAACAAAAAGCAATTCATTTAGAAGTAGAGTGCCAGATGAAATGAAAAACTGACTGCGAAAGATCTGATCAATTGCTATATTTGCATCACGTAGAAGTCATCTTGCAAGGGGATTCCAGTGACATCTCAATCTTTCACTATCTTCCAATCTCTTCTTGCGCATAGGTCGCAATTGAGAGCATTCGAGAGGGTCTCCACAATTATCGTCAGGGCTGGGTATATCAGCAGTGAATAGCAATTAGAGCAGCGGATCGTTCCCAATAACACTATAATACAAGGAAGCTAGTTTTTGCTACAAAAAGTTGTATCTAAGTTCCCGTAAAAGATCCCTTGACTCTTTTGCTCCCGGTTCAACAGAATTCTGTCCCATGAGTCTTTATTCTATTACGAGAAGCTCACTATTAGTATAATTCCCTAGCTTATGGGACCTGGTAGGAGATCAGTTGGCAATGAGGCAGCAATCCCCAAAGTTGAACATCGTATTTATTTGACAGGCTTGATTGATGACCAGTGCCAAGGGTGATAACTTGAAAATCAGGTTTGCTGCACTGCAAAATTAAGGTATGTGGGCGTATGGCGGGCAGATAATCTAGGGATATCTAGTTGTGGATCCTGAGGCGGTAGAAATGGCCTCAGCAAGTTCTATATATATTTCCCCAGTGTCACGCATCCCAATCCCCGCCAACTAGATACCTTTCGCCACAGCCTGGAAGAATATCAATTCAGCTCCTAGTAGGAAAATATATATATATAAATATAAATAAAATAAATCTAAACCTGTAGCAACATCTGAATGCTGCGAAGGAACTCCTTACCAATACCATTGCTCTCCCGCATCTGTAATTATTGTGCACTGGCTTAAGCGCTAGATAGAAAGCATATCCATATATATATGTACTATCTCCCCTCGGTTAAGCCTGGTCACTGACAAAAGAATTATATCAACGCTATTGTTGTGAGTGAAGACCTAAACTTCTTTCGCTTTACCTGAAATATGACCTGAGAATATGATCTGTCACTTCCCCATTGTCATTGCCTATTTCTCAAGTTTTTTTAGGCGTAGGTTCACTTACTTACTTTGCTTTTCCTGTTATTGCTGCTAAAACCACAGAAAAATGTGTGTTGCTGCGCTTGTAAAGGTGACTGCAAATCTAGTGAATGCTGCGTCTGCATTTCTTGGTGTGGTAATATCTGCTGCATTTGAAAAATTTGCAGGCGGCGTTGAGTTGGTCCATCATAGCAGTTGATCTTTCCTGCTGTTGCATAGGAGACACCTCCATTGCCTCTAGTAATACAAGATGGTTGCTTCTGTATATTTTGTTGTATTCGTTGTTGTTGTTGCAGATTTTTAGTCCTCTTTCTCAGGCTCATTTGCAAAGAAGAGAACTCCCTAACGAGAGCGGGAAAAGGGGCACGGGTTGCTCTTCTACTATTTTCCACCATTGATCGGCGAAGAAACCAATACCCAATATTACAAATGTATCTGTCGTATTGTCTTTGTAGCTGTAGTAGCTTTGTAGGAGTGTGACTTCCAGCATACACGTAGGCGGTACATCTTTGCTGACCATTGTGTGATAGCAAGATTTTCGTCCCATCCGGACCACTTGGGATAACGGCGCCAATATTTGACTGTGCCCATATTCCTGGCAATAACGACATTGTGTGATGTCATTGGTTTCTTGAATCCCTTCAACCTTTCCTACTTGTCGGTAAGAGGTAGATTATTTATTTTATTTTATTTTTCTACGTTGATAACCTCATTACCAAGTATTTTAAAGATGGCAGCAATCTCGCTGTTTATGGTGCTATGGTGTACTACATATTTTTATTTCAGTACTTCCAATATAGTGACTTTTTGACTAGGAATATAGTTCATATCAAGTTTCTGCATTCATATATGAATCATTGCACTGGAATTTTCTTTAGCAACATTGGTCTTCTAGATTTATCCACATTTAGCAGTAAAAGTATTATAGTTTATATGGATGACATATAACGAGACGGCATACTGCCTACCGATTCTCTTATAAAATCATTTTCGCTTAATAATGAACAATGCTGACTCATTGCAAATAACCTAAGAAAAAAGATTAGTCTGGGTAGTCTAGGATAACCACCCTTGACCCATATAGCCCACATTTGGCCTGTTATGATGACGGAGCATGTATGGTGTCAACCCATTTCAATCCTATGAATTTCCTACATGTATAAATTAATTATTTTATTATAATTGATCAATCATCCACCTGAGTGATAGGTGAGCCGAATCGGAGCTTCTAGCCTTAATGCCAATCAACTACTGAATATGATATGAAGTGTTGGCCCATTTGCAAGATATGTCTTTTTATATTTCTTATGGATCTAAATATCAAAGTCGTCACCAAGACCACGTAGCGATATGAAAAAAAATAATCGAAAAGAATCCGATAATTATCAAAAACCGTCTAAGGCTGCCAGATAGTTTACAGAGCGTTGACTCTTGTTAACTTATATATATATCCTGTCAAATATCAGACCTATGAAGGTGATTGATATTCCATTTAATTTTGAGGATAGTCTGTGATTAAAGTAACGATATCCGCCTATGGGACCACGGGAAAGCTCCTACTGTTTCCTTTATCACATTATTCCATAAAAGAGGAGAGAAGATATCGCCATGCCAAACTGTTGGTTTTAGGTTAGTTGACATACACAGTGTATCATCCTGTTTCCGATTCTTAGTAATGAAGGTGAAGGGAATATAGTTGAAAAGTTACTCCTATGGAATGGAATGCTGGAAGTAGTATACCCTTTGTACGAGATGGTTGCATTTACTAAGATTTCAATGCAATGGGATCGGAATTTATCGAAGCGAAGCCATCTCTTTGTCAGAGTTTGGTTGGGTGGATGTCTTTTGGATTAACACAAAAATGATACAATTATGTCGATCCGATGCCTATTCGCTTGGATCTGCCTTAAGTGGAGTATAATTATCGGGTTTAAGTGAACTGTATACGTTACAGTAATTTAATATATTTATATTAATTTGGCGCCTAACTTAAGAGGCATGATATTTTAGTAAATTAGTTCAATTCTTTTCGTCATTATCCTTTGTTTTGTTGTTGTATAGTGTTCTATGGCAATAGTTTTCAGACGCAAATTTTACAACTAACTCGTGTAATTTGTCAAGATCTAGTGGGTACAACTCCATGATGTGATCGAAGCATTATATTGTACCATTGTTACGTGAAGTACTGAGCTAGGGCATTTTCGATTGATTTTCAGAGAAAACGTCACTTTTTTAATTAAGTTAGTTACCCTATTAATCTGATCCCTTGCTGTAATCGCTGCAAATTTCTAATTTTCTTAATTATTATACATTCTAGAGTTCTTACAGTGTGCGTGAGCAAGATTGATAATATTGTTGCCATTTGCTTAAAGTTTGACTTGCAACGTGACAAATCTATAACCCAGATCTCATATAATAATTAATTATTTGTGATGTAATTAGCAATGTTAATTGTCGCCGGAGTAAAGCATGCCTGGTGCTTAACGCTCAATTTTATGTCAATTTTATGTAATTCTTTTCCTGTGACTATTATTGAAGAAACTGATAACTATGAAAATGATTGCATGGCACACATTATTATTATTGAATTAATTCTGATTATATATTTTATATTATCTATATTTTTATTAAAAAATATTTTTTATTTACTTAGCATTTATTTAATATTTTAAAAAAGCTAACCCACCATATGAAATGCCGTTAACTCCCAGTCATGAGAATTTAGTTGACATTGAAGTTACTGACTGATTTGGTTGTCTATATTATATACTAAACAGAACAGTTAATAAATAATTGCGGACACACTTTAATAAGCAACTTGGCAATAAGAATTATTGTCCGGTGTCCGGTGTGTAAGCAGTCTTGCGACTAATGAAATTCCGAAGCAGTACGTTTTTTAAGCCTTGCACATTGTACTGCATTAAACTTAAGAGCAACTTTAATCCCTCAGACGCTAGAAGATGCTAATCAAATTAATTAAAATTAATTAATTATTCTCAGTAGTACCGTTTTACCTGATACAATTTTAACTGTAATGGCTAAGCATTACTTTGTATAAGTCATCAGCGTTGTCACAATTGACTGAAACTCTATCACATGTAATTACCTTAGGCCTTCAAAATAAATCTTCAGCCAACACAGGCAACAAAACCCAAAGAAAACACGTTCCGATCATGAAACGTCGTATGGATATGCAATTTTTTTGTCTCAAACACCATCAATATAGAATAAGACAAATTATGGCAAATTGAAAAATACGATTTAGTGGCAAGGGTTCAATGTTAATCGATAATTTTATTTATTGAGCTGAAGCGCTGACTTTCCAAACCCTTAATGGGAATTTTTTGGAGATACCATAAAAGACCTGTGACAGGGCAGTTAAAAAAAAAACACTATCTGATTGCAACATTCACAAATGGAGCAAAGAAAACGGCGCTCGAGCCAATCGTTAGAGTGATTACAGACAAACTTGCAAGGCCAATGGGAGCTAACTTACTTCCAAAAATCCGCCATGAAATTCTGTATGAGAGTTAGTTCAATTTCTCAGTTGAGACACCTGGTGAGAGCTTGCGAAATCTTTTCAAAACGATTGTAATGCCCATGAGTCAGGCAATGATTGCAATGATCGGGTTAAAGGACATTGATACCAAGAGTGTGTAGCAGAACGCCATGTTTTCTGCTATAGCTATAGCAAGGATGACACCTAAATGTCGAATTGTTGTAGATGCAACTAAAATTTCTAAAAAAATCGGCACCGAGTGCAGCGCCGAAAAGTGTACCCAAACAAAAACCAAAACTTATAGTTGTGTCACATGCAACAGAAAAAATCCATGCCAACAATAATTTGGGAAATCCATTTCTATCCAGCTTGAAGATTAAAAGATCATGATTTACAGAATCAAATGCTTGACTGAAATCAGTATAAATGACATCTGTTTGCATTCTACTTAGCAATGATGTGAATTTAAGCAGATTAGTCGTGGTAGACCAACTCTTAATAAAGCCATGTTGAAAAGGGGAAATTATCGACTTACAGAGGTGCTGTGTTAGCACTCATTATCAGTAATGATAGGAGCAAATAAAGAGTTAGAGGAAGAAATATGATAAGGGTATAAGCGATATTGTTAATGGAAGAAGTGTAAGTAGATTGAAAGAAATTTGCAAAAAGGTTAGCTTTACTTAAGTCGTTAATGGATCCTTCATTCTTCAGGAAAAGTGTAGGAGGGATAGACGTGCTCTGCTCTCAGATTTTAAAAATTTTTAAAATAGTTTCGGATCTTGCTCAAACTGATTCCTGCAGCGTATCAGATACTCATTATAGCATTGGGATTTAAGCAGAAGAAAGTTACATTTTGCATTGGAATATTTAGGAAAGTCGAGAATGGAGCCAGACTTTAAATCTTTTTTAAAAGTTTTAATTTAAAATTTGGTGTGTAAACACATCACTACTTGTAAAGGATTTGATATTGGTTAAATCGACAGGGAGAAATTTGTTCGGTAGGATATTGACAAAAATAAGGTCAAGCATTCTTTCAAGGTTATTAGGAATCGAGAATATTTGAATCTAGTAAGGACACGCTATCTTCGGGGCTCGTGCAGAGGTGCAGGAGCCGATGCGTTGATACAGCTGGCGAAAGTATGAACAAAACGAAAATCGAAGTTACACATGCAAAGAAATTTTAAAGCTTATTCAACATTCAATTAAACGGCTTGCGGTTAGAGTTTAGCCGAACATATTCCCCAAGTACAGCTTGACTACTGCTCTTCTGGTGGTTCATGCAACAGCCTCCAACAGCCTCCAACTCTGCCTGCCTGGCGTCGCTATCTGCTTCCGGAATGGCTTATTTTTTATCAGCACTACATCGGCCCCGCATCCCAGGATGAGGAGTTCTCCTCTTAGGTATTCCTCTCGCCAACGTGTCCTGAACGTCTTTTGCAAAAGCTGACCTGAACCAGCGATCGAGACGGTTATAGTTTAGTTTCGTGAGATCTGGTTCTGCAAGTTATGAAAGAGATACAGTGGCGTTAGCATATCAAGATCGTCAGGATGCTCTGTAATGGGAGGGATTACAATGGAAGATGCGCTGAGCAAACATTGCAAGCTTGAGGTATATAAGTACAGTAGAGTTTGGTGCTTGGCACCACAAGAACGGCAGGGCGTAAAGTTACAAGTATGTAACTGCTGTCCAGTTTTAAGGAAATCGAGACACAATCGTAATTTCTTAACCTCTTATCAGCGAATCGAAATACTCAACCGGAGGCAATAGATCTACTAGTCACAAATGAGCCTTTATTATGCATAGTCTTTATAATCTTACTTTGCTCAGTGCGCAAGTGACCTAGGCATATTCCATATTTTCCAACCTTTGACGGCGTTTCTCCACGTTGTTGAATTGAGTGGATGCTCCCCCCAGTTGGTCTGAGTCCAGCATGTAGACCATCATGCAACCAGCAATCTGCTCGGGAGTGCCCAAAGCCTGCAGCTCTCGTAGGTTGGCGTGAATCTTATCCGAAAAAGCCATAAGAATAGTTGTCGATGATGCCTCCGCCTTCCAAATAGGTTCGCAAGTGCGAAAGCCACTCAATATTATTATTATTATCGCTTAGCTCACTGCCGATATGTTCGTAATCATGGGCGAGATTTATCGATGCTTCGATTTAATTAAAACACTCCAATCGAATATTAATTTCGGCTGCAGAAAATGAATTGAGCGTGACCCTGGACTATGAAGTCTTCATGAGACTATTGTAAAATGATTCTGCCTTGCGCTTGTAATAAATTAGCAGATTATCATTTGGCCTATTATTGCTAGGTGGCACTATAATAAACCAACTTGATTAAAACAGCAGCGAAACTTTGTTAAACAGTGTAGTATATTGAGCAAAACGGTTAACAGTTAGCATTTGCGGAAAATGAAGAGTCAAACTCGAAATTTTTTAAGTCATATTTAAATCAAAATAACTAAAGACAGCCTGCAATCTTTCTGCTATTTTCTTTGCAGTATGATCTATAGGCGATAAGAGGTATTATGTTGTCTACACTTGGCTACCTGCATATTTTGTGCAACATATATATTTTCCGTCCTTGAACCGATTTTTTAAAAGATTTTTTGTGAATAAACTATATAATGGTATGTACTAAAATCGGTAAGTTTATAGATATGATTATAGTCATCAGGATTGATTAGATTACTAGAATCGTTCTACGTATTACCGTTTAGGCTATAATATAATGAATCAGTCAGTCTGGAAATTGCGTTATATGTCTATATAATATATTTTACTCTGATTTAGATGGCAATTGAATGGTACAATTATGTAAATGTCATTGATGATATGCTGGCCACTGCCTTTTTGACAAGTGCGCGAAATTCATTGATAATGGTTTGCTCTGCCCTTCATCGTGAAACGGATATCGCAGCTTCTCCTGTTCTTGTTATGGAGTCCGATATTAAAGATCGACGAATTCAGTTAACACCTAGTATGGATAGTGTGGCCGATTTGATAAAAGGAATAATTTATAGGATAGAAACTATACTTCAACAATTTCCCCGGGTCGGGAGTAAAATGAAATTGCCGAAAGAACAGCAGTCTAGTCCCTTTCCAAAAGTCTTTCGAGACGATTCGGAGTGTGTAGAGCTCATCCTTAATGTAGAAGCTGAAGTTAAACACCAACGTGAGGAAATTGATCGTTACATTTCTTTTTGGAATTGCCATCGTGCTTTATGGGAAACAACAGATAGTTCATTTATTAAACGAGTAAAGGCAACAAATCTCACAGCAGATATATTCGAATCATTTATTAAGTACTATAGCACATTAGCGGATGATATTTCATTTGTAGATGCCATTTCGCATGTGTATTTTATATTGATGAATCAAAATTATATTAAAAATTCAATTCTTGATTGCATAGAGAAGTGGCAGACCTTAAATATTAAAATACTATTAAGTCATTCCTTTTACCTTATAAGAGGTAAGAAATCATATAATTTGTTAAGATATATATTTTTATAAAATTTACTTAAGGAATTTATCGGTATATGCGTCGCAATGGAGCTAAAATAATGATGATGCCTAGGACTCTCAAGGAGTCCCTTGCAGCCAAAGAATATTTTGACCGATTAATCGAAGAAGTGCCATTAAAACAAGCAACTTTTCCAAGCGTCCTAGAACTTTTTATATTATTAGATAAGTATCAGGTAGAAATACCAGATGAAATACGTCAACAAGTTGAGGGTCTTCAGTCAGCATGGCAGGAGTATCTAAGAAAGTTAGGAGAAGCTGATGAAATGCTTGATAATAATCGTGATGAATTTAAAAAAATACTTTTACATCAAGCTGAAAAATTTAAGATGATCCTTAAAGAATTCCTAGATGACTTTTATTTAAAACTTCCGACGTCGTCTAACATGTAATTTCAAAATAATTTAATTCTATCAAATTACTAAAAAATTTTTTTACAGAAATCCAAAAATTGCTTTAAAGTTTCTTAAAATTATTTCACTAAAAGTAGAGGATTGTTTTAAATTCGAAGAAAGCCTTAAAACTGATTTATCTGTTTTTAATGTAAATCAGCCTGATAGTTTAGATCTCCGAAAACTAGATGCAGAAGTTAAAATTGTGCAAAATATATGGTCGTTAATTCTGGACTGGCAAACGAGCTGGGAAGATTGGAGAAAAGGTAACTTCTGGAAAATAAATATTGATGAAATGGAGGACAAAGCTCAAAGTCTATACAAGGAATTCAGTATATTAAATAAACTGTATTACGATCGGCATTGGGATATGTTAGAGGTAACGACCAAGAGTATAGATAGCTTCAGGCGTACGCTGCCTTTAATAACAGCGTTAAAAAACCCCAATATGCGTGAACGACATTGGAGAAGAGTGCGTGAAGTAATGCAAGTGTAAGTATGTGTTTAATGTAGCCGACAATTTTTCTGTATATATATATTCTATATAATAGTATAATTCTGTTTTGAAACTAAATACTAAGCCCTCATATTCATACATATTCTAAAGTTAAACTTTTGCATCATTTTGATTAAAATTAAAAAATTATTATTATTATTATATTACAATAATAACAGCTTCTTGTTTGGAGAAATTATAAATAGAAGTCGTTTCATGATTAGAACTATATTTCAACGGTTTAAAAAAGCAACAAGTTTCGAAAGCTTATAAAGTCAAGGCCGGTGTCTTCTATAAATTACCTGTAAAATTTCTAAAAAACAAAAAAATGTGAGGAAAAAATACAATAATTTCTCCTAACCAGATTCCTAGTGATGTCCGAGAAGATTTTGTGAAGGATATACACCCTATGAATACCACAAGATGCATACTACAATGCATGTATTGAAAGGCATTAGCCATTTAAATTAATTTAATGAATTTACAAGTCTAGGATAAATCAATCCTACCCGTTTCTGTCGTCAAATCTTATTCTCTGATGAAAGAAAATTTAATATTTTTCAATCTGATGGCAGAACTTCTGTGTGAAGAAAAATGAAAACCTTTTCAGAAACATGGTACGGGACTGCAAGCCCAAAGAAGGCTTAAGAGTGTTGGTGTTTATAAATGGCATTGAGCAATTTTATAAACATTTTAAGTGAAAATTTATAAACATGGGAATGCAGCTAAAAAATAATTTCAGCATTATACAATACAATTATCTTAAGCATACGGCGCACAGTATAAAAATGGGGCTAGCTAGGAAACACGTCTTGCCACTTGCTCCTGACTCACCAGATATTCATCCGGCTAAGGATTTATGACAAGAGCAATTTGCAAAAATCAGAGTTAAAATTGGGTTTACAATAGAACCAAATGTACTCCAAAATCAAAAAAAAGGGGTTAATTTTTTGCCGATATATTTGGAAATGCCAATAATTTTGTGCAAAAGTCCACTTTTTTAAATTTTAAAATTAAATAAAATAAAGAGAAGCTCATTGTTAAAATAATATTATTGCATTTAATAGTATATTTATTAGTTAATATCAGAAAAATGTTTTAGTTAAATTACATTTAAAGTCGCAAAAATAGTGGCAAAGTTGAAAAACTGTGCTGTGGCCGACAGCAACAAAAAATTGAGATAATGAATTAAAAATTGTTAATCGTCGGCCGACTAATATACAATTAAGCTTCAATAAACAATAAACGGAGATTATATATATATTTATTAGTTTAAATTTATTAAACATTTAGAAGGTCGACCGGCATAAATGTAAACAGGTGGTGGTAATATAATCGATATTGCAAAATATTTGAAATTTTTCTAATCCAAGCACAAGTGAAAAAATTGCATAATGATCGATATTTTTCTAAAATCCAGTCATATATAATCGATTTTGTTGCCATCGGTCCATTTAATATATTTTTCCCTCAATTGTATTTTTAAAATTCCTTTTATCCAAAATTCCTTTTATCCAAAATTTGTTATTATCAGTTTTTTTTTAATTTTAAAAAGCGCCTATCGAAAGCTCTTTGTTCATGCTCTTTCGTCAATTACATCAGCGCTCGTATCGGATTCTGCTGGTCGGCATTGAATCATTCGAATTTTGTCTATCGCTCGTATCGTCTGTTTAACAGCTCTCACAGTTTCAAAGTTTCCACTGATTGGGATTACTTGCTCATGATCTTATGTTTTACAAAATTTCAAAAACTAACTTAGCTTTGCCACCTTGGGAACAATCATTAAGTGATAAATCCACAATCCCGTCATAAGGAGAATATAGTATCTTAGTGAACGCTATCGCCCCCTTGAAGTGATAAAAACACATCAAAATAGTATTGGCACAAACTTAAAACATATTTAATTTCCTTATTTCTTATTTAATTAACTTTGTTATTGTTCTATTGTGTTGAGGTCGGGTGAGTTCTTATAAGTTTATTGGTATGGTATATTAGCCTTTGTTGCACTAAATATGAATTTTCCTGCTGGAACAACCATTGCTGTCCCTTTAAGCAAATTTAATTTAAAAATATTTAAGTAGGCTGTATTGTCCATTCTGCCATTGATGAATACTAATTTCGCAAATCCAGTTGCCGCGAAACATCCCCACACATAACGTTGCCGCTAACGTGCTTTACAGTCTTCACAATGTTTTTGTCGACCGATTATTTTTTGACCTTTCCCCATATTTTTGTGTCCCGTCTGAACCAAATAAATTATATTTCGATTCGTGGCTGAATATCACGTTTTTCCAGAATGATTCAAATGTAATTTTTCGAATTCCAGCCTTTTATAAATAAAGGGCTTGCTTCGAAAACTGGCTCCTTCCTCTTCTAGGTCTCCAGAAACTTTACAAATTCATTTTAAACCTATTCCATCAAAATCAACTTCATATTTCATACTTTTCAAAAGCATAATGAAAGTAAGAAAACAAAAAATGTACCTAAATGTCTAGCAGGCACTATAGATAATGTGCGTGAGTTACCATGCAAGATGTCACCCCCAACATAACCAACAAGCAATTATAAACAAAGTATCACATCGCAAATTCAGCATGAGACAGGGGTGCGCCCCAAATGTAAGCACAACCTAGTTTGGCTTTAAAAATAATATATTTCTTTGTTTTATCTGTTATTGTTTTTACTATAAATAGGCGAAGAAATGAATAATAAAGTCAGTTTAAAACTAATGGCACTACAAGAGTTAAAACCACAGCCATCCTCTGCTGTTCGGTCTCCAGATGTTGACTACAAAGCATTGAAATTCCAAAGTTCGATAGGGATATATTCAAATGAACCCAGTTTTTTTTATTTATTTTGATGCATCGTTCATGATTCCAATAGCGTAAGGTTCAAAAGATCGAGTATCTTAAAAGTAAACAAAACTGCATCATCGCATATCATTGAGTTGATCCGCAATATTTTGCAACTTATTGAACAGGTACATAATAATACTATGGATGGCAGATCTGCTGCAGAGAAAGCTTGTTTCAATCTAGCACAATTTCTTCAACCAGGACCTAAGGAAAAATTTTACATTATGGCACTACAAATTAAGGCAAATTCTATATGCTTAATTTTGTTGACTGCTGCAAAAAAATGTTTTAAGTACCGTTAACTCAAACGAAGAATGTCATTGTGTGCTTGTGTACGCATACTTGTCAGATTGAAATGAGACTATTTTGACAAACATCTGGATTCAACATTCATTCCTTATAAACCCTTAATTTAGATTGTGAAATGCTTACTCATATAGTAAACTGGATGTTCAAGTCCATCTTCTGATGATAGTTGAAGAACTGCATCTATATCATCTCGGTTTTGCGTTGAAGGTGGAAGATCTTTAGTGCCGGTTTATTCAAAGCATAAATCTCTTTCTCGTTGAAGCAGAATTTTGAATCTTTTTCATTAAATCTTGCATTTAGCGAAAAATATCTTACAAGTCCTAAAATCAACAATCAACCTTCAACCACATCAGATGTATTTTTTACCTCTCCGCCGAGTAATAAAAATATAAAGCAATATATAATATAGAACTCAGAGAGTTACCATTAAGGAAGCACATCAACGGAATGGATATACTATAACTTATTGCACCGTATTTGCGTTTTGTGCGGGAACGTGCATCTCTGTCCCGTAAATAAAGAGGACCAATCTGCCAAAAAATGTAGCAACTGTTGAGGTAACCACACCGCCAACTATAGAGGATGCCCTCTATATAAGGAGTTAAAAGGAGTCGTCTAAACCAGCAAAAAACTGCATCTCGAAACCCAGCCATACAATCAAACTTGCCTTAAATACCTATAACATCGACGCAAATTCACCTAACAAGCAATAATTATTTTCAACTCAAGGGTTATAGCCCATCATCCACCTGGCAAGGCTCCTGGACGCCCTGACATTCTAGTCAAGTGTCGCATTACGCGCTGCCAGCATTTACAACAACTTATCTACAGACAACATATACAGTGGCTCGCAGCTTATTTCGTGCAGTTCAAAAATATAAGTTTAAATCGCCACTGCTCCTATACTATGAAAGATAATCTAAAAATTTAAACGCTATATTTTAATTGGCAATAACCAAAATAACACCGCGTACAATCATTGAGAGGAAATGGAGAAGTGTAGTACTGATAATGTGCGCCTTGTGTTGCAATGGTAAAGAAGCTCGACCAATTGATTTTGCTGTTACGAGAAGATTGCAGCAAGATCAGGTTCATATGGAGCACTTAACAGATCTATCATCGGATCACTCGCCAATCCTACTTCACCTCTATGACCATTCACAGTTCTCTGAACACCCACATTTCCTCACGAATTTAAACATAGCTGCAGTACCTTTCCCAACTCGGTTCTCAAAATGCAGAAGTAGAATTTGTAAAATTCTTCTTTAGGTGACCAGTTTATAGTCAGTCATGTGATTGTTTGTTGTTCACCTGTATTGCCAATTCTGGCGTGGGCAACCTCATATTTATTGACAGGATTATGAATGTCAAGGAATATCAAAATGCAGAAAATCTGGGCATATTAGAACACAGGCCACAAAAAATATTAACTGTAAAATTAAGGATAATAAGTTAATTTAAATGAAATGCACGAAATAAGCTGTGGCATGAATAAAGAATTTAAAATTTGTTTTTGTTACATTGTTTTATTTTTATTATTCAGAGTATCGATTTAGAGAAATAGAAAAATTAAAAAAAAAAATGGAAAGTTAAAATTCTGATTTAAGATAAAGCGCTTAAATTTTTGGATTATCGTTCACGGTATTGGACCACTGCGGATTTAAATAAGCAGTAAATATTCCAGGAATTAACTGTAGTCCTAGTAAGGACCAGCGGGGATACAATTTAATTAAATTTGAATTTTTGAAAATCTGATAGAATAACTCAATTAAGTTTGAATCCCCAGTAAAGATTGAACATGAGAACATCCGGAGCATCAGGGGTAGCAACTGTTTAATCAAACTATGTAAGCTAGTGAATCAGTAAAAGAACAAATACAACAAAAAACTACCAAATAATGATTTTTAATGCAAATCATAACTAAATTTAAAATAAACTGCAGTGATAAACATCAAGTTGCGTAAAGCACTAAAATAAACTTCGATTGCCAGCACCTTTAAAGCTTAAATATCAAACGTCTTTAACCATTTACATTATAAAAAAATTTTTTTCTTACAATATTACTATTAAATTAGTTTTATCTTATTTTCATTTGATCATGTATTGCGCCAGCTTCATCAGCGCATCGGCTGCTGCAGAAGGGCTTAAGTTAGAATTCGTCTATTTTCATATCTGTTCGTTTTAATTTGCAATCTATAATACCTTATATATGGTGAATGGAATATTTTTGTGTATAAAGAATACTAATTTCTGAGAATGATATACTTCGCATGAACTCGAACTATTTTATCATCTATTGTTTTGGGTCTTGGTGATATGAGTCGTTCGGTTCCTTCGCTTTGAACAGTTCCGTTTGAGCAAGGTGGTGGATCTACCATATACACATGCGCTCGGTTCGCCAACTCTCTTTGGTTGAAAGAGGCCAAAAAATTCGCGATGTGTCTGAATTATCTTAAAAAGGATCACCAGTTGCACACATGTAGTTTTACTGCTTGCCGCATTTGTGGTTCTAAATACCACACACTACTAAAATTAATCTCAACAATATTGTCGTCCCTTCGACCACTGCAGTTGAACTCGTCAAGAATTGTGCAGGATCGCACGTGCCTCGCCGAATCTAGTTTCGCAGAACTATTAAAAAGAATCATCACAGCTGCAGCATTCTCGGGTACACGAGATTCTAGCTTAGAAACGGATGGTTTTACAGTAAGTCTCAATCTGCATTCACAAACAGCTTACTATAATGCAAACATTTTCGCATTAGTTATTCTAACCATTATAGATCCTCAACATAGCACTAATACAAGCCACTGGAATATACTTTCTGACATTCGTTTAGCTGACCCTGAATTCTTCAGGCCACAACCTATAGATATACTCATAGGTGCAAGTCTCTCTTTTACCTTTTTTGTGAGGGCCAGATCACATTGGCCTCAGAATAGCCCTTGCCCCAAAATACTCGCCTTGGATGGGTAGTATCTGGCTATAGCCAACGGCCGCAATGCAGTGCGCTTCTTAACTTGCCAGCTACAGCCTGCAACAGCAGAAGAGGAAGAGGTTAATGGAGAGCCAGCACAAGCTCTTATAACTGTGGATGGTTTCTGCCAAGCTACAGAAAAATATAGTTGGCAAAAAACCTTGTAACCTCAACAATGGTGACCCCGACGTGATGTTAATTAATAATTAATTAATTAAATAAATTTGCAAATAATATATATATATATATATATATATATATATTTAAACAAGTAAAGAACGTAGTGGAAGACGGTCAACATACATAAACAAGTGCAAGCCCAACCATAATGAATGGTAAATAAAACAAATTCTATTCAAACGCATTTATTATATTTGCATTTGTTTATTTAAACTCGCTAATAAAACAAACGGTAGTTTGCTTCCGGTTTCCGTTTTTATTTGTTTTTCTTGTGGTCATCGAACGGCAACTGAGACTAGTCAGGAATCCCATCTCCAGCTTGACGGCCAGCTACAGCTCTCAGCAATGTAGAGCCAGCACAAAATCTCATAACCGTGGATGATGCGTCTCTGTTGTCGCCAGGATATCGCCAGGTTCAGTTGGCAGTAACTCAGATCCCGATTCTTGTTTCTAGAAGCGATGCTGCTCATCTTCCAATGAGGATGCCGACTCCGACGAAACATTACTTACAGTCATTCGGCAGCAATACTGGAGGATTGGAGTTCGTACGTCGATTACTTAAATTTTCAATCGCTGCGTTAGATGCCAGACCACGTCTGCGTATCACGGCTGTCTTGCCTTAAATTAGTTTAGTTAGAATTCGTCTCACTCAAATCAGTCCGGTGCTTAGAAATAATTTTTAATTAATACTTAATTTTATTAAGTATTTATAGTGGACAAAAGGGTTTGTCAACTCAACACCCGTAATAGCTAGAGTGACCAACAAAAACTCAGATAATAGAACAGAAACTTAATGCCAAACGAATATTTAAACCCTACTATTTCGGCATCTTGAATACGGTGCGAAATTAAATTGTAGGAAATGCAGACATTGCACTCGACTCATTGAAGTGGAGCTCTATCTCAAAATGGGTCGAGTTGCACAACGCAGACAAACGTGATCTGAGTACAATAGGAGTATCATCAACGATCATTTAGTTTACAAGAACTTATATCTGATATTGAATAAAATCGGATGTATGGAATTAGAAAGCGGATTAGAGAAAATTAGAGGTCTACGTACCATCAGCTTCAAGCTTCACAGAAAGTAAAAGAACAATCCAATTTTAGACCTTTCGTTATCTCGTATGGGCCAAGGTATTCACTAGCTAATTTTCTGCCCGCTACAAACTGGGTACAGCGAATTGCAACCAAATCTCCAATTTTATATCCGTATTCGATTTTACGCTTCTTATCGTATTGATTATTATATTTCTCCTGAGCTTTCTGAATTTCTTGTTTAGCCAATTGCCGGATCTTCTGCCGCTCCTCGTCAAAGTTATCAAACATCTCCTTTTCTAATAGCTGCATGATCTCATTACTTCCTTGCTGCTTGTAGTCTTTGTTGAGACTAACCACACAAACTTTGTGAATCCATCAACCAACGCAAAAATATGTTTGTACTGTTTGGCAGTAGCGTTTATTGGTCCGAGATGGTCTACGTGCAATGTGTGCAACGGCTCTGCTCCTTTCTCTATCTGATGCATGAAACCTTCCTTTTTGCCCAACTTCTTATTGTGGATGATGCATTTAATGCAGTTAGCTATGACCTGAGCAACCTTGCCTTCCAGGTGGGCAATCCAATAATTCTGCTTAACCAAATGCATTGTTTTTTGACTAGCAAAATGTCCAGCATCGTGACCATCCACGATGATTTCTCTCCATTCGTTTTGGCACTACGAGCAAGTCAGTGCCGTCCACAGACTTGAATAGCAAACCTCCTTTAACCTTAAAATTTTCATACGGCCGGCTGTTGAGAATTTCCAAAATCGCATTTATCATGGTATCGTCTTGCTGCGCCTTTTTAATTCTAGCCGACACCTCTGATGAAATCACCATGATTTGCTGCGGATAGCGACTAAGGCAGTCCACATGTTTTAGACGTTCTCCTGCTCTATGTTCCACTTTAAAGTCATAGTCCTCCAAGTATAGGACCCATTGGGCTACCTCTCGTGGTACATACTTCTTAGTGTCTGCTTAAAAGCCGCACAATTTGTTACCAGCGTAAATTGTATACCCAGTATGTATTGGCGAAACTTTTTGCACGCCTCTTGGACATAACTGTGCTGAGGCTCTTCAGCTTCATTGGTCTTCTTGCTCCAGAAAAATACAGGATTCAGAAGACCCTCGTTCCATTGCAGCAGTGCAGCAGCAAATCCATCTTTAGATCCATCTGTATGAAGCTCCGTTTTTGCGTCTCGTTGATAAATTCGCAATACCGGCTCTTTAACTAATGCCTCCTTTAGTAGCTGAAACGCCTGCAGCTCTGCCTGATCCATTGCAAAAGGTACATCCTTTCGTAAAAGATTGGTTAACGGCTTTGCTATTTCCGAATATCCTTTTATAAATTTTCAGAAAAATCCAGTTAGCCCCAAAAAATGACTGTACAGCTTCCCGAATTTCAGTTCTTCGGCACCGGAAACCTGCTGATCGCTTTGGTCTTCTCCATTCCAGGTTTTATTTGTCCAGCTTCCACCGTATGGCCCAAAAGTGAATTTTCGTCTGCAGGAAATGACACTTTTTCCATTTAATTTTCAATCCAAACTCGGCTGCTTTTGAAAATACTTGTCTCATCTTTGTGAAGCATTGCTCTGCTGATACTGCGTGTATAATGATATCATCCATATAAAGGTCCAACACATCTTCATTTATTAAATCTTGGAACACATAGTTAACAAATCAGATGAAAATCGGTGGCGAATTACGGAACCCGAACGGTGCTTTATTGAATTCAAAAAGTCCCTCCTTTGTGATGAATGCCGTAAACTTCTTGCTGCTTTCTTCCGCGGGTGCATGAAAAAATCCGTTTTCTAAATCCATTACAGTAAAAAATTTTGCCTTCTGTAATTTTACAAGCACGTCATATAACACTGGCACAGGAAAGCAGTCCTTGAGGATCATCTTATTCAGCTGGCGGTAGTCCACACAAACTCGGTTTGTACAATCCTTTTTTTTTTACAACAACCAAACGACTAGCGAAGTGTGATGATGATCCATGAACTATGCCTGTGTCAAGCCATTCCTTGACCTGTTGTTTTACTGCATCGGCTTCGTTGAAAGCGATTCGGCTAGGTGCATGCCGGAAGGGAAGGATATTCCCATCTGGCACTATTGTAAGTTGAATCGGGCACTCCTTCGTTTTCTCAGCATCGTTGTAATCGCGTATCATAGTTTTCACAGCACCTTCAAACTGCAGCGGAATATCAACATTAGTATTTGCTTCCACTACATTATAAATACTTATCTGATTTATATCCAAAGTTTTCTCCCCGGCAGGGAAGAAAACTCATATCCAGCTGTTGTCATCGTCACGCTGAACTTTCTGTCGTACCCCAACAACGCATCACATCCTAGTGCACCGTCGACCATGACTAGGAACTTGTGGATCTGCTGCATGTCGTCAATTTGTAGATCAGCGAAGAATTGGCCAGCTGGACGCACTATGTTGGTACCTAATCCTCGTAGGGTCGATACACTTTTCTGCAATTTGCCGCCGTTGATCTTATCGAACACTGAATTCTTCAAAATTGATATGTCCGCTCCAGTGTCGACAAGTGCTTCTACTTCCACATTGTTAATTATCAACTTCTTAAGATGCTTAGCTTCATACACAACATTTACTCCAGCTGATGATGTGCACTCTTTTGACCAATGTCCACTTTCATTGCAACGGATGCATTTCCTTTCACTTTGCAATCTTTGCGCATATGGTCTAATGATCCACAATTAAAACAATAGCGCTTTTTGTCTCTCCTAGCATCCATATTCTTGTTAGAATTCTTAAATGGCTGATATTCTTTTTTCTCCCTGTTTGCATTCTCGGTTTTTAGAATGCTTGCGTATACTTCATATTTTTCTTTCAACTCTTTGAAAGACGTGCCTCCGTACAAGTTATATTTGAAATCAGTTTTTAAATTGAGCCCATTTACGATATATCTTATCACTGACTCCACATCCATTACACCGCGAGCAAAATTCGTTTCATTTGAAGTATGTATTCATGAAAACTTTCCTCTTTACGTTTAACACGGGCATTCAATTGCTTATGAATTTCGGCACTGCACATTTTTTTCCCTTCGAAATTCGGCGATTTGTTCGCGCATTGTTTCGTACTCATACACCGTCGTCGACTCCAAAAATAATGCAGCTGTGTGTTTCTTTTTTGCGCGCGCTTGCACGTACTTTTGTTTTATATTTAAACCATAGGCATCAGCGTTGAGTTCAAAGTTTGAAAACCACTTTTGAACATCCATATTCTCCGTCAAACTCAGGAATTATTTTAGCAAAGTTCTTCACCACTACTTTGAATTCGTCTTTCGCGCTTTCGTCAGCTTGAATTTTTAATGACAAAAGGTGAATGATCTGCTGCAACATTTCTTTATTATTGTCGTTCTGCATTGTACTTGGTAACGCCTGCTGCTGTATATCCGTTATTTCTCCAATTCCTTCTGTGTCGCTCATTCTTTTTTGTACCGCTATACACGGCGCCGGCTTTGTCACTTTTTCTGGCTCTGTGCGCAATGTATGTACCGGTTGACACACTCGTACTGCTGGCAGCTTGCGTTTGGCGGGTGTTTTCGCTTGCCGCCTCGATTTGTCTGGAATCGTCTGTACTTTGGCGCCAGACTTCTGATTTTTAGCACTCATACGCTTTTTTCACTCAGCCGTAACTTTTAAGACTTTTAGTTTTTTGTTTGGACGAGCCCCCAAATGTAAGATTATATGGTGAATCTTAGTTTTATTATGATAAAGTTAATATTATAATTAGATAATTGTACAGCTTAATTTACTTGTCGCTTCACGGCTGACGACAACTTGAAATCACTCCGACTGCTGACCGGCCACTGCTCACTGCTGACTGCCTAATCTCGACTGCTGACTGCCTAATCTCGACTGCTGACTGCCGACCGCTGACTACTCGATATCCAGCTTATCGATTCTTCTCGATATTAGATATCGCCATCCACCGCTTCTCCGACACTTCTTCGAACCACCCATGCCATCTCACCATGTTACATATATACATTTTTTAAATAAATATATATATATGGTGAAATTAATTTTAAGTGCAGAAAAAGACAATGAAAATAATAATTTAATTTAATAGTGTGAGTGCTAGAAATAGGGTTTATTTCATGTAAGTGTTAGGCTAGAAAAATAGAAAAAAAAATGGATTAATTAAATAGATCTATAAGCATTGGATTAATAGCGCTGAAAACATTATACATTTTTATTTGGGGCAACTATAAAAGTTTAGTACATGGTTGTTCTGTAAAGAAAAAGAAAAATAAAAGAAGAGAAGAACAAAGAGAGGAACAAAGTGGGTATGTACAGCAGTGTAGTGACCGTTTGTTTTTATTCTTATTTCCTGAAATAACTATATTATCTCTGTCTTCTATTTTTTCTACTCTATAGGGCCCTGTGTATTTAAAATCTAGTTTATGACCTGTTTCATTTCCTTGTAATGGGTCGTCATGTAATGTCGACAAATTAGCTTTTTCTCTTTAACTTTTATTATTGTGGTCACCGGGTTGAGTAGCGCAACTCTTAAAGATTTCAATATTTGATTCCCCATTTTCTTGAAATTATCTATTGAAACGTGTTCAAAGATTTTTTCCCACGGTGCCATTTTGACTTGGATTATTTTTAATATACCGGCTTCTTTTTCGAGCCTTGGAAATAGTTATTCTAGATCAATATTTCCATTAATATATAAATCACCAATATCAATTCTTGCTATAATTTTCTTACCATGTTTAAAGAAGCATAGTGTGTCTTTTATATGCAAGGTCACTACTTTACGTACTTCGTCATTATTTATGACTTGGTTGTATACGTTGGGCTGAGAAGCTTTTTCGGTAGATTGTCTTGGCATCTCTACTTTTTCCTGCGCAGGATTTCTGTCTACTTTAATACCTGATAGTGACTTTCAGGATTTTGTTTTGTATATCTTTTAAATTTTTTATTGTTATGCATCGGCAACAAAGTTATCTGTACCCTTCAGATATTCTACCGTAAAATTATATTCCTCCAATTTAAGCCTCATAAGTGTCAATTTCGAACTTGGATTGACCATTGAAAATAGATAAGTTAGTGGTCTGTGATCCGTTTTTACCGTGAAGTGGTTACCATAAATATATATAACTCTTGTTGTTGTACTCTTGTTACTTTCTCCTTTAGTAAAGGATCTTGATGCTTATGCAATTGAGAGTTTCAGCCCATTATGGTTTTGAGTTAAAACCGCTCCACACGCTTGCTTACTTGCATCTGTTATTATACAGAATTCTTTGGTGAAGTCTGGATATTGTAACAAGGTTGGATTTATTAGTGCCGTTTTGAGAAGGTCGAAGGAATTCTGGCATTCAGATGTCCATTCGAATTTTACGTCTTTCTTACATAATCTTCTTATCAGACGTGAATAGTCGGCAAAGTTTTTTATAAAGCTCCTATAGTAATTGCAAAAAGCAACGAATCGTCTTGCGCTGTCCGCATCGTGTGGGACTGGATAGCTTTTTATGACGTCGTATTTTTTGTCGTCTGGCAAGATTCCTTTATCAGTTCATTTGTGTCCCAAAAATGTGACTTCATGCATGAAAAATGAACATTTTTCCGGATGTAGTTTCAGGTTGAATTTCCTACATTTGTCGGAAGCATCAGTTAAGTTTTTGACGATGTGTTTCTCGGAAATATTTTGCTCTCCCTAGTTGATCTAAAATATCATCAATTCTATGTAATGTAAATTTATCGGACAATAGCTTCTTGTTAATTTGAAGATAGTCAATTACTAATCGCCATTTATTCTTTTCGGAGTCCAGAAGAGACTTCTTCGGGACTAGCAAGAGTGGGCTCAGAATATGAGACTGATGGTTCGACTATTTTGTCGTCTATTAATTTTTGTTCTTTGGATTGAATTTCTTGTGCTTGACTATGAGGATTTCTATAATTTTTTATATAGCCCGTATATATCATCATTCTTCAACCTAAGCTTTTGTTTGTAAAAATTATTTGTTGTTATTGATTCGGTGCATAAATCTTGTAATTGTTTTTGTAAATAATGGCGGAAAGTTAGTTAAATTAATCATAACGAAGTTGTCTCTTTCTTCGTTAGTTTCTTTTACTATTTCATAATCATTTAAGGTTTCATATTTTATTTTATTTAAGTTACGATTTTATTTGTATTTGTTGTGTTTAGTATTCGGACATAAGTGTTTTTGTGATTGGATTAGTTGGATATGGTATTTGCAATATAAATTCCGTCATCAATTTCTTGATTTAATATCAGAATTTGATAATCTATTGAGGGAATTTGTATTTCACGGACAACTTCGGAACGACCTGGTAGTACTGTCACAAGTATGAAGTATATCTAATTTAATCGGATAATTTAAGTTATTTGGGCGAAGAATTAGTGAGTCTCCACTTTGAGTGAAATTTAATTGGCAATTATATCGTTTTATGAAATCTATGCCTAGTATGCCATCACTAGGTATTGGGAAATTTTTATTGACCAAATGGAAGTCGTGCGGAATTATATAGTTACCGGTAGTGTGTTCTATAAAGGCCAAGCCTTTTTTAAAAAAATTGTACCTTCGCCAATTCCCGATATTTGGGTAGTAATTCTTTCGTTTACTTTTTCAAATATATCTACATTTTCTTTTAATATGGTTATATCGGCACCAGTATCTAGCAACAGTATAAGGGGTTTACCTGTTCCTTCATTGTTAATTTTTACGAATATGCTAACGTTGAGGTTGATTGTTTTTATTGAGCCATTTATTGGCTCTGAACATCTGAGAGGTTTTGTCGGTTTCCGAATTACCTTGAGTTACTCAGATATTACCCCTATTGTTATTTAGGTGTTGGTAGCCACCTCGGTAGGAATTATTCCTTCCCCGGTTGCTGCCTCGGTAATTTCCTCTGAAATTACCCCTATTGTTACCATTGTTATTATTGTAGGAATTACTATTACCGCGTCCATTGCCCCTACTTCCTGGATTATTTCGGTTATAGTTTCCACGGTTCCCTTTATAGTACAAAATTGTACTTGGGCTTCCTGTCATTTCGTTGCTGCATTGGATATATTTACCCATAGCATCCTTGCAATTATTGAAATTGCCGCCTTCTAATTTGAATTTAATAACGTCAAGTGGACTCGCCTTTGATATTGGTATTTAATTTAGCTATAATAGAAGTTTCATTTTGTACAAAATTCAATGAATTTAGATTTTATGACTTCTACGGCCAAGACTTCTTGAGTACCTTCAGTGCGCTCTACAAGTCTTAAAGCCGTTAGGAACCTAGCCAGTAATAGTTTTTTACCATCAAATTGTAGACGATATTTGTCTTACATATTCCCGATCTAAGGCTACTTGGTTCGTCATGTTTGGTTCTAATTCTAGTGGCTCAATGTCGCTCTCAGCTTCAATATCAGTGTCACTAATTAGTGTTGGCTTACATTCGTTAAGATCTTCTAGCTGTTGTTCAAAAGTTGCAATCAATTTTAAATCTTTTGACATAGTTAATAATATATAAAAAAATATGCAACGCCGTGGTTTTTTTTTTTCTTAAATTTGCGCTCTAGCAAGCGCTTTTGGGTCTCTTGGCCTGACTTGGTACGTCAGACGGAACAGGTGCTGGCTGCACAGGTCGTCACTTCGCTGATGGGGCACCGGTGCTGGCTGCACAGGTGTACTCGCAATGTGGAGAAAACAGTGGTCCCTCGCAGTCGTTAGGGCAGACCTTCTTCAGTTTCGGTATCTCCTTTTGTTTGGGTGGAGATTGTTTTAGTTTATTATATATTGAATTATTACAGGGTATGTGAATGTGTGCATGGCTGGTATTTGGTTTTTTCTTTCTAATAATAGCGTCTTTATGTGTTCAACTTCGGCATGTAATTTGACCGAGTTGTCCCAACTTAACGCTTTATTATTGAGTGGCCTTTCTGGCATCTTCTTTTGGCACACATCTCACTCTACTCACTGCGTTTTTCAATAATTGCTGTTTGTAGCTGCCGCTCCCTCTGCAGTTGCCAATATTTCTGGTTGAACGGTAACAGCTTCTCGACATCACGCGCCTATATGTGGTAACCGCTCAACTTTAATATCATTAATAATTGTGTTTGAAAAAAAATAAATAAAAATATGTTGTAATGGGTGCAGAATCATAAATAAGAAATACATAGGTATTTACAGCGCAAGCCGTTTGCGACAAAACTTGTCGCCTGCTGTAATTGTTGAGAGCTTTATTCTAAGCTTAATGCAGAAAAAAGATCGACAACGCAATGTAATAAAGCTGCATTCATGCATAAAGCCACCTTGCGCAAGCTTCAGCTTTGCTGAATATCGCGAGCTTATCAGCAAAGCGATGCATACGCATGCGACAAATCGTCGCTATAATTGAGCATGTGTTAGAAAAAAGCTTTTTGTGGTATATAAGCCTGTAAAGCTACTGAAAAGTTTTTTTCCATTACACATTGCAAAAGACGGCGGAGCTGCTGCACCGTGGGCTGACGGTCTGTCACCAAGCTAAAAAATAAAATTAATTAAAACTTGTGAAAGTGGGTTCAAAATATTAATAATATTATTAATATTAGTGCACAAAATAAAAAAAAACCAATTAAAATTTGGATAGAAAAAAATATAAAATAAATATTATTTTGTGCCCACGTGCAACGTGGATTCTGGGATCTAATCTGGATGCAGCCAGCTCAAGCCATCGTCCCAGAAACTTTTCCTCACACCTTGCAGTTCTTGTACGTTTGGCAGAGCAATTTCGAAAACTGAACATTGAGAAAAGCCATTTTTGTGTAAATAGTGTAAACTATTTAGGATATGTAATCGGTAGTTGAGGTATCTGCACAGATCCTGCGAAAATTGAGTGTGTTCTAAATTGGCAAACACCAAGGAACCTTAAACAGGTTCGTGGGTTTTTAGGAGTATGCGCCATATCGCCGTTTCATCACAATTTTCATCACAACTATGCGGAGTTGACATGCCTCATAACAGATATTGTTGTCTTTTAAAAGAAATTCGTCTGGACAGATAATGCGCAAGAAGCGATGCAAAAGTTAAAGATTATACTTCTGCCCATGTATTACAGAATCCAGACTTTAAGAAAAAATTTTACCTTCATTGTGATGCTAGTAATTTTGGAATAGGAGCCGTCTTGGTTCAACTATCGCCTGATAATAATGAAATGCCAATTGCATTCATGTCAAAAAAATTAAGTCGTGCACAGCAAAATTATAATGTAACCGAACGTGAGTGTTTAGCAGTCATTTGAGCTATTGAAAGTTTAGATGCTATTTAGAGCTGCAGGAATTTGAAGTTGTTACTGATCACTCCAGTCTGCTATGGCTTATGCGCCAACAAAATGAATCACTTATCGAGAAATTTACGCAGAATCAGTCAAAATTTCCTGATATTAAAATTTCTCAGCACTTTATTTAGATGAGAACAGAACATTCCACTGGAGATGAAAGACAGGAACAAAAGTCATGGAAATTATGGGTCCCTGAACGTCTTAGAACAGATGTTTTAAAACAAGCTCATGATAGTGTCATTTCTTCGCACTGTGGAATTGAAAAAACTATCGAAAAATTACGTATAAATCTTTTCTCGTGTGGTTTAACCAAAGATGTGCGTGATTACATTCGAAATTGTGACACTTTTAAGCAAACCAATTCTGTTCTTCGACCGCCGATGGAATTACAAACTCCAACTAGTAGACCTTTCCAAAGGTCATATATTGATTTATTAGGACCGTACCCAAGAAGTAAACGTGGTCATGTCGGATTGCTCATTGTCCTAGATCATTTCAGTAAATATCATTGGATTCATCCTTTAAAAAAAATTTACTTCGTCAGCAATTCAGGATTTCCTATTAAAGAATATATTTCACTGTTTTGGAGTACCTGAAACTGTAGTTAGTGATAATGGTTCTCAGTTCAAAGCGAATGATTTTAATAGTTTTCTAACCGAATTAGGCATAAGACATGTATATACAGCTTTATACTCTTCTCAAAGTAACGCTGCAGACCGAGTCAATCGTTCATAGTTAGAGGCTGTTCGCGCTTACTTGAAAGAGGATCAGACAGAGTGGGACAAGCATATTTCGGCCATTTCATGTTCCTTGCGATCATCTTTGCATCAATCATTATTTTGATTAGATATGATCACACATGGTTCTGATTATCAATTATTAAAAGAAGTATCACTTTTAGAAGAGCTCCATATAGCTCCATTGGATAGAACTGATCAATTCGCACTACTCCGTAAAGATATACAAAATAATATTAGAAAAGCGTACACAAGAAATGCGGCAAAATACAATTTGCGTTTCAACCCCATTACGTACAAAGTAGGTCAGTAAGTTTTTAGACGAAACTTTACTTTGAGCAAATTCTCGCAGAACTTTAATGCAAAATTAGCACCACAGTTTTTTAAGTGTCGGCTAGCAAGAAAACTTGGCAACTGTTTTTATGTTTTAGAGAAATTACAGGGCCGAGAACTTGGAACTTACCATGCGAAAGATATTCGAGTTTAATTTCCTGCTAATCTTCCTTCTATCGAATTAGAATTATCGGGCGGTGTAATGGTTGCAGAATCATAAATAATATAAAAAAAACATAGGTATTTACAGCGCAAGCCGTTTGCGACAAGCTTGTGGCCTGCGCTGTAATTGTTGAGAGCTTTATTCAGAGCTTAATGCAGAAAAGAGATCGACAAAGCAATGCAATATGAGCATTTACTTAACCGTAAGAAGCGTAAAGCTGCGCTGGCTGTTGACTATGACCGGATACTACCCATCCAAAGCGAGCATTTTGTAGCAAGGGCAATTCTGAAATCAATGATCTTGTCCTCACAAAGAAGGTAAGAAAATAGACTTGCACCTATGACTAGATGTATAGGTTGTGGCCTGAAGAATTCTGGGTCAGAATTATATTGCTTGTATCCTTTTCCTACCCAAGCATAATTCTCATATGCGATTATTTTTATAGTGATTTCCTAAATATGTAATAGACTAATTGTGCTGCTGGCCAAGACTGTCTCTGCCGCAGCCGCAGATCGGCGTATAGTGCCGCCCCAATAATTCGGCCCTCTACATACTGAATTGTACTGCAGTTTCACCTGGAGCCCCAGCAATTAAATAAAATAACAAAAAAATAAAACAAAAAAACGAAAAACAACAAACAAAATTAGGAACATGTGTGTTCAGTGGTACAGTGTTAAAAAAAAAAATTTAACAATAATGAGTTAAAACATAGGAACATTCGTGTACAGTGGTACAGTATATATATAGGGAAGAAAATTAGGTAAAAGAAAAATTAAGAAAACATGTGTACAGTGGTACCATGTACAAGAAAAATGTGGAAAAAAATAATTAATAAAAAAAAACAGAAACAGGTGTGCATAGTGGGACAAGGCAGATAATATTTGTGAGAAAAAATAGATGAAAAATTTTTAAAAAATGTAACAGTTTAGATAATTCTATTTTTGAAATTTTTCTGAGTTAAAATTAGTATGAATTAAATTAAATTGAATAACAAAAGTACACATATATATAGAAAAAAATAGATAAAAATGCATAATCCCAAACCTTTCCCATATCCCACATGATAAAAATTTAATATAAAAAGCAAAAAAAAAAAAACACAAAACAACAACACGAAAAATATAAATCGCAACATGAAACAAAACAAACAGCATGACCCGGCACACGGTTGAAAGGCCTTTCATCGATTGCTCTTCGGATAAATGAATGTAAGTCACACGTTTTTATTTCTCTTTATTCTTTTAACAATGAAAAAAAAATGTATTATATTTTTATTATTCCATTATTCCTGCACACTGAAAAAAATTCTTTTTTAAAATACTGAGTATCTACAAAATTTAAAAAAAATATATTAAAAATAAATAACAAAAAAAAAAGAAAAAAAAAAATATATATATATATATATAAATATAAAATATATAGGAATTTTATTTCTTAAAATTTTTTCAAATTATTCAAGTAAGAAAACAAATTAATTTGAATTAAAATTATAATTTTATAAGGAAATAATGGCATCTTTTTTTTTGTATTAGCTAGATTTCGATATATTATAAATAATAATGATGGTAGATTAAACGCAAAAACTACAAATAATTAAAATGTTAATTATAAATTAAAAATTTTCTGTAACTAGAAAAAACAACACAAAAATAAAAATCCATTAAATTCAAAGTTAGGAAGATCACATTGAATATCTCAATATATATATATATTTGGGTAATTTATTATTAAATAAATATTGTTATTAGTTTGAGATTAATAAGTAAATGTTTTCTTTCCTGTTGACATGCGTACATAATAATATGAAGGTTTAGGGAATCTCTATAAAAATAATCGCAAATGAGATTCATGGTTGCGGGGATCGAATACTAGCTAAGATCCTCCAAATTCATTTTTGACACTCTGGCTATATAATTCAGCCCTCAATTTATTTACCGAATTTTTGATAATTTTGCGTTCCAATTTTTCGATCGTTCGAGATTTTCGTTGTTAGGAAGTTTAGATTCCATTTTAGTTTCAGTAGGGACTCTATAAAAATAAAACTTGTATGTGCTAAGAGTTCTACAGGACAAAGCAAACCCACCCCAAGTCTGACTCCTAAGCGAGGGCAATTGCATTTAATTGAGTCGTTGATACTAATTGTTGATTTCTGTCCTTAAAGTAAGCATCCCTATCATACACTTCTCTCATTGCTTTTAATATGGCCATGTAGAACTTGGGACTTAAATATTTTTATTCAATTTTATTTATTTATAATCATTTTCTTACAGTTGCTATAGCCAATTACTATTAATCATCGAAGTTCATACTGTGTATATTTAAATTTTATCCAGGTCATTTGCCTGGCTCACACACTTTTTTTTAAACTTTTATTGTATAACATGTGTCTTACAAAAAAAAAATTAAATAAACCTTGTGAAATGTATAAAAAATATTAAGTTGAAAAGAAAAACGAAAAATAAAAAAAAAACACAACCAATGAAAATCGTTATCCAATATGGATAAAAAGATTAGATTATTTTGCGCCCACGTGAAACATGGGTTCCATTATCTAATCTAGATGCAACCAGATTAAGGCTGATCTTAGGACATAAATTCCTACGACAAAAACATTATTATTTGTTAAATCGGAATATTATTTCTTAAATTTATCCAAATTTTGTAAATAAACAAAGAAATAAAAATCAATTATTTATTAAATTTTTTTATGAAAAAAGTTAAATGAATTAAAATGAATTATAAGAAAATATGAATATATATGGATATATTTTCTTCTAATGAATAGTTAGAATTTTATATATTATAAATAATTGAGGAGGTAAAGACCGCGAGAATCTAATACTACCTAAGATCCACCAAATTCATTTTTGACAGTTTCTATACGAAAGCAGCTTTCAATTTGTTTACCGAATTTTTGATAAGTTTGCGATTGTTTCAATTTTGGATCACGCGATATTTTCGTTATGAAGTTTAGCTTCCATTTTAGTTATGAAGTTTAGCTTCCATTTTAGTTTCAGTGGGGACTCTATAGAAATAAAACTTTATGTGGGAAGAGTTTTGCAGGACACAGCAAACACAATCTCGAAACAGCTAGGGAATTAAAGGGTCCCGACCCCCGCTGTGACACCGACGACTCCCGGTATTCAATAATTTTGGTTGTAGCAAATGTTACATAAAGGTCTGACTCCTACATTTAATTACATTTTGCTGCATCAATTTTTTGTGTTAGTACTAGCGCTTTTACATAAGTTATTGGCGCCCAAACGTGGGGGCACAGCTACATTTGGAAAGACTATTGATAGCATTAGAAGCCACTAATGTTAGTAAGATAGTTTTCTGAATTAGTCGTCACACAGTCCCCCAACTAAAGAGTAGCATTATTTTACTTACATTGAAAATTTATGCTATGAGGGTTATGGAAAAAACATCATAGTTATGCCTTGGCTGTGTGAGATTGATTAATTCAATGTGTCTTGGAACTTGGTATTTGGCTAAGATCGATTACCTTACCGATATATACATATGTTAAATTATATTTAAAACATAGGATAGTTCAATCTAGACACTCAATTTACTCCACTGCTCTCCAAAGTTAGTGCTCGCTAGTTTTCGATATCTATTTTATTAATTATTAGAATTTTGATCATGAAACTTTACAATACTATTGCATAATAATCTGGAATCTTGAGTATTTAGCTGAGACTGAATACCCTGCCGATTATGCGTGCGAAAGCCTTTTGTTTTGATAATTGATTAAATTTTTGGTAAATTTAGAATTGATTTCTTATCCTTTTTAGGTATGATTAGTGGATAAATGTTAGATGTAAATGCAGTCTGGTTGACTCTAGAATAGATGTATCATACTGTTTTAGTGTATCGTATATAGTGTATAGTGTATACCGAGCAACAGGAATGTGTTTAAATGAGTATATATGACAATTGTCAGCTTTTCTATTTGTAGTAGGAATAACCCAAAATTCTTTTCTTACTTTTTAAATTCGAGTACTGTCAAAAATACAAAACAAATAACGATTTTTATATTATCAAGTTACCAAATGTCAATTAAACAGGAAACTTTATAAGTTAATAATGCCTATTGAACATAGCCCCCAAAATTGTAGTGTTTGTTGTAAGATAATGACCAATACTCAGTCAGGCTATATAACAGCCTGTAAGAATATTTTCCATAAAAATTGTCTTGAGGATTGGTTACAAGCACATAATAATTTTCCCGAATGTGTCAATCTAATAGACACAAATAATTTAATTGTAATTGTTCACCCAGAGCAAAACAGGTTGATGCCAATGTTCCAGGTACTAGCCGTCGTCCTATCACTAGAAATTTAGTAGTATAATTTAGTTTCAGTAGGGACTCTATAAAAATAAAACTTTATGTGCTAAGAGTTCTACAGGACACAGCAAACCCACCCCACCCCGAAAGAGCTAGGGAATTAATGGGTCCCGACCCCCGCTGTGACACCGTCGACTCCCGGTATTAACACTCAAAGATGGATAATCTTTGAGCAATAATCTTGTTTACGTGAATGTTATCTGAGTGTCTGACTCCCATAAGTGGGACCCGATTACATAAGTGTCTGACTTCTACACGAGGGCATCTACATTTAGTTACATTTTACTGCATCAATTTTTTTGTTAATACTAGCACTGGTTTGCTAAATAAGTTTTTTGGCGACCAACGTGAGGCAAAAGGCTACATAAGATTTTTGGCGCCCAACGTGGGGCACAGCTACATTTGGAAAGACTATTGATAGCATTACAAACCACTAATGTTAGTAAGATACCTTACTGAATTAGTCGTCGCACATCCCCAACTTAGGAGTAGCATTGTTTTACTTACATTTAAAGTGTATGATATGAAAGTTATAGAATAAAACATCATAGTTATACCTTAGCTGTATGAGATTATTTGATTCAATGTATGTGACTTGGTACTTGGTATTTGGCTAAGATCGATTACCTTGCCGATATATACATACATATGTTAAATAATGATTACAACATAGAAGAGAGCGATCTAGACACAATTTATTCCATTGCTCTCCAAAGTCAGTGCTCGCTTGTTTTCGATTTATAGTATATTATTCATTAGAATTTTATTATTATTTATTTATTATCAAATAAAAATAAATAAAAAACCATTTCTCCCCTATCATGAACTACTTAGAAATTATTATTATTATTAGAAGATTATTTGGTGCCGAATGTTGATTACCCAATTTCTTTTAAGTTTTTGATACCCATTTATTTATTTATTTATTTATTATTAAATCGACTAATTGCAGTCGATTCAAACATTAAAAGGATAAAAATAAATTATTATATAAATTAAATTAAAAATTAAGAAAATTTTTAAATTATAAATTACAATTAAGATTAAATTAACATTATATTTAAGCTTTCTAGGGGCATGAAATACATGATCCAACATTTGTTGCACAGGATTGGGGAACAACCAGCAAAAAAATACCCAATCAGACCAGAAAATATAATGAAAATAGAATAGAAAAATATAACTAAAATAGACTAGAATAGAAAAAGGATAGAAAGAAAAAGAGTAATAAAGAAAGATAAGGACAATTCAGGAAAACACCAACCAAAAAGAAGCAGTGTTGCCAAGGCAGCAACCACTTCAACCATCAATGATGAGGGTTTTCCCAAAGATAGAACAGAAGTGCAGATTTTAGGTGTAAGAGAGAGAGTTCTAAGGAGATAACGTGATAAAATTCGTTGAGCACAGTACACGGAATCGATTGTGCAACGCATAGTGAGTTGTGCAATTAGATAAAAGTAAGGGATAATAATTTCTTGTTAATCTATGAGGAACATGAAAGTTAAGTCGAGATAATAGAAAAGGAGAGCTAATGTCACCGGTAATTAATTTATGAAGAAAAATAATATCAAGTTCTACGGTTAGTTAATGAAGGGAGATCAATGAGTAAGAGCCTAGCAGAGTACGGTAGAAGACGGCGATCGAGATCCAAGTTTCGCCACGAAGAGCAAAGAGGAGGAATTGCTTCTGTAAGGATTCAATATTCAATACGAACTTGATGGATTCCATATTGATGACTCCAAACACATGAACAATATTCTAGTATGGGGCGAAGTATAAAGGAATTTGGTAACAAAAGGATCATTACACTCCTTGGAACAACGTTTAATGAATCCAATTCGATCTAGCTTGAAGATTAAAAGATCATGATTTACAGAGTCAAATGCTTTACTGAAATCAGTATAAATGACATCTGTTTGCATTCTACTTAAGAATCCATCATTCACCAATGATGTGAATTCAAGCAGAGTAGTCGTGGTAGACCGACTCTTAATAAAGCCATGTTGAAAAGGTGAAATTATTGACTTACAGAGGTGCTGCAAAGTTGATGTTACAATTTTTCGAATAATTTTGGGATTGCAGACAACTTTGCAATTCCTCTGTAATTCGATATATCGGATTTTGCTCCCTTTTTGTGAATTGGGATAATATATGATACCTTCCAAAGGCATGGAATAACAGCGGAATCAAGAGATAAGTTAAAAAGTTTTAGTAGGGGAAGATTTAAAGAGCTCCAGCATTCTCTGAGTACGCAACTTGGGATATTATCGGGCCCAGGAGAAAATGTAACTAGATCATTATCAGTAATGATAGGAGCAAATAAAGAGTTAGAGGAAAAAATAGGATAAGGATAAGGGAAAGCAATATTGTTAATGAAAGAAGTGTAAGTAGATTGAAAGAAATATGCAAAAAGGTTAGCACTAGAGAATAACTCAACTTACTATTACTTATGTATTTAAAATCGCAAATGTAATCGAGCTTTTCAGTTCTCTCCTAATTGAAAGCTGATGATATTTATTAATGGTAGAGTTTCATATATGAACATCTGCTACTATATATAAAAGCAAGAAAATAAAATAAATGAATATGAAATATATTTATTTATTTATTATTAATTAAATCTACTTGCAGTGTATTTAAGAAATACAAAAGGTAAAAATAAATTAATATATAAATTAAATTTAAAATTAAGAAATTAAATTAAATTGAAAATTACAAATAAGATTAAATTAACATTGCATTTAAGCATTCTGGGGTATTGAATACAAACTATGGTCCAACATAGTAGTTTGAGTAGGGGAAGATATAAAGAGCTCCAGCATTCTCCGAGTACGCAACTTAGGATATTGTCGGGCCTAGGAGAAAATGTAACTAGATCATTATCAGTAATGATAGGAGCAAATAAAGAGTTAGAGGAAGAAATAGGATAAGGATAAGGGAAAGCAATATTGTTAATGGAAGAAGTATAAGTAGATTAAAAGAAATTTGCAAAAAGGTTAGCACTAGTAAAGTCGTCCATGGATCCCTCAATCTTCAGAAAAAATTTAGGAGTCATAGACGAGCTCAAACTCATTCCTGCAGCGCATAAGATACTCATTATATCATTGAGAGTTAAGGAGAAGGAAGTTAGATTTAGCAATAGAATATTTAGAAAAATCAATATTAGATCCAGAGAGTTTAAATTTTTTAAATAGCTTAGTTTTAATATTTTTTAAATTTGAAAGTCGACGTGTAAACCAGGGGAGGCTTGGATAAAACAGGCAATACAACACTACTTGAAATGAAAATATCAAGAAGTGAGTTAATAGTGGCTTAGAGTGGGTTAGAGCAAAATTTATATCAACCGAATTGTATAGAGTAGACCAATCAGCTGAGGAAAGAAGTTGATTAGGCAAGGAAAAATTTCGCCGGGTTTTACTAACAGGTTTGGATAGTGGTTTAGTCGACGTGGCAATTGATAGGGAAATTTCTACGGTAATGGACAAGATCTTGACACACTGGTAGAAGAACAATCTTTGACAAAAATAAGATCAAGCATTCTGTCAAGATTATTAGGAATCGAGTTTATTTGAAAAACTAAAGGTCATACGAGGAATCTAAAAAGTCATGTTGTGCGAAGGGACAAGATAATTAGATTTCCTAAAGAGAGATCTCTGAATATTAGGCAAATTGAAATCATAAAACGACAAACATATCTTTATCACGTACGAGTGTTGATGTATATTTAATACGGCTTATATGCTGCATATAAATAGAAATATCAGAACACGGAGGGATATAAGAGCACGTTATGAAAATGGAACATGATGGAAACGATACCTTAATGGCAACTATTTCCACATCAGGAGGTGAAACGGATAAAGTAATTGACTCGGACCGAAGGGAATAATTAACTGCAATGAGTACCCCACCACCACGACGAGTTATTCTATCTTTTCTGTAGGATGTAAAGGCTGTAGAAAAAATTTCAGAATTTGAAATTGAGGAATTAAGCCATGTCTCAGAAAAAGCACTAATTTGAGACTTTGTAAAAATACATTTTTAAGCTTAGACACTAGACCTCTAACATTCTGATAACTGATATGTAGTAAATCTGAAGATCGATCTAGTTTTTTGGAGGATTATTGTAACTCTGGACTTGTAACTCGTGCTGTAGTTGGAGCACTAGCCTGAGCTTGATTAGGAGAAGTTCGTTGGACATGAACAGCAAATAGATTGGTATTTGAAGAATTATCGGGGTGTTCAAAGGAAAGAAATAGCTGTTAGTAGCAAGAGATTACACAAACAATGCTTGAGCAATGTGTAGAAGCGGCGAGCGGCGAGCGGCGCAGAAGCGAAGAACCGCACGAAAAGAAGATAGGTATAGGTATTATTAATAGAATAATTAAAGCTTTTGATAAAAACTTATTTTTATTTTTTTATTATTTTTCATTTCATTTCATTTTTAGTTGGCATTTAAATTTTTGACAATTTTGTAAAACAAGGTTACAAATACATTGGGTTCAATATATTTAATCATTTCTTTTACAATTTTTCTTTTTAATAATTTTTCATTTTTTAAATGAATTGTTTAGGTGTCCATTCGATCGGGCGCCTATCATTTTTAAACATTAGACAGATGTCTATGGTACTTGTTGATGGAATCGACCTAGCTGGTTAATCGTAGCAGGACGGTCGTATCTCTGAATGGCAACGATTCAATTAGTTTAGGTTTAATGTCGTACTCATTGATCACATAGCCGAGGAACTGTACACTTTTTTCCACGATTTGGCATTGGCTTACATTAAAGCAAACGTCATGCTTATGCTGAATTTCCAATACTGTGCGTATATGTCATGATCATTATATCATGAATGTAGCAATATACGAAATAGATTCCTCTAAATACGGTGTCAATAAACCTTTGAAAACTCCAAGTAGCATTTTTCAGTCCGAAAGGCAAGCATATGTATTCGACGGGGCCGAAGGGCGTACATACAGCTGATTTTTGGATATACTCATCTGCCTCAGGAATTTGTGAAATCATGAAAATAAAATTACTTAGTAAAATAATTATTATTTTACACGATCCGATCTATGATTATAGACTCAAGCAGACACTGAAATTTGAAAAAATAAAAACACGACTCGAATTCGAGGTTTGACTTTATTTTCCGGAGTTCACTTTAAGACTAAAGTAAAAATATATTTTCTTGGCTTCGCACGCCAAAAGAGGGCTGAATTGAATTTTGTTTATGTTTACATTATTCTTAAGTGCGGTGCGCTGATGACCATTATTTGTTTATAATATGTTTGGCGGTTCAATCTCGGTTCTTAAGTAAAATTGGGTCTTAAGTGTTTGTTATTTATGTATTGTTTTGTATATTTGATGTTACTGGTTTTTAAGTAAAATTGGGTCTTAAGTGTTATGTTATTTATGTATTGTTTTGTATACTTATGTACGAGGATATTTGATTACTGATATGTGAGTACGTATGTTACTTCCCTTAAAAGGAAGCCTATGTTTAGGCTGAGATTATTGGGTAATGGGTTTTGTGCTACTTCGAATTCAGCTGGTGCTGGATTGTGATTTATATGTCTTTGCCTTTTCATTTTTGAATATATCAACATAAATGGTTATGATTTTGGTTACTTCTAATGGCGGATATAATGGTATTAGGTCCATTTCTGGTTTTAAGTAATTTTCGCTTAAGATAATGTTTCCGATTTATTCTTATGATTTTATTTCCATTAATTTTTAATTCTTTATTTGATTTTTTACAGTTTTGTGTAACATTGGTTTCGGTTAGATTCCAGGTTAAAATTATATTGGGTTCTATATATTTAATCATTTCTTTAGTATTTATTTAAATGAAATTACAGATTGGTTTTTGGCTCTTACAATCATCTTTAATACAATCATCCTGTACTTCTTCATTTTCTTCATTATAGATTTTGTTTTCATTTTCACAATAAGATTTAGTTTCAGTATAATCTAATTGGTAACCTTTATGATCAGGATAAGGGGTGATTGTTTTATTTCGTGTGCAATAGGTATGTGGGATATAATTAGTAATTGATTATCTTTATATTAGGAGTCCTCGTTTCTGTCTATTTTCTTGATCTATTATTATTCGACTTAATTTTGAATAAAAATCTATTTCTGGATGAGGTTAAGCTATTAACAGTATCGATGTTGGATATCTGAATTTATTGAGCGGGGCCTGGGGTACATAGTAGAAGTAGTATCATAAGTATTTTTCTTTACAAATTTATCGCGGCAATGTTCGGGCTTCGGCGTAATTTTCATGGGCATGTCTGTATTGCGGCGTTCTGTTTTAGAAAGGTTACAAATGTGACATTCATTTATTATGTTTTGAATGAGTCATTGACTGTTGGGAATGGAAAACATAATATTTCCATAACTCAAATACTATACCTGTTGGTTTGATTTTTTGTCAACAAAAAATTTTATTCAGAAATAATTCAGTTTTCTATAATTTTGTATAATGTAAGTTCAATGAAATGAGCAACAACACTAATTAAAATTGCTTATGTATATAAGGTATTCAGCTTGCGAATTAAGACGAACCGAATTGAGTGATAGAGAAATTCTAACTAAAGTCAAGGTGCAGCAGCCTATACGGTGAAGATTGATACAAAGCTTGCGGCAGGCGCTTAGCCGAATGTAGACATGGTCTGGAAGCATCTAAACCTGCGATTGAAAATGAAAATAATCTTCTTACGAAGGCATCATCCACGGTGATAAGATCTTGTGCTGGCTTTACATCAGCCTCCTCTAATAATGCTGCTGAGGGCTGTATCCGGTGGTTAAGTTGGAGCTCTAATTTCTGACCAGTTTACTTAACCGTAAGAAGCGTAAAAGCTGCGCTGGCTGTTGACTATGACCGGAAACTACCCATCCAAAGCGAGCATTTTGTAGCAAGGGCAATTCTGAAATCAATGTATATATTGCTTGTATCCTTTACCTACCCAAGCATAATTCTCATGTGCGATTATTTTTATAGTGATTCCCTAAATATGTAATAGACTAATTGTGCTGCTGGCCATGACTGTCTCTGCCGCAGCCGCAGATCGGCGTATAGTGCCGCCCCAATAATTCGTCCCTCTACATACTGAATTGTACTGCAGTTTCACCTGGAGCCCCAGCAATTAAATAAAATAACAAAAAAATAAAAGAAAAAAACGACAAACAACAAACAAAATTAGGAACATGTGTGTTCAGTGGTACAGTGTTAAAAAAAAAAAAATTTAACAATAATGAGTTAAAAGATAGGAACATTCGTGTACAGTGGTACAGTATATATATAGGGAAGAAAATAAGGTAAAAGAAAAATTAAGAAAACATGTGTACAGTGGTACCATGTACAAGAAAAATGTGGAAAAAAATAATTAATAAAAAAAAAACAGAAACAGGTGTGCATAGTGGGACAAGGCAGATAATATTTGTGAGAAAAAATAGATGAAAAATTTTTAAAAAATGTAATAGTTTAGATAATTCTATTTTTGAAATTTTTCTGAGTTAAAATTAGTATGAATTAAATTAAATTGAACAACAAAAGTACACATATATATAGAAAAAAAATAGATAAAAATGCATAATCCCAAACCTTTCCCATATCCCACATGATAAAAATTTAATATAAAAAGCAAAAAAAAAAAACACAAAACAACAACACGAAAAATATAAATCGCAACATGAAACAAAACAAACATCATGACCCGGCACACGGTTGAAAGGCCTTTCATCGATTGCTCTTCGGATAAATGAATGTAAGTCACACGTTTTTATTTCTCTTTATTCTTTTTACAATGAAAAAAAATTTTTATTAAATTATTATTATTTCCTTATTCCTATACATTGAACAAAAATTCCTTAAAATATTGCGTATCTACAAAAGCAAAAAAAGATTGTATTAAAAATAAATACAAACAAAAAATAATATAATACAAAAAAAAAAAAAAAATGAGAAAAATATAGAGTATAGAATATGATAGGCTAGTTTTTTTCTATGCACATTTGTTTACACACCGTGCCATAAAAACATTACTATGTTATTAGTTAAATACGAATTTTATTTTTTAAATTTTGTCAAATTATATAAGTAATTTTTTTATTTTTTAATTAATTTAAATTAATCAAAATTTTTTTATGAAAAAAAAAATTAATTGAATTTGTTGAATTAAAATTAATTATAAGGACATATGGATATATTTTTTTTAATACTTAGATTTCGATATATTATAAATAATGGTGGTAGATTAAAAGAGAAAAAAAAATACAAATAATTAAAATGTTAATTATAAAGTAAAAACTTTCTGTAACTAGAAAAAAAAAAACAACACAAAAACATAAATCCATTAAATTTAAAGTTACGAAGATCACATTAAGTAACTCAATGGAGTATATATTAGTGTCATTTATTATTAAATAAATATTGTTATTAGTTTGAGATCATGAAGTAAAAGTTTTTTCCTGTTGACATGGGTACATAATAATATAAAGGTCTAGGGAATCTCTATAAAAATAATCGCATATGAGATTCATGGTTGGGTGGGTAAAGACCGCGACGATCGAATATTAGCTAGGATCCTCCAAATTCATTTTTGACAGTCTGGGTATATAAAGCAGCCCTCAATTTGATTAACGAATTTTTAATAATTTTGCGTTTGTTCCAATTTTTGGGTCGCTTGAGATTTTCGTTGTTAGGAAGTTTAGCATCCATTTTAGTTTCAGTAGGGACTCTTTAAAAATAAAATTTTATGTGCTAAGAGTTCTACAGGACACAGCAAACCCACCCCACCCCGAAAGAGCTAGGGAATTAAAGGGTCCCGACCCCGCTGTGACACCGTCGACTCCCGGTAATCACACTCAAAGATGGATAATCTTTGAGCAATAATTTTGTTTGCGTGAATGTTAACTGAGTGTCTGACTCCCAAACGTGGGGCCCGATTACATAAGTGTCTGACTTCTACAAGAGGGCATCTACATTTAGTTACATTTTACTGCATACATTTTTTTTGTTAATACTAGCGCTGGTTTGCTAAATAAGTTCTTGGCGACCAACGTGAAAAAAAGTTACAAATATTATTATTATCCATGTCAATAGGAAAGAAAAGTTTTACGTCATCATATTAAAATAATACAAATATTAATATAATAAATAAATAATTAAATAAATAATCAAAATTGTAATTTAATATAGAAATTTTAATGTAAACTAATAAACTCTAATATTTATCTATCTACATTATTACATTACATTATTTAAATGCATTGAAAATAAATTTTTAACTAAATACATTTGAAATACAACTGGATTAATTTATTCTAATTAAATTTAATAATTTATAAAACAGCTTATCAACTCCACATTTGGGGAACCCGACGTAATTTTTATTAATAATTAATTAACTAACGGCCGAAATTAATGTTTGCTTGGACTTGTGCAGCAAAATTTAAGCTTCATTCAATCTTGCTCATGATAGTTTGGAGGAGCTTGATTATGCGCAGATCTGGAGCGAGCTACGCGATAACTTTGATAACTTATTTGTGTCTTTGTTATCTCGCTTGCGGAAACAATTCGAATGTCGGCGACCTCAGCAGCCCTTATAGTCCATATTTCGGAACCAGGACGACAGCAGTAACCAGCAAACGGTCATTCATGTCGACCATTCGCATTGATCTCTCTTTCCAAAAATTAAATTTCCTACATTCTTGGAAGTGTATATGTCAATGCTCACCACCGTCATTGACAGTGAACCGGATTTGACAAATTTTGAGAAATTTCAGCATTTAAACTGATCTTCGGTCCTTTTCGGATAAGCTTAACACCCATCTGCAGGCTTTGAGCACTTTCGAGCGGATTGCTAGCTGGATGATGATCTACATGCTACTACCAAGGCTGGATTCAACGACTCAGTCTAAGTTGGAGGACCATGCACCCAGTGGAAAAATTCCAACGACTGTGGACTTCACGCAATTTTTGAGAAACGCTGTTTAAGGTTGTTGCTTCCGGCTGTGTATTTTGTGTTGTTTCTGGCCACTCCATATACAAAGTAATTATTAATTATAATTGATTAATCATTTATTTGAGTGATAGGAAAGCCGAATACCAATCCAGCTTGAATACCAATTAATTATTAAATATGAAATGAGTTGTTGGCCTATTTGCAAGCTATGTATTTTTAATAATTCTTCGGGATCCAAATATCGAAGTTCGTCATCTCCAAGACGACGTGTCGATAAGTATTCCATTAATCGAATGATTCCGATAATTATCGAAATGCAGGTTACGATGTTACAGATATTTCAACTTTGAACTTTTGTTTGGCAATCGTCTCATAGCGGCCACGCAAATATGCTGTTTGCAGGTTATGCAACGACAGCAAGTCTAGCACTCGTCCAGTGCAGGCCAATTGCCAAGAGAGCGTTGACTCTTGTTAACTTACACATGCACTCGATTCTCAAATTTATTACCTTCTCTACAATTGAACGAATCTAAGAAATTAGTATTGTGCCTAAATTGCTTAAATCTGGACACCAATTACGTACTTGCAACTTTGGCTACTGCAGTTGTACTGGTCAAGGACCGCAGATGATCTCTCGTCCCTTGCCGCGCACTATTTGATTCCGGATCTAAACTTCATTTGATCACATTTCGCTTGGCACAACGATTGCAACAGAAATGAACTCGCTCTGATGCTGCTGTTTCGGGTATAGGGGATTCCAGTTTTACAGTGTGCCTCAGTCTGCAGTCACAAGCAACTGATTATACTGCCAAAACTTTTGTATTGGTTGCTCCGAGGATTCCCGATCATGAACACAGCACTGGCTTGGATACAAGGAACTGCGATATACCTTCAAACATTCGTTTAGCTAATCCAGAATTCTTCAGGTTACAACGTATAGATTAAGTGAGCCTCCAAATTGACCTTGTTCCAAAAAACTCGCCTTGGGTGGGTGGTCTCCAGCAAAATGAGACTGATCAGACTAATTCACAGTTACAGGTTGATACCCTGTTGCGGCGCTTCTGGGAAATAGAAAATTGTTCTGATCCCTCTATAAATACAATAAATGAGGAGGTCGATTGTGAGTTGCATTTTATCAATAACTTCCTTCGTTTGCCATCTGGAGAATTTTCCATTAAGTTGCCCCAGAAGTTGGATCGAGATGTATTGGGAGGCTCTTACACGCAAGCACACGTTTTCTCAATCGCAAACTCAAGCGTCATCCCCAGCTGAAGGTGAAGTGTCAGTAGAAGCTATATTCGTAAGTCGGTGCCGTTATTTTCTACCACACCACCTTGTGCTAAAGACAGTACAGATACGAGAGTTGTATTCGACGTGATTTTCGCTAAATGATATACTCATGGCAGGACCACTATGCATGCAAAGCTTTTCCTTACATTACTTCGTTTTCAATCTTCAAGCTAGATACTGTCACATATAGAATCAAGCCTGCTGCCTTTCTATGCATATATGTAGTTTTAAGGAAAGGCCGCAGCTCACAATCTCGGCTTCTCTGCTCTAAATGGCTGCTGCTCTGCTTTCGCAGCTCATTAGCGGACTATCACAACTGAAAATCTTTGTTGGAAAATTTTACTGCTGGTCTGAATTAATAACAGTTCTTTCTTGGAATCATAATGAGCCTGCTAAATTTAACGTCTTCGTATCGCATCGAGTCGCTGCAATTCAAGAAAAAACTGTGGGCATGGATTGGCGCTATGTGCCAACCTCGTGCAATCCTGAAAACATCTTAACTAGAGGAACCTTGCCAACTGTACTTGTGGATTCTCGACTATGGTCTGATGGGCCAATCTTCCTTTGAAGACAAGGAAGCATGGCCTTCTTTTGCCCGATAGATCGCTGCTCAAACTTGCAGCTGGATGCAAATTCGCAAACTCTTTCGGAAAGTTGCAGAGTTCCTTTGAGTACGTATACAAATTCGTGCAATGCACCAAAACTTTTGGATTGTCTATTGGAGATGTGCTGGGTGGAACACAAATTCTTCTACGATCTGTATAGCAATCACAACTATGGATATTACAATTCTTCACTCGACAGCAAAATGGTAGAATATTCTAGCTCTATATCATCTCTTGCGCCGTCCTTAGATATTTTCACAAACTAAGGTGCTAGTTTTGACCCCTTCTTCTTGGGTACGGTCCTAACAAATCAATATATAACCTCTGGAAAGGTCTACAAGTTGGACCTTGGAAGCCCATCGGCGGTCGAAGAACATAATTACGAGCCATGATTTCCTTATAGGTGTCACAACTACTATTGTAAGCACTTACATCTTTAGCTAAGATGAGCCAGAAAAGATTTCCACGTAATTTCTCGATAGTTTTTTGTATTCCACAATACGCAGAAATTACACTATTATGAGGTTGGTTTAGAACATCTTTTCTAAGATGTGCAGAGAAATTTTAAAACCAAGAAATTTTGACTGATTCTGCGTAAATTTCTCGATAAGTGATTTATATTCTGAATCAAAGAAAGCTTTAGATTCCAAATTAATAATTAATTGGGTTAATTTCCAATTCTAAGAGGTCATCCTCACACATTCTCTTCAATCTTTCAATTTGCCATTATTATCTAATTCTAACATACGATCTATCTTGGCGTACAACAGTTCCTCAACTGCTGGACTGATGTTATAAAAGTTGCTTTACTGAGGAGCGACTCCGTTATCAATGTGATGTTGAATCATCGGTGTTCTACCTTATCCGTCAAGATAGTTAGGGAATAAATTTTTAATATTGTCCGCTTATTTATGGCTCAGCGCGGGATGGTACCAACCAAGGTCTGTTAACTGCTGGCAAATGTGCAGTGCTAACTGGGCGAGATATTGACAAAAAGGTTGTGGAGTCCTGAAGTGCAATCTCTCCAATATGTATAATTCTATGATATGTCAATTTCTTAAGTTGCATAAAATGTCCAAGCTTTTGTCAGGCGATTATGATGTTTTTCCTCTACAATGGAAGAAAATTCAGAAAATGTATCAACTCCTCGCCGTTTAGAAGTAAAGTGATTTTGATTCAGGTGGTGTCTGAGACTTAATCTCTGGCAACTGCTTCAATTAGACCCCATCCTGGTACTGCACCACTGTGCTTAAATTTAAATTTAAGTTTAACAATTCTTAATTATAGTTCGAGTTATACTTGAAAAGTTTAGATTCTTACTTTTTATTTTAGATCAATTAAAAAAATAAGTAATAGTACTCAATCTCTTTCTAAGTAACAGGTAGAAGGTGGTATTTCGGATCAGGGAAAAGAGCCGAGTCGATCTAGCCATGTACATTTGCTTATCCTTCTCTTTGACTTTCTGACTAGAGAGATTATTTACCACCTCAAATTCGTACGCCAGAAAATCTAACTTAAACTTAATAACATACTCAATTCACAGGTAGTGAGCTGAAGAACCGATCAAATAATAAACACAGAAGATGTTTAAAAATTATTGAACTTTGGACAGATTAGCAGACTATTTCGAAGTAGAACACACCCGACTTTCATTGCCACAAGCTTATAGTTATTATTTACCATTGATTAGAATAGTCATGTGTCTATTCAAGAATAAATAATAATAATAAAGTCTTGAAAAGCCGACAGACAACCTTATACTATTGGATAGGTGATATTAGGCCCATTCGTTCATAGAATAATATATATATATATTTTAACCTTAATCTATATAATCTCACGTCAGCAAGCTCAATGCCTGAAATAGCCTGAGAAACATAAGTTTGCTTGTAAATATGTACCTTTTTAAGATAATTTACATTTAAAGACTCAATCTGTGTACGAAAACGCGCAGGTAAAACGGAAATTGTGTAGGTCTCTCTCTCTCTCTTTTTCTCTCTCCGACCTCTTTTTCTCTCTATCTCACTCTTCCCGTCCTCTCTATCTCTCTCTCACCCTAACAATAAATACCTAGACTACCTGGGTGATAATGGTACCACAACCCATCCTCCCTACGAGTCCCTTGCGCGATTTTAAAAAAGATTCCCACTTATATCCCCTTCATCTAAAAAAAATCATCAAAGTTTTACTCCACCATATTCTTAAATTTTAATTCAACACTGCAAAATAGTAACTTAAATTTAATAAACTATACATTCGCTTTCAATTAATTTTTTTCTTTCATATTTATGCTATTCATTTGCATTCTATTCATTTTCAGCTATAAGTTAAATTTTTTGAAAATTATAATTTTTGATATTTTGTTTTGTTTTCTTTTTTTTTTCTCAATAATTTTTATTTTTTTTCTACTAATTTTAATTAGTTATGATACTTCTGACTAATTATATTATTAATTTTTTTCTTTCTAATATTAAATTTTTCTTTTTATTTACCTACTTTTAATTATTAAAAATTTTTTGAGCATTTTTTATTTTTTTATAAAAGTATTTTGAATTTAATAAAGCTGTAAGTTCAGCAGAACATTATAAATTTAAATTTTCAATTTAAAAATTAGAAACCATATAATAACAATTTAAATAATTTCGGGATATTTAAATAAAATCATCCTCACACAAATTATGTTTAATATACTTAAAATCCCTATATTCCCTACAATCCCTTCCTTGTAATTTAATCAAATAATCAAACTTATAAAACTTTAGTGTAATTTTCTCATTATAATTTATACATTTTTTTGTACCACCTGCTGGATCCTAATACACTAAGATTCTTTTGAAAAAATTTTTTGTTCTGATATACGTCCCGAGAGACTCTCTGGAATACTTATTGAGGCTATGATTTCCTCCTACTAGGGCGCCCCAGTTTTAAAAGTTACGTTCGGGGTGATAGTATCTTGCTGCTGCTGTGCCTTGGCTTAAGCTTTTGAACCTTTTGCTGTTGCAGTGCCAAGTCCCAAAAGCTCCAGCAAAAGGCAGTGGCCGATCCAGACCAGACTTTTGACCATTTTTATTTTTTAAAATAGCTTACTTGGACTTTTCCTTATTCTGAAGCGCGGGGTAGTTAAAGTCTTTGCCAGAATTTAATATATATATTTTTTTTAATAATAAATAATATTTAATAATAATTAATATTTTTTATTTACTACTTTTTTTATTTACTTCTTTAAGGAAATTACTCTGTACAAAGTTACGTCTAAATACCTCCCGACTTTATCTTCCGATAGGTCGTGTTCTAATATTGTAGTGCGCAGCTTGCCTATCATATGCTTCTTTCGTGTTTTCTCCATCTAGCTAAGCGTCCCTTGAGATTCGATTGCCTCATAAGCCATGTCAAACTTGAATGATCCGTGACTACTTCAAAATCCTGCAATTCCAGGAGCATCGGAATTTTTCAATACTTAATATTACCGCTAAACATTCTCTCTCAGTAACACTATAATTTCGTTGAATGAAATTTAGTTTCTTCGACATATAGGCAACTGGTTTCTCTTCATTATCATCATTGATCTGCACCAATACTGCGCCTACGCCATAATTGCTTGCATCACAATGAAGATAGAATATTCTATGAAAATTGGGATTCTGCAAAACAGCAGCAGATGTTAAAGCTCCATTCAGTTCATCGAATGCCTTTTGTGCACTATCTGACTAAGTGAATTTTTTCTAAGCAGACAACAAATCCGTGATTGGGGTGGTTATCTCACAGAAACTAGCGATAAAAATTCGGTACCATCCTACGAGATGTTGTTTGAGCGTCCTTGGAGCTGGCCAATTTATTATAGATTTAATTTTTCCCGAATCTATTGAAATGCCACCATGTCCAATCGCAAAGCCTAAATATTTGACTTCTGTCTCGCAAAATTGACTTTTTTTCAGATTTAAGGTATGATTTTCATTACGAAATTGTTCATCTAAACGAACTAATCCTGTCAAGTGTGAGTCAAAATCTCCTGATACTACACATAAATCATCCAAATAACTGAAACAACAGTACTTCAGCTCGGAAGGTATGACTTCGTTCATAAGCCTACACATTGTTTGAGGCGCATTGCGTAGACCGAAAGGCATCACTCGAAACTGATAGAGTGGACCTCCAGGTACTGTGAATGCTGTTACATGACGAGATGATTCTGTCAATAAAACTTGCCAATAAGCATCCCTTAAGAATATTTTCGTTATTATATTAGCTTTAGGCAGACGTGAAAATATACGGTCAATGCTCGGTAATGGGTATGCATATTTTTTGGTGCACTCATTTCCTTGCATCCCAGGTTTTCCCAGGTTTCCTGACAAATCTCCATGCACTACTGGACTTTTCAATGACACCAAGATCAATCATACGGTCGATTTCCTCATTCATTAGTTTTTCAACTGCCGGCGATACTGGATAAAATCTTTGTTTAACTGGTTTTGAATCACCGATATCGATATCATGTTCAATTAGCGGAGTTTTTCCAAGCCCTTGCTTTTCAAAGGATGGGAATATATAAATAACTGCAGAGAATCTTTGCCGTTCCAAAATGATAACGAACACTCGAACTTTTTGGGCTCTACTACGTGCTCGACTGAATTATCGATTTCCAATGAAGAGAATAGAACCCACGCAACTGAAATTTGCTTCAGTATCCTGTAAACCTTGTTCGATGAAGTTAAGAAATGATACCTGTGCATATAAACGACCATCAGCTTGCTTATTAACTATTTCTGTAAACAGCAATTGTTTTGTGAATCGATCTGACTTCCAAAAATTTGTAATATGTCGTGTCGTATTTTGTTTTTCTCATTGTGGCATTTAAATGTTTTTGGCTCCACAGCCATTGCAAAAAACACGCTCTTCTACGCACATATCCCATCCATGTCCTTCACTATCGCAATTCCAATACCAATAAGTGCTAGCAGGCTTTTGAACTGCTTCAATGATCAACATTGTTTGAGCTAGGATTATCGTTCTGTAATGACGAGTTATTGCGTTTTACGAATGTTCGCCAATCTTTTGTTTTCGCCCCCGAAACTCCTAGAGAATATCTGTAGCAACACGATAATCTTGGAATTCCTCTTTTAAAGCATTACACAATTATACCCATACAATTCCAGTACCATTCTCTGGCTTTTCCGACCAGTAAAATGTGTAAAATCTTACATAATGCCTCTAAGTCATTATTCAAGCAGTCTTCAATTAGTGCCGCAATTCGATAAATGAATTCTTCCACTGTGACTCTTTTAGTTGTTCCATCAAACTTTTCCAGCTCTGAATTAACTGGGTGATTTGTTCAGGATTAGTTTGAGTCTTTCGAGAACTACTACTCGCATTGGAATGTCTTAAATCGTTAAGACTACGCAGACTAAAATCTTTCGACGTGTTCTCGACACTTAGGTTTACCAATTGTCGTGCAACAATTTGCTCTATTTGATTGCGAGTCCTATCATAGTCAATATCAACGAATGACTTGATTATTTCTTGAATTTGAAGCTAAACTAGTACGGGGTCTTCCCACTGCTTGTTTTTAAGGAAGAATGGGTATTATCAGCCTTAGGCAATGCTCCAGTATTTACTTGCTGTTCAAAAATTGGTCTCACTGTAAGCTTTAAATCACGAACATGACCCAATTTATGACAAGTTGGACATTCCTTGAATCGGGCAATCCAATCAGTAATACAACTATCGTGAAAACGATGCTGACAGGAAGTAGATAACATTCGATCTTCACTATTTGCTTCCCATAAAGGTTTATCACGAATTTGACAGCATATATCAGCACGCTCTGCATTTCCTAATTCAATAGCAAAATTCTTGATAGTTCGTACTACTTTGTTTATGTTTACATTAAGTGCAGTGCGATGGTGATCATTTTTTGTTTATAATATGTTTGGCAGTTCAATCTCGGTTTTTAAGTTAAAATTGGGTCTTAAGTATATATGTTATTTATGTATTGGTTATGTATTGTTTTTTATACTTATGTACGAGGATATTTGATTACTGATATATGAGTAAATATGTTAGTTCCCTTCCCTTAAAAGGAAGCTTATGTTTATGCTGAGATTATTGGGTATAATGTGGGTAATGGATTTTGTGCTACTTCGAATTCAGCTGGTGCTGGATTGTGATTTACATTTTTTTACCTTTTCATTTTTGAATTTATCAACATAAATGAGTTTTTCGATTGAGATAATGTTTCCGATTTAAAATTTACATTGATTTATTCTTATGATTTTATTTCCATTAATTTTTAATTCATTATTTGTTTGTTTGCAGTTTAGTGTAACATAGGTTTCGGTTAGGTTCCAGTTTAAAATTATATTGGGTTCTATATATTTAATCATTTCTTTAGTATTTATTGAAATGAAATGAAATTAATTATATCTTTAATACAATCATCCTGTACTTCTTCATTATCTTCATTATAGATTTTATTTTCATTTTCAAAATAGGATTTAGTTTCAGTATAATCTAATTGGTAACCGTTGTGATCAGGATAAGGGATGATTTTAATAGATTCTTTTAATTCGTGTGCAATAGGTATATGAGATATAATTATTATTTGATAATCTTTGTGATTTTGATTAGTAGTATATTTTGGTTATTACCGTATTCTAATTTATCATAATTTAATAGCTTTGGATTAAACAGTCCGATACGGGAGAGTTGCATACCCATTTCTATGTCTTCTATAAATTCAATGAATTGCATGAGTTCGTATTTAAGTGTGTCAATGCTATTACGATAATTCTAATTCTTCTTTATTCGTTGGACATCTAAATTTATTGAGCGTGGCCCGGGGTGAATAGTAGAAGTACTTTGAACTTGAATTTTTGTAATGTACGTCTGCTATATCTGTTTTTGATGTATTAAGATGCAATTAAAAATCTTAGGCTGGAGATTGCTCCAATAAAATTAAAAAAAATATTCGCATAAGAGCGTTTTTACATTTTATTTGTTCGAGGATAGCGAATTTTGACTAAATATCTATACAACTCAAATAATTATTGCTTTTAGAAGAGTAAATGTCTGTTACAAATGTATCGCTGCAATGTTCGGGCTTCGGCGTTCTGTTTTAGATAGGTTACCAATGTGGCATTCACTTATTATGTTTTGCATGAGTAATTGACTGTTGGGAAAATAATAAGTTAAGCTAAAGAGTTGGTTGGTTTTCTGTATTCCGGGATGTAGAAGTTTTTCGTGAGCTGTGAGAACTAATTCTTTAAATTTGACATATGAGTGTATTTTTAATAAAATAAGGCTAAGGACATTTTTGGTATGTTTTGTGTTAATGACTTTGCATCATTTCGAAATCTGTATCGCTGTCTATGTATAATGTACTAGATTTTTTACAAAAATGGTTAATTAAGTAAGATTCGGTTTTTTCTTTTGTCATAATAAATATGTGGTATTTGTTTTTTAAAATAAGTTTCGTGTTTGATGCTTGGTAGACCTAAGGAAAATATTATTTATCTATTGAATGTGTTAACTGGTTTTTCAGTAATGCTAATTAAACTGTTGCTGTATTCATCGGCACTGTGTTGCTTTTGCTCACCGAAGTAAGGATGATCTACTTTTAATCGGGATAGGGCGTCAGCTACGTAATTCTCTTTACCTTTAATGTATTTAATGTCGATATCATATTCGGACAATTTTATTTTCCAACGAGACAATTTTGAATTGAGTTTTTCATTCGATATAATGGTTGATGGTCGCTTATTATTTCAAAATGTCAGCCAATTTTGGTTGCCCATATGGCTAAAAGTTCTTTTTCAATATCATTAAGTGTTCGGCTTATGTAACTAACTAGGTGATTATCTTGGAAAACTACGGCTCCAAGAGCTTACTAGCGTCTGTAGTTAAAGAATATTTGAGGTTGGAATTTGGAATTGTTAAAATCGGGTCATCTGAGTTGAGACATTTTAGTTTTTCGGATGAGAAAAGGTATTCGGACTTTTTTGTATATATTTTTGCATCCTTTTTTAATTCCATTCTCATGGGTTTTGGAATATCTGAGAAATTTAGAATTAATTTTCTGTAATAACCGGTCAAACCCAAAAAAAGGCTTTCATTTCTTTGGTTTTGGTAGTTAAAGGATAGTCTCGGATGATGTAGAAAATACAATTATATCATTAAGGTTTACAAGATGGAGGTTATTTAAAAGGGGTCGAAGAATATTATTCATGCAACGAATGGCATACATAAATATTCGTAGTGGCCATTTTTTTATAGAGACAGCAGTTTTAGCAATGGAGTCGGGATCCATTTCAATTTGGTGGAAACCTTTAGCTAAATCTATTGTGGTAAGATAGTTACATTTTCCTAGTTTTCCTAGTATTTTATCTATATTTGGAATGGGGTGTCGATCGCTTATTGTAATTTCGTTCAATTTTCTATAATCTATGACAATCCTGAATTTTTGTTTATCAGATGCCTCTTGTTTTTTTGGTATAACCTCGATGGGGTTACTGTAAGGTGAACTGCTTTAATTTCTTTAATTTGAGTTTCAACTTCCTGTTCATAAGCTTGTGAGTAACTGTACTTTGAATAAATGGATAAATAAATGTAGTATTTATGGTATGTTTTTCTTGGTTGTAGAATGTTAATTTATCGCCATCTCTGTATTAAATGCGTTCATAATGTTGAAGTAGTGATATTGTTCTAAACTGAACTGAGATTAGTTAAACTATTGAGAATTGGTTCTTGACAATGATGGTTTTATTCTTGCGACTGTTTTGATTCTGCCTCGACAGTTTGATCTATGAGTTTGTGTTTATAATTGTAAAGTGTTACTGTTTTATTTTTATAATCTATCACTGCTTGCGCTTGTGACAGTAATTTTCTGCCGATTAAGAGATCATAATTTGTTGAAAATGCATGTAATAGGAAATTAAGTTGGTGCTGAAAATAGTTATTGCCTGGTAAATTTACGCTCTTGGTGATTGATTGAACCACTACTAGTATGAAGGAGGCATTCTGTGTCTATAAGTGGTAGGTTCAAAATATTGTTAGTCATCATGTTAACTGTGGAACCTGTATCTATAAGACATTTTAAATTATTTCCTTTGTGAGGGATAGTTATGAAACTGTTGGTATCCGAAGCTGGTGGCTGAAAATTTTCAGCTTTCTCCCTGACAATGTCTGATTTTTCTTCATTACTTTATTCTTCTGCTATTCGGAATTGGGCATATTTGAATATTGTTGGGTATTAAGCTGTGGATAATATTCCGGATAGTAATAACAATTTGGGTCGTAATAGTAATTATACGGTAAATATATTTGTTCGACACTAATTTTTGTCTGTCCACTGTCAGCTGGTCTCATGCGTTTGGTTGGGTTGTTATTTCTAAATGGTTTTGAGTTAGGTAATTGTTGTGGTTGTTGTTGTTGAGTTTGGTGCTGACCAAAGCGATTTAAGTCAAAGGCGTTTTGGCGTTGAAAATGTGCGTTGGGTCTGGGCATGTATGGTATTGGTGGAATATGGGCGAGTCATACTATTAAAATGAGGATGATAGTTTTGGTAAAGATTGTTAGGTACCGGGTGACGATATGGCTCTGGAACGTTTCCTCGTATATTATTAGGGTTGAAATTTGGTTGAAATGGTGTATTAGTATGATTATAGTATGGTGTTCGGTTATTAAAAAAATTTTTAAACCCGTATTTGTTACTTCGGGTGTGCCGCAAGGTAGTCATCTTGGTCCATTATTTTTCACATTATTTATTAATGACCTGCCATCTATTTTATCCCATTCACGCATCCTTATGTATGCTGATGATATGAAACTTCTTTTTCTTACAAAGAACCTTTTAACTATATTTGACTGCAAGATGACTGTAGCTCCATGCATCTTTGGTGTCAGGCTAATAAGTTGGACTTAAATATTTCTAAATGCTTCTTTATGACTTTTAGTCGAATTACTCCACACTTAGTCACGTATACGCTTGACTATGTACCCTTGCAACGTATAACGACTGTGGAAGACCTTGGTGTTCTTTTTGCCAAACTTAGTTACATTCTGCATATCTCCTCTATAACTAACAAAGCCAATGGGGTTCTTGGATTCATTAAACGTTGGTCCAAGGAGTTTAATGACCCCTTTGCTACCAAAATCCTGTATAGTTCTCTAGTTCGCCCCATACTAGAATATTGTTCATGTGTTGTCCTCAATATCCATCAAGTTCGTATTGAATCCATTCTTAAGCAATTCCTCCTTTTTGCCCTTCGTGGCCGTCTTCCAGCGTACTCTGATAGGCTCTTACTCATTGATCTCCCATCATTAACTAACCGTAGAACATTCCTTGCTAATATTTTTCTTCATAAATTAATTACCGGTATCATAAGGTCTGCTTTTCTATTATCTCGACTTAACTTTCATGTTCCTCGTAGGATAACAAGAAATTATTATGCTTCATTTTTATCTAATTGCCCAACTGTCTTGCAAAATTGATTGTGTTTTGTGCCTTAATTATAACGAATTTTATCATTTAATCTCCACAGATATCTCTCTCTCTCACTTAAATCGCGGATACCAAAAAAGCACTTCTTTAATTTTCCATAGAACTCTCTAATGATGGTATAGTTTTATATATATAGTAAAATAAATTTACTTTGTAAAATAGTTATTATTTTACACGAGTCGAATTAACTGCCGGTCTATGATTATAGACTCTAGGAGACACTGAAATGTGAAAGAATAAAAACCCGACACGAATTCGAGGTATGACTTTATTTTCCGGAGTTCAGTTTAAGACTAAAAGTAAAAAATATATTTTCCTGGCTTGGCACCCCAAATGAGTGCTGAATTGAATTTTAATCTGTTTTACATTATTCTTAAGTGCGGTGCACTGGTGACCATATGTTTGTCGATTCAATTTCGGTTTTTAGGTAGAATTGGGTTTTAAGTGTTATATTATTTATATGTTGTTTAGGTATTGTTTCGTATTCTTATCTACAAGGATATTTGATTCCTGACATGTGGTTAACATATGTTACTATATATATATATGACCTTACATATATATATTATATTACTAACATTGGTTTTATTAATATGAATAAGTACATATGTTTGATAAAATTTCTATTATTAACATTCTATTATTCCATACCAATTTAATTTGAATGAATCTTGTTTAGCCTATTAATTTATTATATACTTCTACTCTAATATTTAACTAAATTTTTAATTAATTCATCTTTTCGTTTTTCATCAGTCGACTATCAGACTTTTAATATTCCTTAACTTGATTGTTCCTGTGGGATCTATATGATAAAGTAGTTCGATCTTAATGATGTTAATTTGAAAAAAAATGGTTTGCCCTACAACAAATTTTGAACCGATTGTTTATATGAGAGCTATATTAAGTTTTTAAATTAAGTTAATTTATCATCCATTATACCACGAGTAGCAATTCATTTCATCTGTATTATATATTATTATATTACCTTTTATCCTTACTCATTCAATTGCTTATGAATTTTGGCATTGCACACTTTTTCTCTTTGGAATTCGGTGTTCAGCTGTTCGTGCATTGCTTTGTACTCGTCATTGACTCCAAAAAATAATGCAACTCTGTGTGATTTTTGAGCGCGCTTTAACGTACTTTTGCCTTATGTGTATTCCATAGGCTTCAGGGTTGAACTCAAAGGTTGAAAACCACTTTTAAACGTCAAACCGTCAATCTCAGAAATTATTTTAGCAAAGTTTTCTGCAAGTAATTTGCCTTCGTCTTTCGCAATTTCGTTAGCTTGACGTTTTAATGACAAAACTTAAATGATCTGCTGAAACAGCTCCTTTCGTCGTTCTGCATTGTACCTGGTAACGCCTGTCGCTGCATATCCGCTATCTTTCCAGTTTCTTCTATGTCGCTCCTTCTTTTTTGCACCACTAAACACAGCGCCGGCTTTATCACTTTTTCTGGATCTGTTCGCAATGTTCGTACTTGTCGACTCAGTCGAAATAATAACAATTTGCGTTTGGCGGGTGTTTTCACTTGGCGCCTCGCTTTTCTGGTGGCGTCTGTACGTTGGCGCCAGACTTCTGATTTGTAGCACTCATACGCATTTTCACTCAGCCGCAACTTTTTAACGTTTTTTGTTTGGACGCCCAAATGTAAGGTTATATTACAAACCTTGGTGTTATTAATATGAAAGTATGTATTATAATTTAATTTAACGTCTTATTTCTATTCGACGATTCACGGTTGACGACGTCTGAAAAATCCAATGACTGCTGACCGACCACTGTTGACTGCTGACGGCCATCTTCTGACAACTTATCCAGCTTATCGGTAGATATACTTATATTGATATACTGCCTACAACCGCTTCATCGATACATAAGATACGTTTCATCTTACCACGTTACATATATGGTATATTTATAGTAAATATATATATATAGTAATCTAGAAGATTTTAGATTTTTTATCCCAACATAACGCCCTGTGGAGCAGCGGGCTTTAGGGGCGCTACTCTACAATTAAATGAATGAACACACGATTTCCCGATTAAGTTTTAAATATTTTATTAATTATTGATCAATGTGTAAAACAATGTGCCAGCCAAAAAATAAAAATTGTATTATTCAGACAGAATAGTTTATAAGAATTTAAAGAGCATAATATAACTTTGTATATTTATAATTTTAATACAATTTTTTTAGAGACTTTGATGAGACTTCAAAAAAGTTTACCCTGGAGCTAATTATGAATCTAGATTTCCAAGCATTTTCAGAGGACATACAGGATATTTCAAATGCTGCAACCATGGAGCTTCAAATTGAGAATGGAATTATGAATATTGCTTCTATTTGGAAAAACAAGGTTTTGAGATGGCATACGCTCGAGATGGAATTTACCGAATTAAAAATGTTGACGAATGTTTTCAGCTACTCGAAGAACACATTGTTCAGATATCTGCCATGAAAGCCACACGTTTTGTGGAGCCTTTTATTGATATTGTAGATTATTGGGAAAAACATTATCATATATAAGCGAAACTCTAGAAAAAGCACTTTCAGTGCAACGGCAATGGCTTTATTTGGAGAATATATTTCAAGGCGATGATATAAGAAAGCAGCTACCTGAAGAAGAAAAACGTTTTGTTGCTATTACAGATGAGTTTCGAACAATAACCGCAAAAATGTTTGAAGCCAATACTGCCGTAAAGGCTACACACCTACGCCCACCTCCCTTTGTATTAAATCGTTTTAATCGGATGGATGAACATTTAGAATTGATACAGCGCGCTTTGGAAATTTATTTGGAAGCGAAAAGGCAACTTTTTCCTCGATTCTACTTTATTTCAAATGATGACCTGTTAGAAATTTTAGGAAATGCTAAAAGACCTGATCTTGTTCAAACACATTTGAAAAAACTCTTCGACAATCTGTACAAACTTGAGCTTAAAAGAGTGGGAAAGGCATTAAGTCGCTGGCAAGCTACTGCAATGTATTCTGATGACGGGGAATGTGTAGAGTTTTTACAGGTTTCATATATTGATGGTCCTTCAGAGCGTTGGCTAAATCAGATTGAAGACTATATGATTTCAGTTATGAAAGAACAACTAAAACTTGCTCGAGGATCTTTAAAGAAACTAATCGGAAATCGGGAGAAATGGATATCTTTATGGCCGGGTCAAATGGTATTGACTACTGCACAAATTCAGTTTACAACTGATTGTACGCGCAGCCTTATTCATTGCAAAATGGTTGACCAAAAAAAGCCACTTCGCAAACTTAAAAGAAAGCAGATCAAAGTTCTCATGAAGCTTTCAGAAATGAGTCGAAAAGATCTTTCAAAAATTATGCGTCTTAAGGTAAATACTCTGATCACATTGGAAATACATGGACGTGATGTTCTTGAGCGCATGTATAAAGCTAACTGCAAAGATATTAACCACTTTGAATGGTTTTCTCAATTACGTTTTTACTGGGACCGAGAGTCTGAACTGTGTGTAATTAGACAGACGAATACTGAACAGTGGTATGGGTATGAATACACTGGAAATTCTGGTAGGTTGGTTATCACCCCTTTGACCGATCGGTGCTATATTACATTAACAACTGCACTTCATCTGCACCGCGGTGGTAGTCCAAAGGGTCCTGCAGGTACAGGAAAGACCGAGACAGTAAAGGATCTAGGCAAGGCAATAGGCTTATGGGTCATAGTAACAAACTGTTCAGAAGGATTGGACTACAAAAGTATTGGAAAGAATTTTTCTGGCCTGGCGCAGAGTGGCTGCTGGGGATGTTTTGATGAATTTAACCGCATCAATATAGAAGTCCTTTCAGTTGTGGCTCAACAAATTATGTCTATAATGGCAGCTCTTTCAGCTAAAGTAAAAAGAATTTATATTTGAAGGTCAAACTATTAAATTAAAAAGTACTGTGGGACTTTTCATTACAATGAATCCAGGATATGCAGGTCGTACTGAATTACCGGATAACTTGAAGTCCATGTTCCGGCCAATATCAATGATGGTTCCCGACAATATTATAATAGCAGAAAACCTGCTTTTCTCAGATGGATTTACTAATACACGAAATCTTGCAAGAAAAGTCTACACTCTTTATGAATTAGCAAAGAAGCAGCTTTCCAAGCAATATCATTATGATTTTGGTCTACGTTCCATGGTTGCATTATTGCGATATGCGGGACGCAAGCGGCGACAATTGCCCAATACAAATGAAGAGGAAATTGTGTTCCTTGCAATGAAGGATATGAACGTGGCTAGATTTACAGCGGCTGACTTACCGCTATTTATTGGAATTATGTCAGATATATTCCCAGGCATTACTGTTCCAGAGATTGACTACAGTGACTTCAATATAGCTATATATGATGAGTTCAATGATAATGGCCTCCAACCTATTCAAATAGCAGTAAAAAAAGTTATTGAACTATTTGAAACAAAAAATTCCAGGCACTCAGTTATGATAATAGGTGACACGGGAACAGCAAAATCAGTTACTTGGAGAGCATTGCAGGGAGCTTATTGTCGAATGAATTCACAACGTTTTCAAAACTGGGAGTCCGTGACTGTGTATCCACTTAACCCAAAATCTCTGAACCTAGCTGAGTTGTACGGTGAGTATAATTTAGGCACAGGGGAGTGGCTTGATGGTGTTCTCAGCTCCATTATGCGAATTATATGCGCTGACGAGGATCCAATGCAGAAATGGTTACTTTTTGATGGACCAGTTGATGCTGTTTGGATTGAGAATATGAACTCTGTAATGGATGACAACAAGCTACTTACGCTTGTAAATAGTGAAAGAATCACAATGCCAGCACAGGTATCACTTCTATTTGAAGTGGGCGACTTGGCGGTTGCCTCGCCTGCTACTGTTTCGCGATGCGGTATGGTGTACAATGACTACAACGACTGGGGTTGGAAACCGTATGTACACGCTTGGTTACGAAGACAAAAAGTGAAAGCATTTGCAGAATTTTTGCGATTACATTTCGAATCAATTCTGCCTGGTTTACTTGAGTTTAAGCATTCTCGTTGCAAAGAACCAGTAAAAACGAATGAGTTAAATGTAGTTATGTCTTTATGTAAACTTCTAGAGGGGTTTGGTACTAAGCAAAATGGTATTAATCCACATAATTTAGAATTATTAGAGGAAATGACTAAACTTTGGTTTATGTTTTGCTTGGTGTGGTCCGTCTGCGCAAGTGTTGATGAGGATAGTCGTCTGAAACTAGATGCTTATATTCGCGAAATTGAAAGCTGTTTTCCAATTAAGGACACTGTGTACGATTATTATGTTGAACCAAACGAAAGAACATTTGTTCAATGGGAAAGTAAGCTCTCCGATACCTGGCGCTATGATGAAAGGTAGTATCTACACATATAAATTTTTCATATATTAATCTAGTAAATTTTAGCTCCCCTTTTTATAAAATAATCGTACCTACTGGGGACACAATACGCTATGAATACATTGTATCAAAACTTCTTGTTGAAGAGCATCCTGTTATGTTAGTTGGAAATGTTGGTACTGGAAAATCATCGACAGCAATTAATGTGATGGAAGCATGTGATAAGAATAAGTTTTGCGTGCTGTATATTAATATTTCAGCACAAACAACAGCTGCTGGACTTCAAGCCAATATTGAAAATCGCACTGAAAAACGCACTAAAACACAATTTGTTCCATTTGGGGGAAAAAGAATGATCTGCTTTATGGATGACTTCAATATGCCAGCTAAGGACACGTATGGCTCACAACCACCACTGGAGCTAATCCGACAATGGATCGATTACAAATACTGGTTTAACCGAAAGACACAGCAAAAAATTTATGTTCTTAATACACTTCTCATGGCAGCAATGGGACCCCCTGGAGGAGGAAGGCAAGTTATTTCGCCCCGCACGCAAAGTCGCTTTGTTGTGTTAAATTTAACATTTCCAACTCAAGAAACAATAACAAGAATATTTGGAACTATGCTCAAACAAAAACTTGAGAGATTCACAATAGATGTGCGCGAAATGTGGCTTTTATTAACGCAATCTACAATTTTCCTTTACACTGCTATTATTGAAAAAATGCTGCCAACACCAAATAAGTCGCATTATCTTTTTAATCTTCGCGATATTTCAAAAGTATTTCAGGGACTACTAAGGGGGCTCCGGAACTACAGACAACTAGGCCCCTTTTCCTTCGTCTTTGGATTCATGAGAGCTTTAGAGTATTTAGTGACCGGCTTGTTGACGATGCAGATCAGGACTGGTTTCTAAACACAATTAATGATACTCTGGGTAAATACTATGAGGTTACTTTTCATAGCTTATGCCCATCAAAGCAGTCTCCTCTCTTTGGAGAATTTTCCCACCCTCAAGGATTCTATGAAGACTTAAATTTGGATACACTGCGCTTATACATGATTAATCAATTGGACGAATACAATAATTTCCCTGGTATGGCTCGAATGAATTTAGTATTCTTTAAAGAGGCTATCGAACATGTAGTTCGAATAATTAGGGTTATCTCACAACCACGAGGACATATTCTAAATATTGGAATAGGCGGCTCCGGTCGTCAAGTGCTTGCCAAACTGGCTGCATTCATTTTAGAAATGGGAATTTTTCAAATTGAAGTTTCAAAGAAGTACAAAGTGAGCGATTTACGGGAGGATCTTAAACTTCTTTACAAGCTAACTGGTATTAAACAAAGGCTGACAATATTCATTTTTAGCAGCGAACAGGTAGCAGAAGTTTCATTCTTGGAAATAATTAACAATATGTTAAGTAGTGGAGAAATAAACCTGTTCAAATCCGATGAATTTGATGAGCTCAAATCAGATTTAGAAAGACCAGCAAAAAAGCTGGTATTGAGCTGAATTCTGAAGCGTTGTATACATTTTTTATGTTAAATGTAAGAGATTTCATGCATATAGTGCTTTGTTTTAGTCCCATTGGAGAGAACTTCCGAAACTATATACGTCAGTACCCAGCTTTGTTAAGTGCAACTACACCAAACTGGTTTAGGTTATGGCCTCAAGAAGCATTATTGGAAGTTGCTTGTCATTTTTTGAAAGGATTTCAACTTAATATACCTGTAGCAGGAAAGGAGGATAAACAAGATCGTGATAGCTTAGTCATGACTACTGAAAACGTTCTTCATCGTGATGTTCCACAAGCATTTTCCATTATGCATTCTAGTGTTACTAAAATATCACAGCTTATGTTGATAGAAGTAAAAGATATAATTATGTTACTTCGCCAAATTATTTGCAGTTAGTAAGTGGTTTTAAGGAGCTTCTGGAAAAAAAGCGATTGGAAGTCTCATCCGCTGCTAATCGTTTGCGTAACGGACTTTCAAAAATTGCGGATACTCAAGAAAAGGTAACTATAATGTCTGAGGAGCTAAAAGTTAGTTCAGAACAAGTTAAATTACTTGCCAAGGAATGTGAAGAATTTATTGCAATGATAGAAATTCAGAAGTCAGAGGCGACGGAGCAAAAAGAAATAGTAGACGCAGAGGCTGTTATTATTAAACGTGAGGAAGTAATTTGTTTAGATTTAGCAGCAACAGCCCGTGCTGATTTAGAAGTCGTTCTGCCTATGATTGACGCTGCCGTCAAGGCTTTGGATGCTTTAAATAAAAAAGATATCGCAGAAGTCAAATCCTATGGTCGTCCTCCTATGAAGATTGAAAAGGTAATGGAAGCTGTACTGATACTCCTTGGAAAAGAACCAACTTGGGAGAATGCGAAGAAGGTTCTAAGTGAATCAACCTTTTAAACGATTTAAAAAATTTTGATCGTGATCATATTTCTGAAAAAATTCTCAAGAGAATAGCTTTATATACAAAAAATCCAGAGCTAGAACCAGATAAAGTAGCTGTTGTATCAGTTGCATGTAAATCATTAATGCTGTGGATAATGGCAATTGAGAATTATGGTAAAGTGTACCGCATTGTTGCACCTAAGCAAGAAAAACTAGATAACGCAATAAGATCACTTGAGGAAAAACAAGCAGCATTGGCAGCCGCTAAAAGAAAACTCGAAGAACTACAGGCGGTTATAGAAGAGCTTTATATCCAACTTAATGAGAAAACAGAGTTGCTCAATGATTTACGTGCAAAAGAGGAGCGTTTAAGAAAACAACTTGAACGCGCAATTATCTTGGTAGAATCATTGTCAGGCGAGCGAGAGCGTTGGATAGAAACAGTAGCTCAATTAGACGTAGCCTTTGAAAAGCTTCCTGGAGATTGTTTGTTGTCTATTGCCTTTGTGACATATTTAGGAGCATTTGACACAAAGTACCGAGAAGACCTTCTTAATAAATGGAGGCAACTTATTAAGGATTTGCTTATACCAGCCACATCAGATTTAAAAATAACAGTATTTCTTTGTGATGCCGTTTCCATAAGAGAATGGAATATCCAAGGTTTACCTGCTGACGATTTAAGTACTGAAAATGGGGTAATAGTAACATCCGGCAGTAGATGGCCCCTAATTATTGATCCGCAAATGCAAGCAAATAACTGGATTATGAAGATGGAGGAGCACAATCAACTCGTTATTATTGATTTAGGCATGACTGATTATCTGCAGCAAATAGAGTCTGCTCTTAAAGATGGATTTCCAGTGTTGTTACAAAATGTGGGAGAGACTCTAGACCAGGCTATCTACCCAATTCTTCGCCGCAACTTTACTATGCAAGCCGGAGAGAAACTAATAAAATTTAACGACAAGTACATTTCATATAACGATCAATTTAAATTTTATGTTACAACTAAGATTTCAAATCCTCATTATCCACCCGAAATATCATCTAAAATGACGGTTGTTAACTTTGCCCTTAAACAAGATGGTTTAGAAGCTCAACTTTTAGGTATTATTGTACGCAAAGAAAAACCCGCTCTGGAGGAGCAGAAAGATGAGCTTGTGCTAACAATAGCACGAAATAAACGCACACTTATTGATCTGGACAATGAGATTTTACGTTTACTAAATGAAAGCAGAGGATCCCTTCTTGATGACGACAAATTGTTTTCGACACTGCAGAAATCACGACAAACGTCTGTTTTAGTTAAGGAGTCGTTAAGTATTGCGGAAGTCACAGAAGTAGAAATTGATGCAGCACGCCAAGAATACAAACCAGCATCTGTGCGTGCTGCTATTTTATTTTTTGTTTTAATGGATATGTCAAAAATAGACCCCATGTATGTTTTCTCGTTGGCTGCTTATATATTACTTTTTACCCAATCTATTGAACGTAGTCCACGCAATCAATTAGTACATGAGCGCATTCACAATATTGACGAATATCATACTTATTCAGTTTATCGAAATACATGTCGTGGCTTATTTGAAAGACATAAATTACTGTTTTCAATACATATGACTGCAAAAATTCTTTCAAATGGTGGAAAACTTGTTGAAGAAGAATACGACTTCATATTAAAAGGTGGAATTGTCCTCGACAAACAAGGACAACCGCCAAATCCAGCAAAATGTCAGTATTTAATTAATCATAATATACCGAAATAAATTCAATTTTAAATTGTTTTACAGGGTGGATTAGTGAACAAAATTGGGATAACATAACGGAGCTAGATAAATTGCCGGGCTTCCATGGAATCATAGATTCTTTTGAAACAAATTTTAAATCATGGAATGGTAGGCTATAGTTGTTGATTTGAAATATAATATCATTAAATATTTTTTATTCCTAGCTTGGTACGCCACAACATTTCCTGAGCAAGAAGATCTGGTTGGCGAGTGGAATGACAAACTTACTGATTTTCAAAAGATTTGTGTTGTACGATCATTACGACCAGACCGAATTAGTTTCTGTCTTACTCAGTTTATTATCAGCAAATTGGGCCCACGTTATGTTGAACCCCCAGTCCTTGACTTAAAGGCGGCATTCGATGAATCTATTTCACAAACTCCGTTGATATTTGTATTATCCCCAGGCATTGATCCAACACAATCTTTAATAGCACTTTCAGAAACGGTAAAAATGGCGCAGCGTATGTTTTCTCTTAGTTTGGGACAAGGACAAGCACCTGTGGCAACAAAACTTATAATGGATGGAATACGAGACGGCAATTGGGTGTTCTTGGCAAATTGTCATTTGTCTTTAAGTTGGATGCCTACTCTGGACAAAATGATTGCTACTATGCAGTCAATCAAATTACACAAAAAGTTCCGCCTTTGGCTCAGTTCTAGTCCTCACCCAGAATTTCCTATATCAATATTGGAAACTAGCATAAAAATGACAACTGAACCTCCACGAGGAATTAAAGCAAATATGAAGAGGCTTTACAATAACGTAAATATTGTCAATATGGAGTCAAGTAAAGAACCCAACAAATATAAGAAACTTCTTTTTGCATTGTGCTTTTTTCATACTATCCTTTTGGAACGTAAAAAATTTCAGCAATTGGGGTGGAACGTTGTATATAGTTTTAATGATTCAGATTTTGAAGTGTCTGAAATTTTGCTACTTTTATATTTGAATGAATACGAAGAGACTCCATTTAGTGCTTTAAAATATTTAATTGCGGGGGTTAACTATGGAGGGCACGTGACTGACGATTGGGATCAGCGTTTGTTGGCTACCTATATTAATCAATTTTATAATGATCAAGCTATAAAATCGCGAAAATTTCGGTGAGTTATTCATGGTAAATGAAAATTACAATGTTCCTATATATTTTATGATTAGGCTATCTTCATTGTCGAATTACTTCATACCTGATGATGGCGATGTTCAATCATATTTGGACCAAATACAAATGTGGCCAAACTTTGATAAGCCTGATGCATTTGGACAGCATTCAAATGCCGACATTGCATCACTGATAGGAGAAACCCGTATGCTTTTTGCGACATTACTTTCAATGCAAGTTCAAACGTCAAGTAGTGAAGGCACTGAAAACGCTGAAAATAAAGTTTCTGATTTAGCCAAGGACATTCTATTAAATACGCCTGAAGAAATAAACTACGAACAGACCGCCAAGATCATAGGAATTATTCGCACTCCCTTAGAGGTAGTGTTGCTTCAGGAAATTGAACGCTATAACGCTCTTTTGGGTGATATGAGAACCCAATTGCGTGATTTGCGTCGTGGAATACAGGGCTTGGTAGTAATGAGCTCTGATTTGGAAAACATTTACACTGCAGTATCGGACGGTCGCGTACCATTACAGTGGCTTAAAGGTAAATATAATGATTATTTGACTACTTATTATTATTTCAAAATTTATTATTTAGCATATAATTCACTTAAGCCTTTGGCTGCATGGGCACGTGATCTAACATTTCGTGTCTCTCACTTTAACACTTGGGCCAAGACGCTTCGTTCTCCCACACTCTTCTGGTTATCCGCATATACCTTTCCAACTGGATTTCTAACAGCTGTATTGCAAACATCGGCCCGTGCAAGCAAGACTCCCATCGATGAACTGTCTTGGGATTTCTTCGTTTTTGTAGAAGAGGATGCAAACGCAGCTCGTATCATTCGTGAAGGTGGGGGTGCTTATGTACACAATTTATTTCTTGAGGGAGCTGGTTGGCTACGTAAAAACCAATGCCTTCAAGATTCTTTACCTATGGAGCTGATATGCCCCCTACCAGTTATACACTTCAAGCCCGTTGAAAATGTTAAGAAGAAATTGCGTGGCATTTATCATTGTCCAGCTTATGAATATCCTATACGATCCGGCTCATTCGTTATTGCTGTTGATTTAAAATCTGGTATCGAAAAATCCGAGTTTTGGATCAAACGTGGAACTGCAATACTATTAAGTTTAGCCAATTAGACAACATTCGCTTCTAAGATGTATTTTGTCTTACGCCATTAAATAAAAAATAATATAATAATATAATACTCTTTTTACACGGATTTGAAGTTAACGGTTGAAAAAATTTTTTTTGTTGTAAATATAGTTCATCTTACACGGTTTTTAAATCACATGGAACGTATCCCCCATTTTACTATAGGAAACGCCTCTTTTTTTACGCGGTTTCTTTTTACACGGATTTCTGAGGAACGTATCTACCGTGTAAAAAAAGTTGTGTGTATATCCAGAGATAAGTACTATCTCGCTCTGTCCATATGTGGATACAACATAATGCCTATCGTCACTAGTTGATTAAAATCTCACAAATGTTTTTTTTCAATAATTTTAGACAACTGGGTTTCGTTATGCAATTTACTATACAGTTTATGGCTAATTCTATTTCGTCTGAAGTGTCTTGCCAGGAACATTTAATAATTTAGTATGCGTTTCAAAATACGTCAAAAAGCGTTATACTTGACCATTCGCATGGCTAGTGCCAGTGGCAATTATATTTTTTGCATAGTAAAAAAATTAGTGAAACATATGCCTGAGAAACATTACCCTGAACTGCATTGACTCTTTTTGGTACACCAAATAGGTCTATTGCTGACTTTAAAGCATATATATAGCTTACGCTGTTGATATTTACAGTTTGGTGAAGGTGAAAAAACTAAGTTAATGCCTCTATAATATTATAATCCTTTCAATACTTCTTCCTATATATCATATGCCATGGAATATCCTGGGTATGGGGTGCAGCTCAATAGGTAATTTTACCGATGGTGGTTTTGTGAGTTTCCAACTTGAACAGTTATTTACAAATTTACCACTTGAGCTAATCCGACAATGGATCGATTACAAATACTGGTTTAACCGAAAGACAGCAAAATATTTATGTTCTTAATACACTTCTCATGGCAGCAATGGGACCCCCTGGAGGAGGAAGGCAAGTTATTTCGCCCCGCACGCAAAGTCGCTTTGTTGTGTTAAATTTAACATTTCCAACTCAAGAAACAATAACAAGAATATTTGGAACTATGCTCAAACAAAAACTTGAGAGATTCACAATAGATGTGCGCGAAATGTGGCTTTTATTAACGCAATCTACAATTTTCCTTTATACTGCTATTATTGAAAAAATGCTGCCAACACCAAATAAGTCGCATTATCTTTTTAATCTTCGCGATATTTCAAAAGTATTTCAGGGACTACTAAGGGGGGCTCTGGAACTACAGACAACTAGGCCCCTTTTCCTTCGTCTTTGGATTCATGAGAGCTTTAGAGTATTTAGTGACCGGCTTGTTGACGATGCAGATCAGGACTGGTTTCTAAACACAATTAATGATACTCTGGGTAAATACTATGAGGTTACTTTTCATAGCTTATGCCCATCAAAGCAGTCTCCTCTCTTTGGAGAATTTTCCCACCCTCAAGGATTCTATGAAGACTTAAATTTGGATACACTGCGCTTATACATGATTAATCAATTGGACGAATACAATAATTTCCCTGGTATGGCTCGAATGAATTTAGTATTCTTTAAAGAGGCTATCGAACATGTAGTTCGAATAATTAGGGTTATCTCACAACCACGAGGACATATTCTAAATATTGGAATAGGCGGCTCCGGTCGTCAAGTGCTTGCCAAACTGGCTGCATTCATTTTAGAAATGGGAATTTTTCAAATTGAAGTTTCAAAGAAGTACAAAGTGAGCGATTTACGGGAGGATCTTAAACTTCTTTACAAGCTAACTGGTATTAAACAAAGGCTGACAATATTCATTTTTAGCAGCGAACAGGTAGCAGAAGTTTCATTCTTGGAAATAATTAACAATATGTTAAGTAGTGGAGAAATAAACCTGTTCAAATCCGATGAATTTGATGAGCTCAAATCAGATTTAGAAAGACCAGCAAAAAAAGCTGGTATTGAGCTGAATTCTGAAGCGTTGTATACATTTTTTATGTTAAATGTAAGAGATTTCATGCATATAGTGCTTTGTTTTAGTCCCATTGGAGAGAACTTCCGAAACTATATACGTCAGTACCCAGCTTTGTTAAGTGCAACTACACCAAACTGGTTTAGGTTATGGCCTCAAGAAGCATTATTGGAAGTTGCTTGTCATTTTTTGAAAGGATTTCAACTTAATATACCTGTAGCAGGAAAGGAGGATAAACAAGATCGTGATAGCTTAGTCATGACTACTGAAAACGTTCTTCATCGTGATGTTCCACAAGCATTTTCCATTATGCATTCTAGTGTTACTAAAATATCACAGCTTATGTTGATAGAAGTAAAAAGATATAATTATGTTACTTCGCCAAATTATTTGCAGTTAGTAAGTGGTTTTAAGGAGCTTCTGGAAAAAAAGCGATTGGAAGTCTCATCCGCTGCTAATCGTTTGCGTAACGGACTTTCAAAAATTGCGGATACTCAAGAAAAGGTAACTATAATGTCTGAGGAGCTAAAAGTTAGTTCAGAACAAGTTAAATTACTTGCCAAGGAATGTGAAGAATTTATTGCAATGATAGAAATTCAGAAGTCAGAGGCGACGGAGCAAAAGAAATAGTAGACGCAGAGGCTGTTATTATTAAACGTGAGGAAGTAATTTGTTTAGATTTAGCAGCAACAGCCTGTGCTGATTTAGAAGTCGTTCTGCCTATGATTGACGCTGCCGTCAAGGCTTTGGATGCTTTAAATAAAAAAGATATCGCAGAAGTCAAATCCTATGGTCGTCCTCCTATGAAGATTGAAAAGGTAATGGAAGCTGTACTGATACTCCTTGGAAAAGAACCAACCTGGGAGAATGCGAAGAAGGTTCTAAGTGAATCAACCTTTTTAAACGATTTAAAAATTTTGATCGTGATCATATTTCTGAAAAAATTCTCAAGAGAATAGCTTTATATACAAAAATCCAGAGCTAGAACCAGATAAAGTAGCTGTTGTATCAGTTGCATGTAAATCATTAATGCTGTGGATAATGGCAATTGAGAATTATGGTAAAGTGTACCGCATTGTTGCACCTAAGCCAGAAAAACTAGATAACGCAATAAGATCACTTGAGCAAAAACAAGCAGCATTGGCAGCCGCTAAAAGAAAACTCGAAGAACTACAGGCGGTTATAGAAGAGCTTTATATCCAACTTAATGAGAAAACAGAGTTGCTCAATGATTTACGTGCAAAAGAAGAGCGTTTAAGAAAACAACTTGAACGCGCAATTATCTTGGTAGAATCATTGTCAGGCGAGCGAGAGCGTTGGATAGAAACAGTAGCTCAATTAGACGTAGCCTTTGAAAAGCTTCCTGGAGATTGTTTGTTGTCTATTGCCTTTGTGACATATTTAGGAGCATTTGACACAAAGTACCGAGAAGACCTTCTTAATAAATGGAGGCAACTTATTAAGGATTTGCTTATACCAGCCACATCAGATTTAAAAATAACAGTATTTCTTTGTGATGCCGTTTCCATAAGAGAATGGAATATCCAAGGTTTACCTGCTGACGATTTAAGTACTTAAGTAAGGCCCCTAATTATTGATCCGCAAATGCAAGCAAATAACTGCAGAAATCACGACAAACGTCTGCTTTAGTTAAGGAGTCGTTAAGTATTGCGGAAGTCACTGAAGTAGAAAATGATGCAGCACGCCAAGAATACAAACCAGCATCTGTCCGTACTGCTATTTTATAGAATATCATACTTATTCAGTTTATCGAAATACATGTCGTGGCTTATTTGAAAGACATAAATTACTGTTTTCAATACATATGACTGCAAAAATTCTTTCAAATGGTGGAAAACTTGTTGAAGAAGAATCCGACTTCATATTAAAAGGTGGAATTGTCCTCGACAAACAAGGACAACCGCCAAATCCAGCAAAATGTCAGTATTTAATTAATCATAATATACCGAAATAAATTCAATTTTAAATTGTTTTACAGGGTGGATTAGTGAACGAAATTGGCATTACACAACAAATCATAGATTCTTTTGAAACAAATTTTAAATCATGGAATGGTAGGCTATAGTTGTTGATTTGAAATATAATATCATTAAATATTTTTTATTCCTAGCTTGGTACGCCACAACATTTCCTTAGCAAGAAGATCTGGTTGGCGAGTGGAATGACAAACTTACTGATTTTCAAAAGATTTGTGTTGTACTCAGTTTATTAACAGCAAATTGGGCCCACGTTATGTTGAACCGCCAGTCCTTGACTTAAAGGCGGCATTCAATGAATCTATTTCACAAAACCCTGTTGATATTTGTTTTATCCCCAGGCATTGATCCAACACAATCTTTAATAGCACTTTCAGAAACGGTAAAAATGGCGCAATGTCTTTCTCTTAGTTCGGGACAAGGACAAGCACTTGTGGCAACAAAACTTATAATGGATGGAATACGAGACGGCAATTGTGTGTTTTTGGCAAATTGTCATTTGTCTTTAAGTTGGATGCCTACTCTCGACAAAATGATTGCTACTATGCAGTCAATCAAATTACACAAAAAGTTCCGCCTTTGGCTCAGTTCTATTTCCCAGAATTTCCTATATTAATAGCAAATATAAAGAGGCTTTACAATATTGTCAATATGGAGTCAAGTGAAGAAGGTTATTCATGGTAAATGAAAATTACATTGTTCCTATAGTTGAGATATATTAGGATATGTTCATTGTCGAATTACTTCATTCCTGATGATGGAGATGTTCAATCATATTTGGACCAAATACTGATGTGGCCCAACTTTGTGGTACTTCAGGAGTATCGGACGGTCGCATACCATGACAGTGGCTTAAATGTAAATATAAAGATAATTTGACTACTTATTATTATTATTTAAAAATTTCTTACTTTGAATAATTAAGCCGTTGCTGCATAAGCACGTGATCTAGCATTTCGTGTCTCTCATTTTAACACTTAAGCCAAGACGCTTCGTTCTGGTTATCCGCGTATACCTTTCCAACTGGATTTCTAACAGCTGTATTGCAAACATCGGTCCGTGCAAGCAAGACATCGATGAACTGTCTTTGGATTTCTTCGCTTTTGTAGAAGAGTATGCAAACGCGGCTCGAATTATTCGTGAAGGTGGGGGTGCTTATGCACAGAATTTATTTCTTGAAGGAGCTGGTTGGTTACTTAAAAACCAATTGTATTTCTTTATTTTTTTATTTATCGGATCTTCTCACTTAGAGACTAACGATAAGTAATTAAATCTTAATCTAAAGTATTTGGTTATTAATTACAATTCATTACTTAAAATACGGCTCTAACTATTTCTGCTGGGTGGGGAGGTCTCTTCGCCGGAGTCGTGTATGGCCAACCTGCCTTGTTAGAGACTGCGCAAGTCTATTTGGATGAAACTGAAGTTTAACCTGATACTTGGTTTTCACCTTTTTAATTTCGGCTTTAGCATTTTCGACATTTAGGTCTTTATGCATATTTTCATTCCGTATATACCAAGGTGCCCCGGTGATAGTTCTCATTATTTTCGATTGAGCTAACTGGATTAATTCGAGGTTACTATCGCAAGCGTTGCCCCATTGCTCGGACCCATATGTCCAAATTGGTGTCAGAACTGCTTTATATAAAAGGACTTTGTACTCGAGCCTTAGTGGTGAACGGGCGTTTATAAGCCAATGTTGATTTCTAGCTTTTAATTTCAGTTGGTTTCTCTTCGCTTCAATGTGTTTGCGCCAAGCCGTCTATCCAGGTGGACACCAAGGTATGTTTCTTCATTGGTTTGTGGAATGTTGATATTGTTTAAAGACAAAGGCGGGCAAGTTTGTGTATTTAAGGTAAAGGTGACATGTTTGCAATTTTGCTCATTTACGTGTATGCGGCCGTCAGCTAGCCACTAAGGCTACCAAATGAGATGCTAGCTGCTCCGTTGCTCTTGTTGGGCACTTAGAACGACTCAGGATAGCAGTGTCCTCAGCAAATGTCGATGTTGCTGTAAGGCTATTTGTCTTGTATATCTGCTGTGTAGATAATGTACAGTGTTGGTCCAAGTACGCTACCCTGAGGTACACAAGCCTCAATTGGATGATATTCAGAGATGAAATCTTTGCAACTTACTGCGAAACTTCTTTGCAAAAGGTATGACTCCAATATTTTATGAATGTTTTGTGAGAGTAATATATCGATTTTATGGATCAAGCCGTCTAGCCAAACGCGGTCGATAGCTTGGGCGACATCCAGGAAAACAGCGGAGCAATACTCTCGCCGTTCAAATGCATTGCGTATCTCAGAATTTATTCGGTTTACTTGTTCAATAGTTCCATGCTTTTCGCGGAATTGAAATTGGTGCAGCGGGACAGCACTGCTTATGTGTTAATGTTGCTTGATGCGATTTAGGAGCAGTTTTTCAAATATCTTTGATAGGCACGGGAGGAGAGGTGTGTATGATGGAGGCTGGGCTTGTCCTTTCCTGCTTTATGGAGCACTGTGATGATTGTAAGCAACAGCCAATCTGTTTTGCTAGAAGTGAGGAAATGTGGTCGTTCAGATAACTGTGGGTGATCATAGAGGTAAAGTAAGATTGGCGAGTGATCCGATGATAGATCTGTTAAGTGCTCCTCATGAACCTGATCTTGCGGCACTCTTCTCGTAACAGCAAAATCAATTAAGTCGGGCTGCTTTTTTGGATCTGTAGGCCAATATGTGGGCTTTCCCCTTCCCGGGGAAATAAAGTCAAGCTTATTTCGTGGTGTGATTATGGCATTATAAAGTTGGTTTCCTGTCGGGTTACTGAGCCTAGATCCCCAGTGGTTGTGTTTGGCATTGTAATCACCAGCTGCTATAAGCCGGTCTCCTAACAGGTTAATTGCTCTGTATTTTTATCACTCGGCGGAGCGGTAAGAAAATACGTCTGATGTTGTTGACGGTTGAGGGTTGACATGAGGTAGCTCACAATGACATCATATTTCTTGTCGTTTGGGAGTATTTATGGATAGAGGAATACCTCTATCTAATGAACATTTTTATGGATGTAACTTCAGGTTGTATTTCCTACATTTCTCAAAAACATCTGTTATATTTTAAATCATATGTTCTTCGGAACTACCAATGAAAGGAATGCTTGAGAAGGTTCAAGTCCAGACAATGTAATAGTCATCATTCTCTGAAATGAGTTAGTCTCTATTTTTAATCCAAGAGTTAATGGCATGAAATCCATTTTGGCATTCAGTACATAATAATTACAAAATGCAAAAAATCTTCTAGTACTGTCCTCATCATGTGAGACTGGATAATTTTGAATGACGTCGTATTTTTTGTCGTCGGGCAAGATTCCTTTGTCTGTGCATTTATGTCCTAGAAAAGTTACTTCATGCATAAAAAAGTAACATTTGTCGGGATGTATCTTTAAGTTATGTTGCCTACATTTCTCAAAAACATCAGTTAAGTTTTTAAGCATATGTTTTTCGGAACAACGAATGACTATTAAGTCATCAATATAAAGAAATGCTTGCGAAGGTTCTAGTCCAGAGAAAGGTATAGTCATCATTCTCTGAAAGGAATTTGGCGCTATTCGTAATCGCGTGAAGCGATATGAGCCATTGCTTGGTGAAAATGATTTTATGTTTCTAGAAGTTTTTTCGAGATCAATTTGGTGAAATCCTGACATTAAGTCAAGACATAAAAATTATTTTGCTCGACCTAGTTGATCCAATATATCGTCAATTCTAGGGAGTCGAAATTTATCAGATTGTAATTTTTTATTAATTTGACGATAGTCAATCACTAATCTCCATTTTTTCTTATCAGAATTAGAGATGTCTTTGGTACTAACAACAGAGGGCTATTATATTCAGATACAGATGGTTTGACTCTTTTGTCGGTAATTAACTTTGTACCTCTGCTTGAATTTCTTGAGTTTGGCTATTAGGATTTATATAATTATTAGTGATTTTTTAGTGATTCATAATTTAAATTTTTGATACTTACTAGTTGATCGGTACTGGTTGTGTTCAGTAATCGGACAAATCCATTATAGTTGCAACACATATAGTTGCAACAGTGTTTGCAACATAAATACCAGGTTGAAGTTCCTGGTTTGGGATTAATACACTATCTTGAGTTGAAGATAGTTAAATTTGTTTGACAACCTGTGATCTTACAGGTATAAGAATTGTATTATTACCAGAACTATATGTTGGGACATGAATTGGAAAATTTCAGTTATTGGGTCTAATTGTAAGCCAATCTTCAGACAGCTTGAAATTTAATTGGGAGTTGAATTTTTATAAAGTCAATGCGTATTCAATCACTTGGTATTTCGAATTGCAAGTCTACAATATTAAAACAGTGTGGAATTATATAATTATCTGTCTGTAGCTCGATTGACGTTAATCCTTTGGATTGAATAACCCCTTTGATACCAGGGACCAATGATCTTTGTTTAATTGATCTCTGGCCATATATTAGTAATCGATCTTCATTACAGCTTTTTACTAATATTTCTACATGTTTATTAGCTATGGAGTGTGAAATAGGCCTATTTCAATGTCAATGACTTTTAAGATTTATCGAAAGTGTCTCTAATTTAATTGGCTACAGATCTGTTGCCATTCCATATTATTATTCTATTATTCATTATGTTATAATCACTTGATTTTCGGTGACTGTGTTGTATTATTGTATACTTATATATATTCTTATGTATATGCTTATATATATGTGAGAGAGTTGCTGTATGCACATAATCTGCGCGTCCGCTCGTGTTGAATATGCTGACGCTGCACATGTGAACTTAGTTGGGCAAAGGCGCGATCATATTACGCTTGGACTTAAAGAACGTTAATGTCCAGCCTTTTTGTATACACTGCAACAAAGAGTTACAGTGTGTATTCATTAAGTACATACTATATAGTATGTACTCACTATATGTGCACGCTACAAGTTCGATCTTAATGATTTTTATTATAAGTTTAGAAATCACACTTTCCATATCACTTGTAAATTTTAGTCAATTATCTTGAGAAACAAAAACGTTTCCCATACAACAACTTTTTAAGAGATTGCTTCCATTGGAGCAATTTGATATATTAGCTAGATCTTAATGATTTTTATTATACGTTTAGAAATCAACCTTTTCCAAATCAATTGTAAATTTTAGTGAAGATATCTTGAGAAACAAAAAAGTTTTCCATACGACAACTTTTTAAAAGATGGCTCCCATGGGAGCAATTAGATATAGTGGTTCGATCTCAATGATTTTAAATTTACGTTTAGAAATTACAATTTTCCATATCACTTGTAAATTTAGTCAAACAAAACAAAAATGTTTTCTATACAACATCCTTTTAACCGATGGTTCCTATGATACAGTGGTTTTTACTTTTACTTTTTACTTTTAGAAAACATACTTTTCAATATCCCTTGTAAATTTAGTTAAGATATCTTGAGAAACAAAAAAGTTTTCCAAACAACAGCTTTTGAATCGATTTCTCCTAAGGGAGCTATATGGTATAGTCGTTCGATCTTAATGATTTTTATTATACTTTTATAAATCGCACTTTTCCATATCATTTGTTAATACAGATATCTTCAGAAACAAAAAAGTATTGGGCAATTTGATATAGTTGATCGATCTTAATGATTTTTATTTCACTTTGAGAAATCACACTTTTCCATATCTCTTATAAATTTAGTCAATATATCGTGAGAAACAAAAATGTTTTCCATACAACAACTTTTGAACCGATTTCTTCTATTTTATTTTGCGCACAAGATATTTATCTTGAGAAACAAAAAACTATTTCATTCAACAACTTTTTAAACGTTAGCACCCATGGTAGAAATTTGATATAGAGGTTCGTTCTTATAAAATTTAAAGTACTTTTGTCATAGTTAATTTGTTGTTTTTGCTTATCAATCTAGCTCTCTTAATTGCTTGTTTTAGTCTGAAATTGGATTCTTTAGCATAGTATGCTATATTATATAGAGGTTTTGTCTTATCTATACTATTAAAATGCTAAGGTTAATTTGAAGTTTTACCAAAAATTAACTCATATGGACAATAGTCATGTGCCATAGAGATAAACGAAGTATTGTAGCCGTACATCCCAATCTGTTTTGTCAACTGAGATGTATGCGCGGATGAACTCATTAAGTGTTCTTTGGCTTCGCTACTCAGTACCTACAGTGTGGTGTCGATGTGCGCTAGAAGTTTTGTTTTGGATATTCAAATTTTCATAAAATAAATCTTCAATTATTGAATTTTTATATTCTGTTCCCCTGTCCGTAATGAACGAATTCATTGGACCGAACCTTAGAATAAAATCTTCAAATATAGCTTTTGCTACTGTTTTTGCACTTTTCTTTTTAATTGGAATTACCACAAGTGTATTGTTAAATCGCAGATTAACATTACTTCATATTCATTTCCTTGTTCAGATTAGGGTAGTGGACCGATCGTATCCACAACTACCCTGTCAAAAGCCATTTGTGGCGTTTCAGTTATAGTCAATGGAGTCTTTGTATGTTTAGTGGTTTTTGACTTTTGGCATTTGGGGCATTTCCTTATATAATTTGATATATATCGTGTCATATTTTCCAAATAATAATACCTTTTTATTTTAGCTAATGTTCTAGCTATGCCTGTATCACCTCCTTGTATTGGATCGTCATGGAATGTAAACAGTATTGCTTCTTTCTCTTTTTCATTATTTGATAATAGGGTCGGCTTGAGTAGCGCTACTCTTAAAGATTGTAATATTTTATTGCCCATTATTTTAAAAGATTCTTTAAGTTGGGTGATATTTAGCATACCGGCTTCTTTTTCAAGCCTTTGAAAGAACTGACCTAAGTCGAGAATTCCATTGGTGTACATATCGCTAACATCAATTCTTGCCATAACTTTTTTGTTTTAGTAAACATAGTGAATCCGTTATTCGCAAGGTCACTACTTTTCGTAACTCATCATTTACAACGTACGTTGGGCTGAGAAGCTTTAATTAGAGTTTGCTTATGCAAATCCACTTGTTCTGTTCCTGCGCAGGAGTTTTTCTGTTTACTTTGGTTTCTGGTAGTGACTTTCAGAATTTTGTTATTCGTTTGAATATTTTAAAGTCCGTGATAGTAATTCTTGATAGCGCATCGGCTACATAATTATCTTTGCCCTTTAGGTACTCTACTGTAAAATTATATTCCTCTAATTCAAGTCTCGTGCGTGTTAGTTTGGAACTTGGGTTAACCATTGAGAATAGATACGTGAGTGGTCTGTGATCTGTTTTGACAGTGGCATTTCTACCATAAAAATATAAAAATAAACCATTGAATAGCTGATAGTTCTTGTTCCGTTGTACTCTTGTTGTTTTGTAAAAGATCTTGATACAATTGGAAGCTCGAGTCCATTTTTGTTTTGAGTTAGGTCTGCTCCACATGCTTGCTTAGCTAAATCTGGATATTGTAAAAGAGTTGGGTTCATTAATGCCGATTTTAGATGTTCGAAGGCGTTTTGGCATTCAGTTGTCTATTCGAATTTTACATTTTTCTTACATAATCTTGTGACGAAATAGACGGCAAAATTTCTTATAAATCGTGGAACTGGATAATTTTGAATGACGTCGTATTTATGTCCTAGAAAATTGACTGCATACATGAAAAATTCACATTTTTCGGAATGGAACTTTGGGTTATGTTTCCTACATTTCTCAAAAACATCATATTTTGAGCATATCTTTTTCGGAACAACCAATGACTATTATTGAGGAATCGCGTGAAGCGATATGAGCGATTGTTTGTTGAAAAAGACGTCATATTCCTAGAACTTTTTTCAAGTTCAATTTGGTGAAATCCTTACATTAAGTCAAGGCTTGCAAATTATTTTGCTCGACCTTGTAGATCCAAAAATAACATCAATTCTAAAGAGAGGAAATTTATCACAAATTAATTTTTTATTAATCTGACGATAGTCAATCACTAATCGCCATTTCTTTTCTTCTGATCCAGAGGATGGTTTCTTAGGGACAAGTAACAACGGTCTGTTATGTTCAGACACAGATGGTTCAACAATCCCGTCGGAGATAAATTTTTCAACTTGCTTTTGTACTTCGTTCACCTGACTATGTGAGCTTAGGTAATTTTTTATATACACTGGTTCATCATACTTTAGTCTTGATTTTTGTCTATACATAATGATATATTGAGTGCATAAGCTTGAAAGCTGTGACTTGAACTGTGGTGGAAAGTTTTTGGAAAGTTGAGATAATACACACTTTTCCCTCTTTCCTAAATTGGTTTCAACTACATCGTAGTTGAAAAGTGATTCGTATATTAAATTAGTTGTACTGACTACTCGATCGGTATTCGTCGTATTAAGTAGTCTTATGAAACCGTTTTCGGACGTTGCTGAATACTGAAGTAAGTTGAATTTTTCGAATAACTTGGGATTTTTCTAGCAGACTTGCCAGAACTGTATGTTATTAGAACATAAATTAATTAATAATACGAGATTTACTTCTATGAGTTTCACGTCCGCGATTTTCGCCGCGCTGTGAATAATTTTTGTAGTATTGTTTCTGTAATAAAGGACAGTGTTTTTGACTGTCCAGTTGTTTCTGAGAAACTATTTACAAATTTTGATATGGCATCATTGAAATTTTTCGAGTTCGCCTTTTATTGATTCTATTATGACTATTGCATCAATAAAACTTGTTAAGTTTTCAGCTTTACCATCGAAAACTGGTATTAGGTTGGGTGCAGTATTAATAAAATCAATATTAGATTGTGCCATTGTGTTGTTGTTGCAGAATTTTTAAACTTGAGTTAGTATCAGAATCTGTGTTATCTTGATTTGATATTAAAACCGCTGGATTAGGAAGATTATTTATGTTTGTTTATTATTTATGTTTGTGCATGTTTTGGGTCAATAACTTATATGATTTATCAAAATTCATTTTCAGTTTATTTAGTTCGAAATATAATTCATTACATTCCATTATATTATGGGTATGCATTATTTTCTCAATCATCATCATTAATGTTTTGCCTAGTGCTTGATGATCGTCTATAACCGATCTAGCCTGCACACCTGGAATCGTGGTTAATACAATTGCCTTTTGTGTGTATGTGCAATGTATTAATGGAGAAAATACAAAATTGAAGGTTTTCATATATAGGTATTCTAACTGATAGATGCTTATCGGAGTCGTTGATACTAATTGTTGATTTCTCTCCTTAAAGTAAGCATCCCTATCATACACTTCTCTCATTGCTTTTAATATGGCCATGTAGAACTTGGGACTTAAATATTTTTATTCAATTTTATTTATTTATAATCATTTTCTTACAGTTGCTATAGCCAATTACTATTAATCATCGAAGTTCATACTGTGTATATTTAAATTTTATCCAGGTCATTTGCCTGGCTCACACACTTTTTTTTAAACTTTTATTGTATAACATGTGTCTTACAAAAAAAAATTAAATAAACCTTGTGAAATGTATAAAAAATATTAAGTTGAAAAGAAAAACGAAAAATAAAAAAAAAACACAACCAATGAAAATCGTTATCCAATATGGATAAAAAGATTAGATTATTTTGCGCCCACGTGAAACATGGGTTCCATTATCTAATCTAGATGCAACCAGATTAAGGCTGATCTTAGGACATAAATTCCTACGACAAAAACATTATTATTTGTTAAATCGGAATATTATTTCTTAAATTTATCCAAATTTTGTAAATAAACAAAGAAATAAAAATCAATTATTTATTAAATTTTTTTATGAAAAAAGTTAAATGAATTAAAATGAATTATAAGAAAATATGAATATATATGGATATATTTTCTTCTAATGAATAGTTAGAATTTTATATATTATAAATAATTGAGGAGGTAAAGACCGCGAGAATCTAATACTACCTAAGATCCACCAAATTCATTTTTGACAGTTTCTATACGAAAGCAGCTTTCAATTTGTTTACCGAATTTTTGATAAGTTTGCGATTGTTTCAATTTTGGATCACGCGATATTTTCGTTATGAAGTTTAGCTTCCATTTTAGTTATGAAGTTTAGCTTCCATTTTAGTTTCAGTGGGGACTCTATAGAAATAAAACTTTATGTGGGAAGAGTTTTGCAGGACACAGCAAACACAATCTCGAAACAGCTAGGGAATTAAAGGGTCCCGACCCCCGCTGTGACACCGACGACTCCCGGTATTCAATAATTTTGGTTGTAGCAAATGTTACATAAAGGTCTGACTCCTACATTTAATTACATTTTGCTGCATCAATTTTTTGTGTTAGTACTAGCGCTTTTACATAAGTTATTGGCGCCCAAACGTGGGGGCACAGCTACATTTGGAAAGACTATTGATAGCATTAGAAGCCACTAATGTTAGTAAGATAGTTTTCTGAATTAGTCGTCACACAGTCCCCCAACTAAAGAGTAGCATTATTTTACTTACATTGAAAATTTATGCTATGAGGGTTATGGAAAAAACATCATAGTTATGCCTTGGCTGTGTGAGATTGATTAATTCAATGTGTCTTGGAACTTGGTATTTGGCTAAGATCGATTACCTTACCGATATATACATATGTTAAATTATATTTAAAACATAGGATAGTTCAATCTAGACACTCAATTTACTCCACTGCTCTCCAAAGTTAGTGCTCGCTAGTTTTCGATATCTATTTTATTAATTATTAGAATTTTGATCATGAAACTTTACAATACTATTGCATAATAATCTGGAATCTTGAGTATTTAGCTGAGACTGAATACCCTGCCGATTATGCGTGCGAAAGCCTTTTGTTTTGATAATTGATTAAATTTTTGGTAAATTTAGAATTGATTTCTTATCCTTTTTAGGTATGATTAGTGGATAAATGTTAGATGTAAATGCAGTCTGGTTGACTCTAGAATAGATGTATCATACTGTTTTAGTGTATCGTATATAGTGTATAGTGTATACCGAGCAACAGGAATGTGTTTAAATGAGTATATATGACAATTGTCAGCTTTTCTATTTGTAGTAGGAATAACCCAAAATTCTTTTCTTACTTTTTAAATTCGAGTACTGTCAAAAATACAAAACAAATAACGATTTTTATATTATCAAGTTACCAAATGTCAATTAAACAGGAAACTTTATAAGTTAATAATGCCTATTGAACATAGCCCCCAAAATTGTAGTGTTTGTTGTAAGATAATGACCAATACTCAGTCAGGCTATATAACAGCCTGTAAGAATATTTTCCATAAAAAATTGTCTTGAGGATTGGTTACAAGCACATAATAATTTTCCCGAATGTGTCAATCTAATAGACACAAATAATTTAATTGTAATTGTTCACCCAGAGCAAAACAGGTTGATGCCAATGTTCCAGGTACTAGCCGTCGTCCTATCACTAGAAATTTAGTAGTATAATTTAGTTTCAGTAGGGACTCTATAAAAATAAAACTTTATGTGCTAAGAGTTCTACAGGACACAGCAAACCCACCCCACCCCGAAAGAGCTAGGGAATTAATGGGTCCCGACCCCCGCTGTGACACTGTCGACTCCCGGTATTAACACTCAAAGATGGATAATCTTTGAGCAATAATCTTGTTTACGTGAATGTTATCTGAGTGTCTGACTCCCATAAGTGGGACCCGATTACATAAGTGTCTGACTTCTACACGAGGGCATCTACATTTAGTTACATTTTACTGCATCAATTTTTTTGTTAATACTAGCACTGGTTTGCTAAATAAGTTTTTGGCGACCAACGTGAGGCAAAAGGCTACATAAGATTTTTTGGCGCCCAACGTGGGGCACAGCTACATTTGGAAAGACTATTGATAGCATTACAAACCACTAATGTTAGTAAGATACCTTACTGAATTAGTCGTCGCACATCCCCAACTTAGGAGTAGCATTGTTTTACTTACATTAAAAGTGTATGATATGAGAGTTATAGAATAAAACATCATAGTTATACCTTAGCTGTATGAGATTATTTGATTCAATGTATGTGACTTGGTACTTGGTATTTGGCTAAGATCGATTACCTTGCCGATATATACATACATATGTTAAAAAATGATTACAACATAGAAGAGAGCGATCTAGACACAATTTATTCCATTGCTCTCCAAAGTCAGTGCTCGCTTGTTTTCGATTTATAGTATATTATTCATTAGAATTTTATTATTATTTATTTATTATCAAATAAAAATAAATAAAAAACCATTTCTCCCCTATCATGAACCACTTAGAAATTATTATTATTATTAGAAGATTATTTGGTGCCGAACGTTGATTACCCAATTTCTTTTAAGTTTTTGATACCCATTTATTTATTTATTTATTTATTATTAAATCGACTAATTGCAGTCGATTCAAACATTAAAAGGATAAAAATAAATTATTATATAAATTAAATTAAAAATTAAGAAAATTTTTAAATTAAAAATTACAATTAAGATTAAATTAACATTATATTTAAGCTTTCTAGGGGCATGAAATACATGATCCAACATTTGTTGCACAGGATTGGGGAACAACCAGCAAAAAAATACCCAATCAGACCAGAAAATATAATGAAAATAGAATAGAAAATTATAACTAAAATAGACTAGAATAGAAAAAAAGGATAGAAAGTAACAGAGTAATAAAGTAAGATAAGGACAATCCAGGAAAACACCAACCAAAAAGAAGCAGTGTTGCCAAAGCAGCAACCACGTCAAACATCAAAGATTAGGGTTTTCCCGAAGATGGAACAAAAGAGCAGATTTTAGGTGTAAGAGAGAAATCTAAAGAGATAACATGATAAAATTCGTTGTAATTAGAGCACAGTACTCGGAATCGATTGTGAACGCAAGAACACCCTTGGCTTTGTTAGTTATAGAGGAGATATGCACAATGTAACTAAGTTTGGCATCAACAAGTACACCAAGGTCTTCCACAGTCGTTATACGTTGCAAAGGTACATTATCAAGCGTATACGTGACTAAGTACACGGAATCTATTGTGCATAATCAATTAGATAAAAGTAAGGGATAATAATTTCTTGTTAGTCTACGAGGAACATGAAAGCTAAGTCGAGATAATAGAAAAGGAGAGCTAATGTCACCGATAATTAATTTATGAAGAAAAATAATACCAAGGATAGTTCTACGGTTAGTTAATGAAGGGAGATCATTGAGTAAGAGCCTATCAGAGTACGGTGGAAGACGGAGATCGGGATCCCAGTTTAAGCCACGAAGGGCAAAGAGGAGGAATTGCTTCTGAATGGATTCAATACGAACTTGATGGATTCCATATTGAGGACTCCAAACCCATGAACAATATTCTAATATGGGGCGAACTAGAGAAGTATAAAGGAGTTGGCTTTGTTAGTTATACAGGATGATTGGCATCAAAAAGTACACCAAAGGTCTTCCACAGTCGGTATACGTTGCAAGGGTACATTATCAAGCGTATACGCGACTAAGTGTGGAGTAATTCGACTAAAAGTCATAAACAAACATTTAGAAATATTTAAATGCAACTTATTAGCCTGATACCAAAGATGCATGGAGTTACAGTCATCTTGCAGACAAATATAGTTAGAACGATCGTTGTAAGAAGAATAAGTTTCACATCATCAGCATACATAAGGAAACGTGAGTAGGACAAAATAGATGGCAGGTCATTAATAAATAATGAAAAATAAAGGACCAAGATGACTACCTTCCGGCACACCCGAAGTAACAAATACGGGTCTAGAAATTTCGGATCTCAACAGAACTCTTTGTGTTCTGTTTTTTAAATAAGAGGAAATCCAAGTCAGAAGTGTGGGGGGAATCCTATTCCATCTAGCTTGAAGTTTAAAAGATCATGATTTACAGAGTCAAATGCTTTACTGAAATCAGTATAAATGACATCTGTTTGCATTCTACTAAGGAATGCATCATTCACCAATGATGTGAATTCAAGCAGATAAGTCGTGGTAGACCGACTCTCAATAAAGCCATGTTGAAAAGGGGAAATTATCGATTTACAAAGGTGCTGCAAAGTTGATGTTACAATTTTTTCGAATAATTTTGATATTGCAGACAACTTTGCAATTCCTCTGTAATTCGATATATCAGATTTAGCTCCCTTTTTGTGAATTGGGATAATATATGATTTCTTCCAAAGACATGGAAAAACAGCGGAATCAAGAGATAAGTTAAAAAGTTTGAGTAGGGGAAGATATAAAGAGCTCCAGCATTCTCCGAGTACGCAACTTGGGATATTGTCGGGCCTAGGAGAATATGAAAATTTTAAAGTTTTCATTGCTGTAACTAGATCGTTATCAGTAATGATAGGAGCAAATAAAGAGTTAGAGGAAGAAATAGGATAAAGATAAGGGTAAGCGTATTGTTAATGGAAGAAGTATAAGTAGATTGAAAGAAATTTGCTAAAAGATTAGCACTAGTTAAGTCGTGGATCCTTCATTCTTCAGGAAAAATGTAGGAAGAATGCATAGACGAGCTGTTGCGCTTAGAATTTACAAAATTTATAAAACAGTTTAGGATCCCGCTCAAACTGATTCCTGCAGGGCGTAAGATACTCATTATAGCATTGAGAGTTAAGGAGAAGGAAGTTAGATTTAGCAATAGAATATTTAGAAAAATCAATATTAGATCCAGAGAGTTTAAATTTTGTAAATAGCTTAGTTTTAATATTTTTTAAATTTGAAAGTCGACGTGTAAACAAGGGAGGCTTGGATGAAACAGGCAATACAACACTATTTAAAAAACAGATATCAAGAAGAGAGTTAATAGTGTCATGGGAGAGGGTTAGAGGAAAATTTATATCAATTTTTTTTATAATGAACTCATGAACAATTATTTGTGGAGGCCAGAAATTTGGATCACAAATAAGTGAGAATATTTCTGATGGAACATTAATTTTGAAGGAGGCTATTTCCTTAGGTTCAGAGAAATTAACATTGGTTGAAGGTTTGCTGGCAATATAAGCAGAAATAGCTTCGCATGTATTATCAGTTTAAAGTCTAGATAGGAAAATTTGCTTACGCGGTGCAACAACAGTAACTAAAGGAGTTGGGGCAGGATCGGAATCCTGAACCGTTGCCGAAGCTGGAAGCACAGTGGTGCAGTACCAGGATGGGGTCTAATTGAAGCAGTTGCCAGAGATGAAGTCTCAGACACCACCTGAATCAAAATCACTTTACTTCTAAACGGCGAGGAGTTGATACATTTTCTGAATTTTCTTCCATTGTAGAGGAAAAACATCATAATCGCCTGACAAAAGCTTGGACATTTTATGCAACTTAAGAAATTGACATATCATAGAATTATACATATTGGAGAGATTGCACTTCAGGACTCCACAACCTTTTTTGTCAATATCTCGCCCAGTTAGCACTGCACATTTGCCAGCAGTTAACAGACCTTGGTTGGTACCATCCCGCGCTGAGCCATAAATAAGCGGACAATATTAAAAATTTATTCCCTAACTATCTTGACGGATAAGGTAGAACACCGATGATTCAACATCACATTGATAACGGAGTCGCTCCTCAGTAAAGCAACTTTTATAACATCAGTCCAGCAGTTGAGGAACTGTTGTACGCCAAGATAGATCGTATGTTAGAATTAGATAATAATGGCAAATTGAAAGATTGAAGAGAATGTGTGAGGATGAGCTCTTAGAATTGGAAATTAACCCAATTAATTATTAATTTGGAATCTAAAGCTTTCTTTGATTCAGAATATAAATCACTTATCGAGAAATTTACGCAGAATCAGTCAAAATTTCTTGGTTTTAAAATTTCTCTGCACATCTTAGAAAAGATGTTCTAAACCAACCTCATAATAGTGTAATTTCTGCGTATTGTGGAATACAAAAACTATCGAGAAATTACGTGGAAATCTTTCTGGCTCATCTTAGCTAAAGATGTAAGTGCTTACAATAGTAGTTGTGACACCTATAAGGAAATCATGGCTCGTAATTATGTTCTTCGACCGCCGATGGGCTTCCAAGGTCCAACTTGTAGACCTTTCCAGAGGTTATATATTGATTTGTTAGGACCGTACCCAAGAAGAAGGGGTCAAAACTAGCACCTTAGTTTGTGAAAATATTTAAGGACGGCGCAAGAGATGATATAGAGCTAGAATATTCTACCATTTTGCTGTCGAGTGAAGAATTGTAATATCCATAGTTGTGATTGCTATACAGATCGTAGAAGAATTTGTGTTCCACCCAGCACATCTCCAATAGACAATCCAAAAGTTTTGGTGCATTGCACGAATTTGTATACGTACTCAAAGGAACGCTGCAACTTTCCGAAAGAGTTTGCGAATTTGCATCCAGCTGCAAGTTTGAGCAGCGATCTATCGGGCAAAAGAAGGCCATGCTTCCTTGTCTTCAAAGGAAGATTGGCCCATCAGACCATAGTCGAGAATCCACAAGTACAGTTGGCAAGGTTCCTCTAGTTAAGATGTTTTCAGGATTGCACGAGGTTGGCACATAGCGCCAATCCATGCCCACAGTTTTTCTTGAATTGCAGCGACTCGATGCGATACGAAGACGTTAAATTTAGCAGGCTCATTATGATTCCAAGAAAGAACTGTTATTAATTCAGACCAGCAGTAAAATTTTCCAACAAAGATTTTCAGTTGTGATAGTCCGCTAATGAGCTGCGAAAGCAGAGCAGCAGCCATTTAGAGCAGAGAAGCCGAGATTGTGAGCTGCGGCCTTTCCTTAAAACTACATATATGCATAGAAAGGCAGCAGGCTTGATTCTATATGTGACAGTATCTAGCTTGAAGATTGAAAACGAAGTAATGTAAGGAAAAGCTTTGCATGCATAGTGGGTCCTGCCATGAGTATATCATTTAGCGAAAATCACGTCGAATACAACTCTCGTATCTGTACTGTCTTTAGCACAAGGTGGTGTGGTAGAAAATAACGGCACCGACTTACGAATATAGCTTCTACTGACACTTCACCTTCAGCTGGGGATGACGCTTGAGTTTGCGATTGAGAAAACGTGTGCTTGCGTGTAAGAGCCTCCCAATACATCTCGATCCAACTTCTGGGGCAACTTAATGGAAAATTCTCCAGATGGCAAACGAAGGAAGTTATTGATAAAATGCAACTCACAATCGACCTCCTCATTTATTGTATTTATAGAGGGATCAGAACAATTTTCTATTTCCCAGAAGCGCCGCAACAGGGTATCAACCTGTAACTGTGAATTAGTCTGATCAGTCTCATTTTGCTGGAGACCACCCACCCAAGGCGAGTTTTTTGGAACAAGGTCAATTTGGAGGCTCACTTAATCTATACGTTGTAACCTGAAGAATTCTGGATTAGCTAAACGAATGTTTGAAGGTATATCGCAGTTCCTTGTATCCAAGCCATGATCGGGAATCCTCGGAGCAACCAATACAAAAGTTTTGGCAGTATAATCAGTTGCTTGTGACTGCAGACTGAGGCACACTGTAAAACTGGAATCCCCTATACCCGAAACAGCAGCATCAGAGCGAGTTCATTTCTGTTGCAATCGTTGTGCCAAGCGAAATGTGATCAAATGAAGTTTAGATCCGGAATCAAATAGTGCGCGGCAAGGGACGAGAGATCATCTGCGGTCCTTGACCAGTACAACTGCAGTAGCCAAAGTTGCAAGTACGTAATTGGTGTCCAGATTTAAGCAATTTAGGCACAATACTAATTTCTTAGATTCGTTCAATTGTAGAGAAGGTAATAAATTTGAGAATCGAGTGCATGTGTAAGTTAACAAGAGTCAACGCTCTCTTGGCAATTGGCCTGCACTGGACGAGTGCTAGACTTGCTGTCGTTGCATAACCTGCAAACAGCATATTTGCGTGGCCGCTATGAGACGATTGCCAAACAAAAGTTCAAGGTTGAAATATCTGTAACATCGTAACCTGCATTTCGATAATTATCGGAATCATTCGATTAATGGAATACTTATCGACACGTCGTCTTGGAGATGACGAACTTCGATATTTAGATCCCGAAGAATTATTAAAAATACATATCTTGCAAATAGGCCAACAACTCATTTCATATTTAATAATTAATTGGTATTCAAGCTGGATTGGTATTCGGCTTTCCTATCACTCAAATAAATGATTAATCAATTATAATTAATAATTACTTTGTATATGGAGTGGCCAGAAACAACACAAAATACACAGCCGGAAGCAACAACCTTAAACAGCGTTTCTCAAAAAATTGCGTGAAGTCCACAGTCGTTGGAATTTTTCCACTGGGTGCATGGTCCTCCAACTTAGACTGAGTCGTTGAATCCAGCCTTTGTAGTAGCATGTAGATCATCATCCAGCTAGCAATCCGCTCGAAAGTGCTCAAAGCCTGCAGATGGGTGTTAAGCTTATCCGAAAAGGACCGAAGATCAGTTTAAATGCTGAAATTTCTCAAAATTTGTCAAATCCGGTTCACTGTCAATGACGGTGGTGAGCATTGACATATACACTTCCAAGAATGTAGGAAATTTAATTTTTTGGAAAGAGAGATCAATGCGAATGGTCGACATGAATGACCGTTTGCTGGTTACTGCTGTCGTCCTGGTTCCGAAATATGGACTATAAGGGCTGCTGAGGTCGCCGACATTCGAATTGTTTCCGCAAGCGAGATAACAAAGACACAAATAAGTTATCAAAGTTATCGCGTAGCTCGCTCCAGATCTGCGCATAATCAAGCTCCTCCAAACTATCATGAGCAAGATTGAATGAAGCTTAAATTTTGCTGCACAAGTCCAAGCAAACATTAATTTCGGCCGTTAGTTAATTAATTATTAATAAAAATTACGTCGGGTTCCCCAAATGTGGAGTTGATAAGCTGTTTTATAAATTATTAAATTTAATTAGAATAAATTAATCCAGTTGTATTTCAAATGTATTTAGTTAAAAATTTATTTTCAATGCATTTAAATAATGTAGATATGTATGTTTTAAATATTAGAGTTTATTAGTTTACATTAAAATTTCTATATTAAATTACAATTTTGATTATTTATTTAATTATTTATTTATTATATTAATATTTGTATTATTTTAATATGATGACGTAAAACTTTTCTTTCCTATTGACATGGATAATAATAATATTTGTAACTTTTTTTCACGTTGGTCGCCAAGAACTTATTTAGCAAACCAGCGCTAGTATTAACAAAAAAATGTATGCAGTAAAATGTAACTAAATGTAGATGCCCTCTTGTAGAAGTCAGACACTTATGTAATCGGGCCCCACGTTTGGGAGTCAGACACTCAGTTAACATTCACGCAAACAAAATTATTGCTCAAAGATTATCCATCTTTGAGTGTGATTACCGGGAGTCGACGGTGTCACAGCGGGGGTCGGGACCCTTTAATTCCCTAGCTCTTTCGGGGTGGGGTGGGTTTGCTGTGTCCTGTAGAACTCTTAGCACATAAAATTTTATTTTTAAAGAGTCCCTACTGAAACTAAAATGGATGCTAAACTTCCTAACAACGAAAATCTCAAGCGACCCAAAAATTGGAACAAACGCAAAATTATTAAAAATTCGTTAATCAAATTGAGGGCTGCTTTATATACCCAGACTGTCAAAAATGAATTTGGAGGATCCTAGCTAATATTCGATCGTCGCGGTCTTTACCCACCCAACCATGAATCTCATATGCGATTATTTTTATAGAGATTCCCTAGACCTTTATATTATTATGTACCCATGTCAACAGGAAAAAAAACTTTTACTTCATGATCTCAAACTAATAACAATATTTATTTAATAATAAATGACACTAATATATACTCCATTGAGTTACTTAATGTGATCTTCGTAACTTTAAATTTAATGGATTTATGTTTTTGTGTTGTTTTTTTTTTCTAGTTACAGAAAGTTTTTACTTTATAATTAACATTTTAATTATTTGTATTTTTTTTCTCTTTTAATCTACCACCATTATTTATAATATATCGAAATCTAAGTATTAAAAAAATATATCCATATGTCCTTATAATTAATTTTAATTCAACAAATTCAATTAATTTTTTTTTCTTTCCATAAAAAAATTTTGATTAATTTAAATTAATTAAAAAAATAAAAAAATTACTTATATAATTTGACAAAATTTAAAAAATAAAATTCGTATTTAACTAATAACATAGTAATGTTTTTATGGCAGGGTGTGTAAACAAATGTGCATAGAAAAAAACTATCATATTCTATACTCTATATTTTTCTCATTTTTTTTTTTTTTGTATTATATTATTTTTTGTTTGTATTTATTTTTAATATAATCTTTTTTTGCTTTTGTAGATACGCAATATTTTAAGGAATTTTTGTTCAATGTACAGGAATAAGGAAATAATAGTAATTTAATAAAATTTCATTGTAAAAAGAATAAAGAGAAATAAAAACGTGTGACTTACATTCATTTATCCGAAGAGCAATCGATGAAAGGCCTTTCAACCGTGTGCCGGGTCATGCTGTTTGTTTTGTTTCATGTTGCGCTTTATATTTTTCGTGTTGTTGTTTTGTGTTTTTTTTTTTGCTTTTTATATTAAATTTTTATCATGTGGGATATGGGAAAGGTTTGGGATTATGCATTTTTATCTATTTTTTTTCTATATATATGTGTACTTTTGTTGTTCAATTTAATTTAATTCATACTAATTTTAACTCAGAAAAATTTCAAAAATAGAATTATCTAAACTGTTACATTTTTTAAAAATTTTTCGACTATTTTTTCTCACAAATATTATCTGCCTTGTCCCACTATGCACACCTGTTTCTGTTTTTTTTATTAATTATTTTTTTCCACATTTTTCTTGTACATGGTACCACTGTACACATGTTTTCTTAATTTTCTTTTACCTAATTTTCTTCCCTATATATATACTGTACCACTGTACACGAATGTTCCTATCTTTTAACTCATTATTGTTAAATTTTTTTTTTTAACACTACCACTGCGGCAGAGACAGTCTTGGCCAGCAGCACAATTAGTCTATTACATATTTAGGGAATCACTATAAAAATAATCGCATATGAGAATTATGCTTGGGTAGGTAAAGGATACAAGCAATATATACATTGATTTCAGAATTGCCCTTGCTACAAAATGCTCGCTTTAGATGGGTAGTTTCCGGTCATAGTCAACAGCCAGCGCAGCTTTACGCTTTTACGGTTAAGTAAACTGGTCAGAAATTAGAGCTCCAACTTAACCACCGGATACAGCCCTCAGCAGCATTATTAGAGGAGGCTGATGTAAAGCCAGCACAAGATCTTATCACCGTGGATGATGCCTTCGTAAAAAGATTATTTTCATTTTCAATCGCAGGTTTAGATGCTTCCAGACCATGTCTACATTCGGCTAAGCGCCTGCCGCAAGCTTTGTATGAATCTTCACCGTATAGGCTGCTGCACCTTGACTTTAGTTAGAATTTCTCTATCACTCAATTCGGTTCGTCTTAATTCGCAAGCTGAATACCTTATATACATAAGCAATTTTAATTAGTGTTGTTGCTCATTTCATTGAACTTAAATTATACATAATTATAGAAAACTGAATTATTTCTGAATAAAATTTTTGTTGACAAAAAATCAAACCAACAGGTATAGTATTTGAGTTATGGAAATATTATGTTTTCCATTCCCAACAGTCAATTACTCATTCAAAACATAATAAATGAATGTCACATTTATAACCTATCCAAAACAGAACACCATCTTAATACATCAAAAACAGCTATAGCAGACATAGAAAGGTTACACAAAATCATAAATGAAAAAATTCAAATTATAAAAAAAACTTTACATTTACAATCATAAAACCAAATATGACACAGCTGAACAGACTCCTGCTCACATATGCTTTATGGTTTATTATGAAATTGACTCAAAATACAGAAAGGTAAATTAGAAAATCCATTTAAATCAAACAAAAATATAGAACAAGTTGATACTGACCATTATAAAATTACTAATAAATCACAGTTCAAGAAAAAAAAAGGAAATTAATCAAAACATCCAATTGGATTAATCATAAAGATAACCAAATACTAATAATATCTCACATACCTATTGCACACGAAATAAAACAATCTATTAAAATCACCCCTTATCCTGATCACAAAGGTTACCAATTAGATTATACTGAAACTAAATCTTATTTTGAAAATGAAAACAAAATGTATAATGAAGAAAATGAAGAAGTACAGGATGATTGTATTAAAGAAATAATTAAGAGCCAAAAACCAAATAATTTCATTTAAATAAATACTAAAGAAATGATTAAATATATAGAACCCACTATACCCTCCTTCAAAATTAACGTTCCATCAGACACATTCTCACTTGTTTGTTATCCAAATTTCTGGCCTCCACAAATAATTGTTCATGAGTTCATTATAAAAAACGCACTCGTCCGGTGCCTGTCAGTCTTCAAGCTAGTGGCTCTCTTTCGCAAGCAACAATTAGTAAAAATCCTCCAAAAAACTAGATCGATCTTCAGATTTACTACATATCAGTTATCAGAATGTTAGAGGTCTAGTGTCTAAGCTTAAAAATGTATTTTTACAAAGTCTCAAATTATTGCTTTTTCTGAGACATGGCTTAATTCCTCAATTTCAAATTCTGAAATTTTTCTACAGCCTTTACATCCTACAGAAAAGATAGAATAACTCGACGTGGTGGTGGGGTACTCATTGCAGTTAATTCTTCCCTTCGGTCCGAGTCAATTATTTTATCCGTTTGCCCTCCTGATGTGGAAATAGTTTCCATTAAGGTATCGTTCCATCATGTTCCATTTTCATAACGTGCTCTTATATCCCTCCGTGTTCTGATATTTTCTATTTCCTATTTATATGCAGCAGTATTAAATATATATCAAGACTCGTACGTGATAAAGACATGTTTATCATTTTAGGCGATTTCAATTTGCCTAATATTCAGTGGTCTCTTTTTAGCAAATCTAATTATCTTGTGCCTTCTGCACAACATGACTTTTCAGATTCCCTGTATGACCTTTCGTTTTTTCAAATAAACTCGATTCCTAATAATTTTGAAAGAATGCTTGATCTTATTTTTGTCAACGATTGCACTTCTACCAGCGTGTCAAGATATTGTCCATTAGTATTTCCTGAAGACTTCTTTCATCCTACCGTCGAAATTTCTCAATCAATTGCCACGTCGACTAAACCACTATCCAAACTTGTTAGTAAATCCCGCCGTTGTTTTCCCAAGGCTTAATCAACTTCTTTCCTCAGCTGATTGGTCTACTCTATACAAATCGGTTGATATAAATTTTGCTCTAACCCACTTCTATGACTATTAACTCACTTCTTGATATCTGCATTCCAAGTAGTGTTGTATTGCCTGTTTTATCCAAGCCTCCCTAGTTTACACGTCGACTTTCAAATTTAAAAAATATTAAAACTAAGCTATTTAAAAAATTTAAACTCTCTGGATCTAATATTGGGATCATAAACTGGAACAGCTCGTCTATGACTCCTAAATTTTTTCTGAAGATTGAGGGATCCATGGACGACTTTACTAGTGCTAACCTTTTTGCAAATTTCTTTCAATCTACTTATACTTCTTCCATTAACAATATCGCTTTCCCTTATCCTTATCCTATTTCTTCCTCTAACTCTTTATTTGCTCCTATTATTACTGATAACGATCTAGTTACAGCAATGAAAACTTTAAAATCTTCATCTTCTCCCAGGCCCGACAATATCCCAAGTTGCGTACTCGGAGAATGCTGGAGCTCTTTATATCTTCCCCTTTGCAAAGTTGTCTGCAATATCAAAATTATTCGAAAAAATTGTAACATCAACTTTGCAGCACCTCTGTAAATCGATAATTTCCCCTTTTCAACATGGCTTTATTAAGAGTCTACCACGACTAATCTGCTTGAATTCACATCATTGGTGAATGATGCATTCCTTAGTAGAATGCAAACAGATGTCATTTATACTGATTTCAGTAAAGCATTTGACTCTGTAAATCATGTTCTTTTAATCTTCAAGCTAGATCGAATAGGATTCCCCCCACACTTCTGACTTGGATTTCCTCTTATTTAAAAAACAGAACACAAAGAGTTCTGTTGAGATCCGAAATTTCTAAACCCGTATTAGTTACTTCGGGTGTGCCGCAAGGTAGTCATCTTGGTCCTTTATTTTTCACATTATTTATTAATGACCTGCCATGTATTTTGTCCCACTCACGCATCCTTATGTATGCTGATGATGTGAAACTTATTCTTTCTTACAACGATCTTTCTAAATATATTTGTCTGCAAGATGACTGTAACTCCATGCATCTTTGGTGTCTGGCTAATAAAATGCATTTAAATATTTCTAAATGCTTCTTTATGACTTTTAGTCGAATTACTCCACACTTAGTCACGTATACGCTTGACAATGTACCCTTGCAACGTATAACAACTGTGGAAGACCTTGGTGTTCTTTTTGCCAAACTTAGTTACATTCTGCATATCTCCTCTATAACTAACAAAGCCAAGGGTGTTCTTGGATTCATTAAACGTTGGTCCAAGGAGTTTAATGATCCTTTTGTTACCAAAATCCTTTATACTTCTCTAGTTCGCCCCATACTAAAATATTGTTCATGTGTTTGGAGTCCTCAATATGGAATCCATCAAGTTCGTATTGAATCCATTCAGAAGCAATTCCTCCTCTTTGCCCTTCGTGGCTTAAACTGGTATCCGATCGCCGTCTTCCACAGTACTCTGATAGGCTCTTACTCATTGATCTCCCTTCATTAACTAACCGTAGAACTATCCTTGGTATTATTTTTCTTCATAAATTAATTATCGGTGACATTAGCTCTCCTTTTCTATTATCTCGACTTAGCTTTCATGTTCCTCGTAGACTAACAAGAAATTATTATCCCTTACTTTTATCTAATTGATTATGCACAATAGATTCCGTGTACTGTGCTCCAATTACAACGAATTTTATCACGTTATCTCTTTAAAACTCTCTCCCTTACACCTAAAATCTGCTCTTCTGTTCAATCTTCGGGAAAACCCTAATCATTGATGGTTGACGTGGTTGATGTCTTGGCAACACTGCTTCTTTTTACGTTGATGTTTTCCTGGATTGTCCTCTTTTTTCTCTGTGTTTATTTATTATAATTTAACACATCACTAAATAAGTTCGGATACCAACCGAGAATCCGCTGAAAATCTCTAGATTCTGATTACATCTGTGGATCTTCAGAATCAATACTCAATGATTTTGATATTTTTTTTAATGAAGAAATGGATGCAGTTGTATGTCGGTTATCTGCTTTATAATTATTAATTGGTTTAGCCACAGCAATGGCTTGGCTTGAAGCGTGATACCCTGAGAAATCTGCTCAATCTATTGTGGATCTTCTGTTCGATCAAACTGTAGCACACGGCCACATTGTTTATTATGTATGTCTATGTGATGAGTTATCTTACTTTATTACTCTCTTACTTTCTATCCTGTTTTCTATTCTTGTGTATTTTCATTATATTTCTCTTATTCGGCTTCCTTCTTGGTCCGAATGAGTATTTTTTTTTTTGCGTTTATATATATAGTATATATAGTAACAGATGTTCATATATGAAACTCTACCATTAATAAATATCATCAGCTTTCAATTAGGAGAGAACTGAAAAAGCTCGATTACATTTGCGATTTTAAATACTTAAGTAATAGTAAGTTGAGTTATTCTTATAATCCGACGTCCACAAGTTTAGGCAAAGAAAAGCTTAAGTCATTCTGATAGCGACAGTCTGGTGAATCTTACCTATAGCTCTCGCATTATACGTAAAGTTATAAATTTATTAAAATTTCAGCGATCTTCAAGATCTGGGGCAATAACGCGGAAATTATATATATATAAATATGTAAACATTGTGAGTTATTTGCATAACCCGATTTTTGTATCACAGATCTAAAGTAGGTTCTCCATTAGTATGCCCTGAGCCGAGGTAACAGTGTCTTGGATGCCCGAGTCCGAAAATTGGGTATTTTCACCTTGGGGGATATTTGGCAACATCAGAAGATTGGTGGCTCTAAGATTTTCTTTTAAATTTGCTCAGCAGTGGGAAAATAAGATAGGATAAAGAAACCCATATTTAGAAATAATATATTAAATAGTTACAAATTTATTTATTTTTTTTTTTAAATTTATTTATTTATTAATAAATCGACTAATTGCAGTCGATTAAAGGATTACAAAAGATAAATATAATTATTATATAAATTAAATTAAAATTTAGAAATTAATTAAATTAAAATTTATAAGTAAGATTAAATTGAATTACATTTAAGCCTTCTGGGTTGTTAAATACAATCAATTTGTGTGGTCCAACATTTGTTGCACAGGATTGGGAAAACCCAGGCAAAAACCCAATCAGACCAGGAAAAAAGGCGAAAAAGAAATATAAAGATTGTTGAAAATAGAATGAAAATAGACCAGAATAGACAAAAGGCTAGAAAGAAAGAGAGTAATAAAGAAAGATAAGGACAATTCAGGAAAACACCAACCAAAAAAGAAGCAGTGTTGCCAAGGCAGCAACCACGTCCACCAATCAATGATTGGGGTTCTCCCGGAGATAGAACAGAAGAGCAAATTTTAGGTGTAAGAGAGTGAGTTCTAAAGAGATAAAGTGATAAAATTCGATGTAATTGGAGCACAGTACACGGAAACGCATAATCAGTTGTGCAATTAAATAAAAATAAGGGATAATAATTTCTTGTTAGTCTACGAGGAACATGAAAGTTAAGACGAGATAATAGAAAAGGAGAGCTAATGTCACCGATAATTAATTTATGAAGAAAAATATTCTAGAAGAAAATGAAGAAAATATTTGAGTAATGATTTGAGTAATGATGTAAGCAGGGATTCAATTTTCTGTTTTCCAAGTATTAGTGCAGATGATTGGGATAATTAGCTGGTTTAAATGTAAAATTTCTTTTATTTGAATATTCGACATTTAGACATTACAACTAAATGACGGTAATATATAAATTGAATTATTAATTATAATTGAATTATCATTTATTTGAGTGGTAGGTGAGCCGAAGCGGAGCTTCCAGCTTGAATGCCAATTAATTATTAAATATGATATGAGGTATCGGCCTATTTGCAAGATATGTATTTTTTATATTTCTTTGGGATCTAAATATCGAAGTCCGTCAATTCCAAGACCTCGTGACGATAAGTTTTTTATTAATTAAATGATTCCGATAATTATCGAAAAGGCTGCCAGATAGTTTAGAGAGCATTGACTCTTGTTAACTACTGCCTCTTCAAGACTAAGGCCGACCCTATTACGACGACTACCTTCCTCAATTGCTTAGCATTCTTCCTAGCATTGAGAAGTCGTTAGCAGGAGAGACCAACGGCTCCAAAGTCACACTATATGGGCGGATAGTTTGGATCACCAGAGACTCTTTACAGATCAGAGACTCTTTTCAGACCTAACTCACTGTGTGACGTCTTTTGTTCCCAAACAAAACAAAGGTGCGTTTTAATGGGGAGCGCCTCTTCCAGCACTATTTGGTTTTGAAAACAGTTCTCCGGCTTGTCTATTGATTTTATAGTGTAGGTAAGTGACGCCACACTGTGAATCGTTGCTGCGCAAGATTCATCTTCAAGCCCTTGTACAGCGTTAAGCTGTTGTCTGGACAGTGCGTCCTCAACTAAATTATCCACCTTTCCATCTCTTTATTTCAGCGTTCGGGTTTGATTCTGAAACCACAAAAGTTAACGGCTGATGGTCCGTAAAGATATTTATGTCCTTAGCGCCATACAAATAATGCCGTAATTTGGTTAAAGCCCAAATAATAGCTAGCAATTATATTTCATTGATAGCGTAGTTGATTTCTTGGTCTTTCAGCGTTCTTGAAATCATTGTTAAGGGCCGACCTTCGTGTGATAACACCGCGCCTATTCCATAGGCTGAAGCATCGGTCGTTAGATCGAATGGCTTCTTATAATCGGGATATCTTAGCATGACATCTTCAGATGCCAGTATATTGGACAGCTTGCGGAACGCTTGTTGTTGCACTGGGGAGTTTTGCACTGCAATATTCCGTGATCTATGTCTACTACCTGATTTTCTCCCTTCAAAATTTCTGAGATGGGTCGCACGATGGCTGCGAAATCCCTAATGAAACACCTGTAGTAGCTTGCTAGACCTAAAAATGACCTGACTTCAAAAACCGTCTTGGGCTCCTGGAAGTTTTGAATGGCCTTGACTTTCACCGGGTCTGTCGTAACGGTAGATGTGACAAGCCCCAGAAAGTTTTCTTGAAAAAAAACGTCAAATGATACCCTCATATTTGCCTCAACCAGGCTCTTTAGAACCAAATCTACAAGCTTTACATGTGACTCCTCTTTTCTGAAGAGATGATTACGTCATTGACGTAAACATAGCAATGCTAGCCGCATTTTTCAGACCAAAGGGTGTCTCCGAAATTCGAAATTCCCTCCGTTTACTGAAAGCGAAGTTTTCTCTCGGTTGCGTTCTGCAAGTATTATATGATGATAACCAGTGTGAAGGCTTTACCCAAGTTTCCCAATATCATCGATATATTCGGCATAGGTTATCTATCAGGAAATGTTCTGTCATGGGTTCTGGGTATGTTAATGGTAGCGACCAACGATGTATTATAGGAAGGTACTCGTTAGGGTCCGAAAACACCTTATTTCTGTCATTAAGTACTTTGAGGACAATCAACGTTAGTGTGATTAACATGGGCACATAGACGGAAAATAATTTTTCGGCTTCTGAACCTCATTTGATTTGACCAGACATCAAGCAGAGGGTCGCCCCTACCTGAGCCAGCAAGTCGAGGCCTATTATGCCTTCCAGTGGCTTAGCCGTTGTTGCTTCCTTTGATTGTGAGTCCTGTCAGACGTGGCTGGTTTCCTTTGAGCTAGAACTTGCGCCTGGGTGGGTTGGGACGGATTGACCTCATTATTAGAGTTTTGTTGCCTGCCACTTCGCTGATAGGATTTGACTTGTGGTCTATTCATCTTATTAAAATGCGGATTTCTTATTGACCTTATTAGTTGGCAATGTAAGCTTTTTCTCTACTTCGTCATAATATTGAAGCAACAAAGCTCACCCCGCCTCAAGGTGCCTAACTCCTCTTCTATGTCATGATCTGGCCGAACAAAACTAGTACTGCATCAGCGGGGTCCCTAATTTTACTACTTATAATGATAACGGCGTGAACTGCCGGGTTTGGATTCCAAATTCGATGAAAGAATTCGACACAATGGGGCTCAAGGAAATTAGGTCATCAATGTTCGTTACCAAATAATCTTGTCTACCTTCTTTTTAGGGAATCGCTGTCACATATTCAGCTAGTAGGAGGTCCCACCATTTAAATGCCGTATGTGAAAGGATACAAAGGGGCGCACAAAGCTAAAAGAAATTAGGTCATCAATGTTCCTTACTTACAAATAAACTTCCCAAGTATATTTTTTAGGGAATCGCTGGCACTTATTGAGTAGGAGGTCCCACCTTTCAAATACCGTATTTGGATTCCAAATTCGTTCAAAGGATTCGCCACGATGGGGTCACAAAGCTTATATTTTTAGGACAACTTTTCAACTATTAAGCTAGTAGGAGATCATACCATTTAAATGCCGTACTTGGATTACAAATTTGTTCAAAGGTTTCGCCACAATCGGGCTCACAAAACTAAAAGAAATTGGGTCATCAACGTTCGATACCCAATAATCTTGCTAAGACTATTATTTTATGGAATCGCTACCACATATTAAGCTAGTATGACATCCTACCTTTAAATGTCGTATTTAGATTCCAAATTCGTTCAAAGAATTCGCCACGTTGGCGCACAACGCTAAAAGAAATTGAAAGACTACTTTTTTAGGGAATCGCTGCCACATATTTTGCTAGTATGAGATCCTACCTTTTAAATGCCATATTTACATTCCAAATTTGTTAAAGGAATTCTCCACAAAGCTAAAAGAAATTGGATCATCACCGCTCGGTACCCAATAATTTTGCCAAGCTTATTTTTGGGAATCGCTGCCACTTATTGAGCTAGTAGGAGAGCCTACCTTTTAAATGCCGTACTTATATTCCAAATTCGCTCAAACAATTCTCTACGATGATTAGATGCCATTAGTAATAATCCTCCAAAAAACTAGATCGATCTTCAGATTTACTACATATCAGTTATCAGAATGTTAGAGTTCTAGTGTCTAAGCTTAAAAATGTATTTTTACAAAGTCTGAAATTATTGCTTTTTCTGTGACATGGCTTAATTCCTCAATTTCAAATTCTGAAATTTTTCTACATCCTTTACATCCTACAGAAAAGATAGAATAACTCGTCGTGGTGGTGGGGTACTCATTGCAGTTAATTTATCCCTTCCTTACTTTATTACTCTCTTTCTTTCTATCCTTTTGTCTATTCTGGTCTATTTTCATTCTATTTTCAACAATCTTTATATTTCTTTTTCGCCTTTTTTCCTGGTCTGATTGGGTTTTTTGCCTGGGATTTCCCAATCCTGTGCAACAAATGTTGTACCATAAAAATTGATTGTTTTTAATACCCCAGAAGGCTTAAATGTAATTCAATTTTAATCTTACTTGTAAATTTTAATTTAATTAATTTCTTAATTTTAATTTAATTTATATAATAATTATATTTATCTTTTGTAAACCTTTAATCGACTGCAATTAGTCGATTTATTAATAAATAAATAAATAAATAAATAAACTACTTTTTTTGGGAATCGCTGGTACTTATTGAGCTAGTAAGAGATCCCAAATTTTAAATGCCGTCTTTGTATTCCAAATTCGTTCAAAGTATTCCCCACAATGTGGCTCACAAAGCTAAAAGAAATTGGATCATCACAGCTCGGTACCCTATAATCTTTCCAACCTTACATTTAAGCGAATCGCTGCCACTTATTGAGCTAGTAGGAGATCCTACCTTTTAAATGCCTTATTTTGATTCCAAATTCGTTCAAAGAATTTTCCACAATGGGGCTCACAAAACTAAAAGAAATTGGGTCCTCAACGTTCGGGCCCAATAATCTTGCCAAGACTACTTTTTTAGGGAATCGCTGCCACATATTGAGCTAGTATGAGATCCTACCTTATAAATGCCGTATTTAGATACCAAAATTGGATCATCACCGCTCGGTACCCCATAATCTTAGCAAGCTTACTTTTTTGGGAATCGCTGCCACTTATTGAGTAGTAGGAGATCCTACCTTTTAAATGCCGTAATTATATTCCAAATTTGTTCAAAGAATTCTCCACGATGGGGCTCACAAAGCTAAAAGAAATTGCATCATCACCGCTCGGTACCCTATAGTCTTGCCAAGCTTACTTGTTTTTGGGAATCGCTGGTTCTTATTGAGCTAGTAGGAGATCCCACATTTAAAATGCCGATTTGGAATCCAAATTCGTTCAAAGGATTCCCCACGATGGGGCTCACAAAGCTAAAAGACATTGGTTCATCACCGCTCGGTACCCCATAATCTTGCCAAGCTTACTTTTTGGGAATCGCTGCAACTTATTGAGTAGTAGGAGATCCTACCTTTTAAATGCCGTAATTATATTCCAAATTTGTTCAAAGAATTCTCCACGATGGGGCTCACAAAGCTAAAAGAAATTGCATCATCACCGCTCGGTACCCTATAGTCTAGTAGGAGATCCCACATATAAAATGCCGATTTGGAATCCAAATTCGTTCAAAGGATTCCCCACGATGGGGCTCACAAAGCTAAAAGAAATTGGATCATCACCGCTCGGTACCCCATAATCTTGCCAAGCTTACTTTTTTTGGGAATCGCTACCACTTATTGAGCTAGTAGGAGATCCTATCTTTTAAATGCCGTACGTATATTCCAAATTTGTTCAAAGGATTCCCCTCGATGGGGCTCACAAAGCTAAAAGAAATTGGATCATTTGCGCTAGGTACCCAATAATCTTACCAAGCTTACTTTTTTTGGGAATCGCTGGTTCTTATTGAGCTAGTAGGAGATCCCACATATAAAATGCCGATTTGGAATCCAAATTCGTTCAAAGGATTCCCCACGATGGGGCTCACAAAGCTGAAAGAAATTGGATCATTTGCGCTAGGTACCCTATAATCTTGCCAAGCTTACTTTTTTTAGGGAATCCCTGGATCTTATTGAGCTAGTAGGAGATCCCACATATAAAATGCCGATTTGGAATCCAAATTCGTTCAAAGGATTTCCCACGATAGGGCTCACAAAGCTAAAAGAAATTGGATCATCACCGGTCGGTACCCAATAATCTTTCCAACCTTACTTTTCAGGGAATCGGTGCCACTTATACAGATAGTAGGAGATCCTATCTTTTAAATGCGGTATTTAGATTTCAAATTCGTACAAAGAATTTTCTACGATTGGGCTCACAAAACTAAAAGAAATTGGGTCCTCAACATTCGGCACCCAATAATCTTGCCAAGACTCCTATTTTAGAGAATCGCTGCAACATATTTTGCTAGTATGAGATTCCACATTTTAAATGCCGTATTTCGATTCCAAATTCGTTCAAACGATTTCCCACGATGGGGCTCACAAAGCTAAAAGAAATTGGATCATCTCCGCTTCATACCCTATAATCCTGCAAAGTTTATTTTTTATTAAATCGCTTCCACTTATTGTGCTAGTCGGAGATCCTACCTTTTAAATGCCGAATTTGGATTCCGAATTCGTTCAAGGGTTTCTCCACGATGGGGCTCACAAAACTAAATGAAATTAGGTCCTCAACATTCGGCACCCAATAATCTTGCCAAGACTACTTTTTTAGGGAATCGCTGCCACATATTGAGCTAGTATGAGATCATACCTTTTAAATGAAGTATTTAGATTTCAAATTTGTTTAAAGAATTCTCCACGATGGGGCTCACAAAACTAAAAGAAATTGGATCATCACCGCTCGGTACCCTATAATCTTGCCACGGTTACTTTTTTGGTAATCGCTTGTACTTATTAAGCTAGGAGGAGAGCCAACCCTTTAAATGCCGTACTTATATTCCAAATTCACTCAAAGTTTTCTCCACGATGGGGCTCATAAAGCTAAAATAAATTGGATCATCACCGCTTGATACCCTATAATCTTGCCAAGCATATTTTTTATTTAATCACTTCCACTTACTGAGCTAGAGGGAGATCCTATCTTTTAAATGGCATATTTATTCAAATTCGTTCAAGGAATTCTCCACGATGGGGCTCCCAAAGATAAAAGAAATTGGATCATCACCGCTTGATACCCTATAATCTTGCCAAGCTTATTTTTTATTTAATCACTTCCACTTACTGAGCTAGAGGGAGATCCTATCTTTTAAATGGCATATTTATTCAAATTCGTTCAAGGAATTCTCCACGAGGGGGCTCCCAAAGATAAAAGAAATTGGATCATCACCGCTTGATACCTTATAATCTTGCCAAGCTTATTTTTTTTTGGGAAACGCTGGTTCTTATAGAGCTAGTAGGAGATCCCACATTTTAATTGCCGATTTGTATTCCAAGTTCGTTCAAAGGCCCCACGATGGGGCTCACAAAGCTAAAAGAAATTGCATCATCACCGCTCGGTACCCCATAATCTTGCCAAGCCTACTTTTTGGGAATCGCAGCCACTTATTGAGCTAGTAGGAGATCCTACATTTTAAATGCCGTACGTATATTCCAAATTCGTTAAAGGAATTCGCCACGATGGGGCTCACAAAACTAAAAGAAATTGGGTCCTCATCATTCGGCACGCAATAATCTTGCCAAGCTTACTTTTTGGGAATCGCTGCCACTTATTCAGCTAGTAGGAGATCCTACCTTTTAAATGCCGTACTTATATTCCATATTCACTCAAAGTTTTCTCCACGATGGGGCTCACAAAGCTAAAATAAATTGGATCATCACCGCTTGATACCCTATTATCTTGCCAAGCTTATTTTTTATTTAATCACTGCCACTTATTGAGCTAGAAGGAGATCCTATCTTTTAAATGACATATTTATTCAAATTCGTTCAAGGAATTCTCCACGATGGGGCTCCCAAAGATAAAAGAAATTGGATCATCACCGCTTGATACCCTATAATCTTGCCAAGCTTATTTTTTTTTGGAAACGCTGGTTCTTATAGAGCTAGTAGGAGATCCCACATTTAAAATGCCGTATTTGTATTCCCAATTCGTTCAAATGATTCCCCATATTGGGGCTCACAAAGCTAAAAGAAATTGGATCATCACCACTCGGTACCCTATAATCTTGCCAAGGTTACTTTTTTGGTAATCGATGGTACTTATTGAGCTAGTAGGAGAGCCTACCTTTTAAATGCCGTACTTATATTCCAAATTCGTTCAAGGAATTCTCCACGATAGGGCTCCCAAAGCTAAAAGAAATAATATTATCACCGCTTGATACCCTATAATCTTGCCAAGCTAATTTTTTTTTGGGAAACGCTGGTTCTTATAGAGCTAGTAGGAGATCCCACATTTTAATTGCCGATTTGTATTCCAAATTCGTTCAAAGGCCCCACGATGGGGCTCACAAAGCTAAAAGAAATTGCATCATCACCGCTCGGTACCCCATAATCTTGCCAAGCCTACTTTTTTGGGAATCGCAGCCACTTATTGAGCTAGTAGGAGATCCTACATTTTAAATGCCGTACGTATATTCCAAATTCGTTAAAGGAATTCGCCACGATGGGGCTCACAAAACTAAAAGAAATTGGGTCCTCATCATTCGGCACCCAATAATCTTGCCAAGCTTACTTTTTTGGGAATCGCTGCCACTTATTGAGCTAGTAGGAGATCCTACCTTTTAAATGCCGTACTTACACTCCAAATTCGCTCAAAGTTTTCTCCACGATGGGGCTCACAAAGCTAAAATAAATTGGATCATCACCGCTTGATACCCTATAATCTTGCCAAGCTTATTTTTTATTTAATCACTTCCACTTACTGAGCTAGAGGGAGATCCTATCTTTTAAATGGCATATTTATTCAAATTCGTTCAAGGAATTCTCCACGATGGGGCTCCCAAAGATAAAAGAAATTGGATCATCACCGCTTGATACCCTATAATCTTGCCAAGCTTATTTTTTATTTAATCACTTCCACTTACTGAGCTAGAGGGAGATCCTATCTTTTAAATGGCATATTTATTCAAATTCGTTCAAGGAATTCTCCACGAGGGGCTCCCAAAGATAAAAGAAATTGGATCATCACCGCTTGATACCCTATTATCTTGCCAAGCTTATTTTTATTTAATCACTGCCACTTATTGAGCTAGAAGGAGATCCTATCTTTTAAATGACATATTTATTCAAATTCGTTCAAGGAATTCTCCACGATGGGGCTCCCAAAGATAAAAGAAATTGGATCATCACCGCTTGATACCCTATAATCTTGCCAAGCTTATTTTTTTTTTGGGAAACGCTGGTTCTTATAGAGCTAGTAGGAGATCCCACATTTAAAATGCCGTATTTGTATTCCCAATTCGTTCAAATGATTCCCCATATTGGGGCTCACAAAGCTAAAAGAAATTGGATCATCACCACTCGGTACCCTATAATCTTGCCAAGGTTACTTTTTTGGTAATCGATGGTACTTATTGAGCTAGTAGGAGAGCCTACCTTTTAAATGCCGTACTTATATTCCAAATTCGTTCAAGGAATTCTCCACGATAGGGCTCCCAAAGCTAAAAGAAATAATATTATCACCGCTTGATACCCTATAATCTTGCCAAGCTAATTTTTTTTGGGAAACGCTGGTTCTTATAGAGCTAGTAGGAGATCCCACATTTTAATTGCCGATTTGTATTCCAAATTCGTTCAAAGGCCCCACGATGGGGCTCACAAAGCTAAAAGAAATTGCATCATCACCGCTCGGTACCCCATAATCTTGCCAAGCCTACTTTTTGGGAATCGCAGCCACTTATTGAGCTAGTAGGAGATCCTACATTTTAAATGCCGTACGTATATTCCAAATTCGTTAAAGGAATTCGCCACGATGGGGCTCACAAAACTAAAAGAAATTGGGTCCTCATCATTCGGCACCCAATAATCTTGCCAAGCTTACTTTTTGGGAATCGCTGCCACTTATTGAGCTAGTAGGAGATCCTACCTTTTAAATGCCGTACTTACACTCCAAATTCGCTCAAAGTTTTCTCCACGATGGGGCTCACAAAGCTAAAATAAATTGGATCATCACCGCTTGATACCCTATAATCTTGCCAAGCTTATTTTTTATTTAATCACTTCCACTTACTGAGCTAGAGGGAGATCCTATCTTTAAATGGCATATTTATTCAAATTCGTTCAAGGAATTCTCCACGATGGGGCTCCCAAAGATAAAAGAAATTGGATCATCACCGCTTGATACCCTATAATCTTGCCAAGCTTATTTTTTATTTAATCACTTCCACTTACTGAGCTAGAGGGAGATCCTATCTTTTAAATGGCATATTTATTCAAATTCGTTGAAGGAATTCTCCACGAGGGGGCTCCCAAAGATAAAAGAAATTGGATCATCACCGCTTGATACCTTATAATCTTGCCAAGCTTATTTTTTTTTTGGGAAACGCTGGTTCTTATAGAGCTAGTAGGAGATCCCACATTTTAATTGCCGATTTGTATTCCAAGTTCGTTCAAAGGCCCCACGATGGGGCTCACAAAGCTAAAAGAAATTGCATCATCACCGCTCGGTACCCCATAATCTTGCCAAGCCTACTTTTTTGGGAATCGCAGCCACTTATTGAGCTAGTAGGAGATCCTACATTTTAAATGCCGTACGTATATTCCAAATTCGTTAAAGGAATTCGCCACGATGGGGCTCACAAAACTAAAAGAAATTGGGTCCTCATCATTCGGCACGCAATAATCTTGCCAAGCTTACTTTTTTGGGAATCGCTGCCACTTATTCAGCTAGTAGGAGATCCTACCTTTTAAATGCCGTACTTATATTCCATATTCACTCAAAGTTTTATCCACGATGGGGCTCACAAAGCTAAAATAAATTGGATCATCACCGCTTGATACCCTATTATCTTGCCAAGCTTATTTTTTATTTAATCACTTCCACTTACTGAGCTAGAGGGAGATCCTATCTTTTAAATGGCATATTTATTCAAATTCGTTCAAGGAATTCTCCACGATGGGGCTCCCAAAGATAAAAGAAATTGGATCATCACCGCTTGATACCCTATAATCTTGCCAAGCTTATTTTTTATTTAATCACTTCCACTTACTGAGCTAGAGGGAGATCCTATCTTTTAAATGGCATATTTATTCAAATTCGTTCAAGGAATTCTCCACGAGGGGGCTCCCAAAGATAAAAGAAATTGGATCATCACCGCTTGATACCTTATAATCTTGCCAAGCTTATTTTTTTTTTGGGAAACGCTGCTTCTTATAGAGCTAGTAGGAGATCCCACATTTTAATTGCCGATTTGTATTCCAAGTTCGTTCAAAGGCCCCACGATGGGGCTCACAAAGCTAAAAGAAATTGCATCATCACCGCTCGGTACCCCATAATCTTGCCAAGCCTACTTTTTTGGGAATCGCAGCCACTTATTGAGCTAGTAGGAGATCCTACATTTTAAATGCCGTACGTATATTCCAAATTCGTTAAAGGAATTCGCCACGATGGGGCTCACAAAACTAAAAGAAATTGGGTCCTCACCGCTTGATACCCTATTATCTTGCCAAGCTTATTTTTTATTTAATCACTTCCACTTACTGAGCTAGAGGGAGATCCTATCTTTTAAATGGCATATTTAGATTCCAAATAAGTTAAAAGAATTCCCCACTATGGGTCTCACAAAACTAAATGAAATTGAGTCCACAACATTCTGCACCCAATAATCTTGCCAAGCTTACTTCTTTGGGAATTGCTGCCACTTATTGATCTAGTAGGTAGGAACCTTTTAATTGCCGTATTTAGATTCCATATTCGTTTAAAGGATTCCCCACGATGGGACTCTCAAAGCTGAAAGAAATTGGGTCATCAACGTTCGGCACCCAAAAAATCCTGCCAAGCTTACTTTTTTGGGAATCGCTGGTACTTATTGAGCTAGTAGGAGATCCCACATTTTAATTGCCGACTTGTATTCCAAATTCGTGCAAAGGTCCCACGATGGGGCTCACAAAGCTAAAAGAAATTGGATCATTACCGCTCGGTACCCTATAATCTTGCCAAGGTTACTTTTTTGGTAATCGCTGGTACTTATTGAGCTAGTAGGAGAGTCTAACTTTTAAATGTCGTACTTATATTCCAAATTCGTTCAAGGAATTCTCTACGATGGGGCTCCCAAAGCTAAAAGAAATTGGATCATCACCGCTTGATACCCTATAATCTGGCCAAGCTTATTTTTTTTGGGAAACGCTGGTTCTAATAGAGCTAGTAGGAGATCCCACATTTTAATTGCCGACTTGTATTCCAAATTCGTGCAAAGGTCCCACGATAAGGCTCACAAAGCTAAAATAAATTGGATCATTCGCGCTAGGTACCCTATAATCTTGCCAATCTTACGTTTTTAGGGAATCGATGCCACTGATTGAGCTAGTAGGAGATCCTACCTTTTCACCATGATGGTCCTCACAAAACTAAAAGACATTGGGTCCTCAACATTAGGCACACAATAATCTTGCCAAGACTACTTTTTTAGGGAATCGATGCCACTGATTGAGCTAGTAGGAGATCCTACCTTTTCACCATGATGGTCCTCACAAAACTAAAAGACATTGGGTCCTCAACATTAGGCACACAATAATCTTGCCAAGACTACTTTTTTCGGGAATCAATGCCACTGATTGATCTAGTAGGATATCCTACTTTTTCACTATGATGGTCCTCACAAAACTAAATGACATTGGGTCCTCAACATTAAGCACACAATAATCTTGCCAAGACTACTTTTTTAGGGAATCGATGCCACTGATTGAGCTAGTAGGGGATCCTACATTTTAAATGCCGTATTTAGATTCAAAATTCTGTCAAAAAATTCTTGACGATGGGGCTCACAAAGCTAAAAGAAATTGGTTCATCAACGCTCGGCACCCAATAATCTTGCCAAGACTACGTTTTTAGGGAATCGATCACACTTATTGAGCTAGTCAGAGATCCTACCTTTTCAATTCGGTATTTAGATTCCAAATTTGTTCAAAGGATTCTCTACGATGGTGCTCACAAAGCTAAAAGAAATTGGATCATCACCGCTCTGTACTCTATAATCTTGCCAAGCGTACTTTTTAGGGAATCGGTAACACTTATTGAGCTAGTAGGAGATCCTACCTTTTTAATGCCGCATTAAGATTCAAATTTGTTCAAAGGATTCTCCATAATGGGCCTCACAAAGCTAAAAGAAATTGGATCATCACCGCTCTGTACCCTATTATCTTCCCAAGACTACTTTTCAGGGAATCCTGAAACTTATTAAGCTGGTAGGAGACCTTACCTTTTAAGTGCGGTATTTTGATTCCAAATTTGTTCAAAGGATTCTCCACGATGCGGCTCACAAACCTAAAAGGGTACCGCTCTGTACCCTATAATCTTGCCAAGCTTACTTTTTAGGGAACCGCTGCCACTTATTGAGCTAGTAGGAGACCCTACCTTTTAAATGCGGTATTTATATTCCAAATTTATTCATAGGATTCCCAACGATGGGGCTCACAAATCTAAAAGAAATTGGATCATTGGCGTTAGGTACCCTATAATATTGCCAAGCTTACTTTTTTTGGGAATCGCTTATTCTTATTGAGCTAGTAGGAAATCCCACACTTTAAATGCCGATTTGGATTCCAAATTCGTTCAAAGGATTCCCCACGATGCGGCTCACGAAGCAAAACGAATACCGCTCTGTACCCTAGAATCTTGCCAAGCTTACTGTTTAGGGAAACGGTGGTTCTTATAGAGCTAGTAGGAGATCCCATATTTTAATTGCCGATTTGTATTCCAAGTTCGTTCAAAAGCCCCACGATGGGGCTCACAAAGCTAAAAGAAATTGCATCATCACCGCTCGGTACCCCATAATCTTGCCAAGCTTACTTTTTTGGGAATCAGTGCCACTTATTGAGCTAGTAGGAGATCCTACATTTTAAATGCCTTACGTATATTCCAAATTCGTTAAAGGAATTCGCCACGATGGGGCTCACAAAACTAAAAGAAATTGGGTCCTCATCATTCGGCACGCAATAATCTTGCCAAGCTTACTTTTTTGGGAATCGCTGCCACTTATTCAGCTAGTAGGAGATCCTACCTTTTAAATGCCGTACTTATATTCCATATTCACTCAAAGTTTTCTCCACGATGGGGCTCACAAAGCTAAAATAAATTGGATCATCACCGCTTGATACCCTATTATCTTGCCAAGCTTATTTTTTATTTAATCACTGCCACTTATTGAGCTAGAAGGAGATCCTATCTTTTAAATGACATATTTATTCAAATTCGTTCAAGGAATTCTCCACGATGGGGCTCCCAAAGATAAAAGAAATTGGATCATTGGCGTTAGGTACCCTATAATATTGCCAAGCTTACTTTTTTTTTGGGAATGGCTTATTCTTATTGCGCTAGTAGGAAATCCCACACTTTAAATGCCGATTTGGATTCCAAATTCGTTCAAAGGATTCCCCACGATGCGGCTCACGAAGCAAAACGAATACCGCTCTGTACCCTAGAATCTTGCCAAGCTTACTTTTTAGGGAAACGGTGGTTCTTATAGAGCTAGTAGGAGATCCCACATTTTAATTGCCGATTTGTATTCCAAGTTCGTTCAAAAGCCCCACGATGGGGCTCACAAAGCTAAAAGAAATTGCATCATCACCGCTCGGTACCCCATAATCTTGCCAAGCTTACTTTTTGGGAATCGGTGCCACTTATTGAGCTAGTAGGAGATCCTACATTTTAAATGCCTTACGTATATTCCAAATTCGTTAAAGGAATTCGCCACGATGGGGCTCACAAAACTAAAAGAAATTGGGTCCTCATCATTCGGCACCCAATAATCTTGCCAAGCTTACTTTTTTGGGAATCGCTGCCACTTATTCAGCTAGTAGGAGATCCTACCTTTTAAATGCCGTACTTATATTCCAAATTCACTCAAAGTTTTCTCCACGATGGGGCTCACAAAGCTAAAATAAATTGGATCATCACCGCTTGATACCCTATAATCTTGCCAAGCTTATTTTTTATTTAATCACTGCCACATATTGAGCTAGAAGGAGATCCTATCTTTTAAATGGCATATTTATTCAAATTCGTTCAAGGAATAATCTTGCCAAGCTTATTTTTTATTTAATCACTTCCACTTATTGAGCTAGAGGGAGATCCTATCTCTTAAATGGCATATTTAGATTCCAAATTTGTTAAAGAATTCTCCACGATGGGGCTCACAAAGCTAAAAGAAATTGGATCATTACCGCTCGGTACCCTATAATCTTGCCAAGGTTACTTTTTTGGTAATCGCTGGTACTTATTGAGCTAGTAGGAAAGTCAAACTTTTAAATGTCGTACTTATATTCCAAATTCGTTCAAGGAATTCTCTACGATGCTGCTCCCAAAGCTAAAAGAAATTGGATCATCACCGCTTGATACCCTATAATCTGGCCAAGCTTATTTTTTTTTGGGAATCGCTGGTTCTAATAGAGCTAGTAAGAGATCCCACATTTTAATTGCCGACTTGTATTCCAAATTCGTGCAAAGGTCCCACGATAAGGCTCACAAAGCTAAAATAAATTGGATCATTGGCGCTAGGTACCCAATCATCTTGCCAATCTTACTTTTTAGGGAATCGATGCCACTGATTGAGCTTGTAGGAGATCCTACCTTTTCAACATGCTGGTCGTCACAAAACTAAAAAACATTGGGTCCTCAACATTAGGCACACAATAATCATGCCAAGACTACTTTTTAGGGAATCGATGCCACTGATTGAGCTAGTAGGAGATCCTACCTTTTCACCATGATGGTCCTCACAAAACTAAAAGACATTGGGTCCTCAACATTAGGCACACAATAATCTTGCCAAGACTACTTTTTTCGGGAATCATTGCCACTGATTGATCTAGTAGGATATCCTACTTTTTCACTATGATGGTCCTCACAAAACTAAAGGACATTGGGTCCTCAACATTAAGCACACAATAATCTTGCCAAGACTACTTTTTTAGGGAATCGATGCCACTGATTGAGCTAGTAGGAGATCCTACATTTTAAATGCCGTATTTAGATTCAAAATTCTGTCAAAAAATTCTTGACGATGGGGCTCACAAAGCTAAAAGAAATTGGATCATCACCGCTCGGCACCCAATAATCTTGCCAAGACTACGTTTTTAGGGAATCGATGACACTTATTGAGCTAGTAAGAGATCCTACCTTTTCAATTCGGTATTTAGATTCCAAATTTGTTCAAAGGATTCTCTACGATGGTCCTCACAAAGCTAAAAGAAATTGGATCATCACCGCTCTGTACCCTATTATCTTTCCAAGACTACTTTTCAGGGAATCCTGAAACTTTTTGAGCTGGTAGGAGACCTTACCTTTTAAGTGCGGTATTTTGATTCCAAATTTGTTCAAAGGATTCTCCACGATGCGGCTCACAAACCTAAAAGGGTACCGCTCTGAACCCTATAATCTTGCCAAGCTTAGTTTTTAGGGAACCGCTGCCACTTATTGAGCTAGTAGGAGACCCTACCTTTTAAATGCGGTATTTATATTCCAAATTTATTCATAGGATTCCCAACGATGGGGCTCACAAATCTAAAAGAAATTGGATCATTGGCGTTAGGTACCCTATAATCTTGCCAAGCTTACTTTTTTTTGGGAATCGCTTATTCTTATTGAGCTAGTAGGAAATCCCACACTTTAAATGCCGATTTGGATTCCAAATTCGTTCAAAGGATTCCCCACGATGCGGCTCACGAAGCAACGGGAATACCGCTCTGTACCCTAGAATCTTGCCAAGCTTACTTTTTAGGGAAACGGTGACACTTATTGAGCTAGTAGGAGATCCTACCTTTTTAATGCCGTATTAAGATTCAAATTTGTTCAAAGGATTCTACATAATGGGCCTCACAAAGCTAAAAGAAATTGGATCATCACCGCTCTGTACCCTATTATCTTTCCAAGACTACTTTTCAGGGAATCCTGAAACTTTTGAGCTGGTAGGAGACCTTACCTTTTAAGTGCGGTATTTTGATTCCAAATTTGTTCAAAGGATTCTCCACGATGCGGCTCACAAACCTAAAAGGGTACCGCTCTGAACCCTATAATCTTGCCAAGCTTACTTTTAGGGAACCGCTGCCACTTATTGAGCTAGTAGGAGACCCTACCTTTTAAATGCGGTATTTATATTCCAAATTTATTCATAGGATTCCCAACGATGGGGCTCACAAATCTAAAAGAAATTGGATCATTGGCGTTAGGTACCCTATAATCTTGCCAAGCTTACTTTTTTTGGGAATCGCTTATTCTTATTGAGCTAGTAGGAAATCCCACACTTTAAATGCCGATTTGGATTCCAAATTCGTTCAAAGGATTCCCCACGATGCGGCTCACGAAGCAACGGGAATACCGCTCTGTACCCTAGAATCTTGCCAAGCTTACTTTTTAGGGAAACGGTGACACTTATTGAGCTAGTAGGAGATCCTACCTTTTTAATGCCGTATTAAGATTCAAATTTGTTCAAAGGATTCTCCATAATGGGCCTCACAAAGCTAAAAGAAATTGGATCATCACCGCTCTGTACCCTATTATCTTTCCAAGACTACTTTTCAGGGAATCCTGAAACTTTTTGAGCTGGTAGGAGACCTTACCTTTTAAGTGCGGTATTTTGATTCCAAATTTGTTCAAAGGATTCTCCACGATGCGGCTCACAAACCTAAAAGGGTACCGCTCTGAACCCTATAATCTTGCCAAGCTTACTTTTTAGGGAACCGCTGCCACTTATTGAGCTAGTAGGAGACCCTACCTTTTAAATGCGGTATTTATATTCCAAATTTATTCATAGGATTCCCAACGATGCGGCTCACAAATCTAAAAGAAATTGGATCATTGGCGTTAGGTACCCTATAATCTTGCCAAGCTTACTTTTTTTTGGGAATCGCTTATTCTTATTGAGCTAGTAGGAAATCCCACACTTTAAATGCCGATTTGGATTCCAAATTCGTTCAAAGGATTCCCCACGATGCGGCTCACGAAGCAACGGGAATACCGCTCTGTACCCTAGAATCTTGCCAAGCTTACTTTTTAGGGAAACGGTGACACTTATTGAGCTAGTAGGAGATCCTACCTTTTTAATGCCGTATTAAGATTCAAATTTGTTCAAAGGATTTTCCATAATGGGCCTCACAAAGCTAAAAGAAATTGGATCATCACCGCTCTGTACCCTATTATCTTCCCAAGATTACTTTTTAGGGAATCCTGAAACTTATTGAGCTGGTAGGAGACCTTACCTTTTAAGTGCGGTATTTTGTTTCCAAATTTGTTCAAAGGATTCTCCACGATGCGGCTCACAAACGTAAAAGGGTACCGCTCTGTACCCTATAATCTTGCCAAGCTTACTTTTTAGGGAACCGCTGCCACTTATTGAGCTAGTAGGAGACCCTACCTTTTAAATGCGGTATTTAGATTCCAAATTTGTTCACTGGATTCTCCACGATGTGGCTCACAAAGCTAAAAAAAGTTGGATCATCACCGCTCTGTACCCTATTATCTTCCCAAGACTACTTTTTAGGGAATCCTGAAACTTATTGAGTTGGTAGGAGACCTTACCTTTTAAAAGCGGTATTTTGATTCCAAATTTGTTCAAAGGGTTCTCGACGATGCGGCTCACAAACCTAAAAGGGTACCGCTCTGTACCCTATAATCTTGCAAAGCGTACTTTTTAGGGAGTAGATGCGACTTATTGAGCTAATATGAGATCCTACCAAAAGGTAGGATGGTGAAAACACCATTATGGTGCTCACAAAACTAAAAGAAACTGGGTCCTCAACATTGAGCACCCAATAATCTTGCTAAGACTACTTTTTAAAGAATCGCTGCTACTTATTAAGCTAGTAGAAGATCCTACCTTTTAAATGCCGTATTTAGATTCCAAATTTGTTCAAAGAATTCTAGTCGATAGGGTTCACAAAGCTAAAAGAAATTGGTTCACCACTGCTCGTTACACAATAAACTTGCCCAGCTTACATTTTATTGAATCGCTGCCACTTATTGAGCTAGTATGAGATCCTACCTTTTAAATGCCGTACTTAAACTCCAAATTCGCTCAAAGTTTTCTCCACGATGGGCCTCACAAAGCTAAAGTAAATTGGATCATCACCGCTTGATACCCTATAATCTTGCCAAGCTTATTTTTTATTTAATCACTTCCACTTACTGAGATAGAGGGAGATCCTATCTTTTAAATGGCATATTTAGATTCCAAATTCGTTAAAAGAATTCCCCACGATAGGGCTCACAAAACTAAATGAACTTGGGTACACAACATTCGACACCCAATATTTTTGCCAAGCTTACTTCTTTGGAATTTGCTGCCACTTATTGATCTAGTAGGTAGGAACCATTTAATTGCCGTATTTAGATTCCATATTCGTTTAAAGGATTCGCAACGATGGGACTCTCAAAGCTGAAAGAAATTGGGTCATCAACGTTCGGCACCCAATAATCCTGCCAAGCTTACTTTTTTTGGGAATCGCTGGTACTTATTGAGCTAGTAGGAGATCCCACATTTTAATTGCCGACTTGTATTCCAAATTCGTGCAAAGGTCCCACGATGGGGCTCACAAAGCTAAAAGAAATTGCATCATCACCGCTCGGTACCCTATAATCTTGCCAACCTTACTTTTAAGGGAAACGCTGTCACTTATTCAGCTAGTAGGAGATCCTACCTTTTAAATGCCGTATTTAGATTCCAAATTTGTCTAAAGAATTCTCCACGATGGGGCTCACAAAGTTAAAAGAAATTGGATCATTACCGCTCGGTACCCTATAATCTTGCCAAGGTTACTTTTTGGTAATCGCTGGTACTTATTGTGCTAGTAGGAGAGTCTAACTTTTAAATGTCGTACTTATATTCTAAATTCGTTCAAGGAATTCTCTACAATGGGGCTCCCAAACCTAAAAGAAATTGGATCATCACCGCCTGATACCCTATAATCTGGCCAAGCTTATTTTTTTTTGGGAAACGCTGGTTCTTATAGAGCTAGTAGGAGATCCCACATTTTAATTGCCGACTTGTATTCCAAATTCGTGCAAAGGTCCCACGATGGGGCTCACAAAGCTAAAAGAAATTGCATCATCACCGCTCGGTACCCTATAATCTTGCCAACCTTACTTTTAAGGGAATCGCTGTCACTTATTCAGCTAGTAGGAGATCCTACCTTTTAAATGCCTTATTTAGATTCCAAATTTGTTTAAAGAATTCTCCACGATGGGGCTCAGAAAGCTAAAAGAAATTGGATCATTACCGCTCGGTACCCTATAATCTTGCCAAGGTTACTTTTTTTGGGAATCGCTGCCACTTATTGATAGGAGATCCTACATTTTAAATGCCGTACGTATATTCCAAATTTGTTCTAAGGATTCCCGACAATGGGGCTCACAAAGCTAAAAGAAATTGGATCATCACCGCTCGGTATCCTATAATCTTGCCAACCTTACTTTTAAGGGAATCGCTGCCACTTATTGAGTTAGTAGGAGATCCTACCTTTTAATTGCCTTATTTAGTTTCAAATTCGTTCAAAGAATTTCCCACGATGGGGCTCACAAAACAAAAAGAAATTGGGAGAAAGAGATCCTACATTTTAAATGCCGTACTAGTACTCCAATTTCGCTCAAAGTTTTCCCCACGATGGGGCTCACAAAGCTAAAATAAATTGGATCATCACCGCTTGATACCCTATAATCTTGCCAAGCTTATTTTTTATTTAATCACTGCCACATATTGAGCTAGAAGGAGATCCTATCTTTTAAATGGCATATTTATTCAAATTCGTTCAAGGAATAATCTTGCCAAGCTTATTTTTTATTTAATCACTTCCACTTATTGAGCTAGAGGGAGATCCTATCTCTTAAATGGCATATTTAGATTCCAAATTTGTTAAAGAATTCTCCACGATGGGGCTCACAAAGCTAAAAGAAATTGGATCATTACCGCTCGGTACCCTATAATCTTGCCAAGGTTACTTTTTTGGTAATCGCTGGTACTTATTGAGCTAGTAGGAAAGTCAAACTTTTAAATGTCGTACTTATATTCCAAATTCGTTCAAGGAATTCTCTACGATGCTGCTCCCAAAGCTAAAAGAAATTGGATCATCACCGCTTGATACCCTATAATCTGGCCAAGCTTATTTTTTTTTGGGAATCGCTGGTTCTAATAGAGCTAGTAAGAGATCCCACATTTTAATTGCCGACTTGTATTCCAAATTCGTGCAAAGGTCCCACGATAAGGCTCACAAAGCTAAAATAAATTGGATCATTGGCGCTAGGTACCCAATCATCTTGCCAATCTTACTTTTTTAGGGAATCGATGCCACTGATTGAGCTTGTAGGAGATCCTACCTTTTCAACATGCTGGTCGTCACAAAACTAAAAAACATTGGGTCCTCAACATTAGGCACACAATAATCATGCCAAGACTACTTTTTTAGGGAATCGATGCCACTGATTGAGCTAGTAGGAGATCCTACCTTTTCACCATGATGGTCCTCACAAAACTAAAAGACATTGGGTCCTCAACATTAGGCACACAATAATCTTGCCAAGACTACTTTTTTAGGGAATCGATGCCACTGATTGAGCTAGTAGGAGATCCTACCTTTTCACCATGATGGTCCTCACAAAACTAAAAGACATTGGGTTCCCCAATATTAGGCACACAATAATCTTGCCAAGACTACTTTTTTATGGAATCGCTTCTACTTATTGAGCTAGTAGGAGATCCTACATTTTAAATGCCGTATTTAGATTCAAAATTCTGTCAAAAAATTCTTGACGATGGGGCTCACAAAGCTAAAAGAAATTGGATCATCACCGCTCGGCACCCAATAATCTTGCCAAGACTACGTTTTTAGGGAATCGATGACACTTATTGAGCTAGTAAGAGATCCTACCTTTTCAATTCGGTATTTAGATTCCAAATTTGTTCAAAGGATTCTCTACGATGGTCCTCACAAAGCTAAAAGAAATTGGATCATCACCGCTCTGTACCCTATTATCTTTCCAAGACTACTTTTCAGGGAATCCTGAAACTTTTTGAGCTGGTAGGAGACCTTACCTTTTAAGTGCGGTATTTTGATTCCAAATTTGTTCAAAGGATTCTCCACGATGCGGCTCACAAACCTAAAAGGGTACCGCTCTGAACCCTATAATCTTGCCAAGCTTAGTTTTTTAGGGAACCGCTGCCACTTATTGAGCTAGTAGGAGACCCTACCTTTTAAATGCGGTATTTATATTCCAAATTTATTCATAGGATTCCCAACGATGGGGCTCACAAATCTAAAAGAAATTGGATCATTGGCGTTAGGTACCCTATAATCTTGCCAAGCTTACTTTTTTTTTGGGAATCGCTTATTCTTATTGAGCTAGTAGGAAATCCCACACTTTAAATGCCGATTTGGATTCCAAATTCGTTCAAAGGATTCCCCACGATGCGGCTCACGAAGCAACGGGAATACCGCTCTGTACCCTAGAATCTTGCCAAGCTTACTTTTTAGGGAAACGGTGACACTTATTGAGCTAGTAGGAGATCCTACCTTTTTAATGCCGTATTAAGATTCAAATTTGTTCAAAGGATTCTCCATAATGGGCCTCACAAAGCTAAAAGAAATTGGATCATCACCGCTCTGTACCCTATTATCTTTCCAAGACTACTTTTCAGGGAATCCTGAAACTTTTTGAGCTGGTAGGAGACCTTACCTTTTAAGTGCGGTATTTTGATTCCAAATTTGTTCAAAGGATTCTCCACGATGCGGCTCACAAACCTAAAAGGGTACCGCTCTGAACCCTATAATCTTGCCAAGCTTACTTTTTAGGGAACCGCTGCCACTTATTGAGCTAGTAGGAGACCCTACCTTTTAAATGCGGTATTTATATTCCAAATTTATTCATAGGATTCCCAACGATGGGGCTCACAAATCTAAAAGAAATTGGATCATTGGCGTTAGGTACCCTATAATCTTGCCAAGCTTACTTTTTTTGGGAATCGCTTATTCTTATTGAGCTAGTAGGAAATCCCACACTTTAAATGCCGATTTGGATTCCAAATTCGTTCAAAGGATTCCCCACGATGCGGCTCACGAAGCAACGGGAATACCGCTCTGTACCCTAGAATCTTGCCAAGCTTACTTTTTAGGGAAACGGTGACACTTATTGAGCTAGTAGGAGATCCTACCTTTTTAATGCCGTATTAAGATTCAAATTTGTTCAAAGGATTCTCCATAATGGGCCTCACAAAGCTAAAAGAAATTGGATCATCACCGCTCTGTACCCTATTATCTTTCCAAGACTACTTTTCAGGGAATCCTGAAACTTTTTGAGCTGGTAGGAGACCTTACCTTTTAAGTGCGGTATTTTGATTCCAAATTTGTTCAAAGGATTCTCCACGATGCGGCTCACAAACCTAAAAGGGTACCGCTCTGAACCCTATAATCTTGCCAAGCTTACTTTTTAGGGAACCGCTGCCACTTATTGAGCTAGTAGGAGACCCTACCTTTTAAATGCGGTATTTATATTCCAAATTTATTCATAGGATTCCCAACGATGGGGCTCACAAATCTAAAAGAAATTGGATCATTGGCGTTAGGTACCCTATAATCTTGCCAAGCTTACTTTTTTTGGGAATCGCTTATTCTTATGGAGCTAGTAGGAAATCCCACACTTTAAATGCCGATTTGGATTCCAAATTCGTTCAAAGGATTCCCCACGATGCGGCTCACGAAGCAACGGGAATACCGCTCTGTACCCTAGAATCTTGCCAAGCTTACTTTTTAGGGAAACGGTGACACTTATTGAGCTAGTAGGAGATCCTACCTTTTTAATGCCGTATTAAGATTCAAATTTGTTCAAAGGATTTTCCATAATGGGCCTCACAAAGCTAAAAGAAATTGGATCATCACCGCTCTGTACCCTATTATCTTCCCAAGACTACTTTTTAGGGAATCCTGAAACTTATTGAGCTGGTAGGAGACCTTACCTTTTAAGTGCGGTATTTTGTTTCCAAATTTGTTCAAAGGATTCTCCACGATGCGGCTCACAAACGTAAAAGGGTACCGCTCTGTACCCTATAATCTTGCCAAGCTTACTTTTAGGGAACCGCTGCCACTTATTGAGCTAGTAGGAGACCCTACCTTTTAAATGCGGTATTTAGATTCCAAATTTGTTCACTGGATTCTCCACGATGTGGCTCACAAAGCTAAAAAAGTTGGATCATCACCGCTCTGTACCCTATTATCTTCCCAAGACTACTTTTTTAGGGAATCCTGAAACTTATTGAGTTGGTAGGAGACCTTACCTTTTAAAAGCGGTATTTTGATTCCAAATTTGTTCAAAGGGTTCTCGACGATCTTGCAAAGCGTACTTTTTAGGGAGTAGATGCGACTTATTGAGCTAATATGAGATCCTACCAAAAGGTAGGATGGTGAAAACACCATTATGGTGCTCACAAAACTAAAAGAAACTGGGTCCTCAACATTGAGCACCCAATAATCTTGCTAAGACTACTTTTTTAAAGAATCGCTGCTACTTATTAAGCTAGTAGAAGATCCTACCTTTTAAATGCCGTATTTAGATTCCAAATTTGTTCAAAGAATTCTAGTCGATAGGGTTCACAAAGCTAAAAGAAATTGGTTCACCACTGCTCGTTACACCATAAACTTGCCCAGCTTACATTTTATTGAATCGCTGCCACTTATTGAGCTAGTATGAGATCCTACCTTTTAAATGCCGTACTTAAACTCCAAATTCGCTCAAAGTTTTCTCCACGATGGGACTCACAAAGCTAAAGTAAATTGGATCATCACCGCTTGATACCCTATAATCTTGCCAAGCTTATTTTTATTTAATCACTTCCACTTACTGAGATAGAGGGAGATCCTATCTTTTAAATGGCATATTTAGATTCCAAATTCGTTAAAAGAATTCCCCACGATAGGGCTCACAAAACTAAATGAACTTGGGTACACAACATTCGACACCCAATATTTTTGCCAAGCTTACTTCTTTGGAATTTGCTGCCACTTATTGATCTAGTAGGTAGGAACCATTTAATTGCCGTATTTAGATTCCATATTCGTTTAAAGGATTCGCAACGATGGGACTCTCAAAGCTGAAAGAAATTGGGTCATCAACGTTCGGCACCCAATAATCCTGCCAAGCTTACTTTTTTTGGGAATCGCTGGTACTTATTGAGCTAGTAGGAGATCCCACATTTTAATTGCCGACTTGTATTCCAAATTCGTGCAAAGGTCCCACGATGGGGCTCACAAAGCTAAAAGAAATTGCATCATCACCGCTCGGTACCCTATAATCTTGCCAACCTTACTTTTAAGGGAAACGCTGTCACTTATTCAGCTAGTAGGAGATCCTACCTTTTAAATGCCGTATTTAGATTCCAAATTTGTCTAAAGAATTCTCCACGATGGGGCTCACAAAGTTAAAAGAAATTGGATCATTACCGCTCGGTACCCTATAATCTTGCCAAGGTTACTTTTTTGGTAATCGCTGGTACTTATTGTGCTAGTAGGAGAGTCTAACTTTTAAATGTCGTACTTATATTCTAAATTCGTTCAAGGAATTCTCTACAATGGGGCTCCCAAACCTAAAAGAAATTGGATCATCACCGCCTGATACCCTATAATCTGGCCAAGCTTATTTTTTTTTGGGAAACGCTGGTTCTTATAGAGCTAGTAGGAGATCCCACATTTTAATTGCCGACTTGTATTCCAAATTCGTGCAAAGGTCCCACGATGGGGCTCACAAAGCTAAAAGAAATTGCATCATCACCGCTCGGTACCCTATAATCTTGCCAACCTTACTTTTAAGGGAATCGCTGTCACTTATTCAGCTAGTAGGAGATCCTACCTTTTAAATGCCTTATTTAGATTCCAAATTTGTTTAAAGAATTCTCCACGATGGGGCTCAGAAAGCTAAAAGAAATTAGATCATCACCGCTCGGCACCCAATAATCTTGCCAAGACTACGTTTTTAGGGAATCGATGACACTTATTGAGCTAGTAAGAGATCCTACCTTTTCAATTCGGTATTTATATTCCAAATTTGGATCATCACCGCTCTGTACTCTATAATCTTGCCAAGCGTACTTTTTATGGAATCACTGCCACTTATTGAGCTAGTAGGAGATCCTACCTTTTACATGCCGTATTTAGATTCCAAATTTGTTCAAAGGATTCTCCACAATGGGACTCACAATACTAAACGAAATTGGGTCCACAATATGCGGCACCCAATAATCTTGCCAAGACTACTTTTTATGGAATCGCTGACATTTATTGAGCTAGTAGGAGACCCTACCGTTTAAGTGCCGTATTTAGATTCCAAATTTGTTTAAAGTATTCTCCTCGATGGGGCTCTCACAGCTAAAAGAAATTGGTTCATCATCGTTCGGCACCCAATAATCGTGCAAAGCTTACTTTTTTTTGGGAATCGCTGGTACTTATTGAGCTAGTATGAGATCCCACATTTTAAATACTGTATTTGGATTCCTAATTCGTTAAAAGGCTTCCCCACGATGGGGCTCATAAAACTAAAAGAAATTGGATCATCACCGCTCGGCACCCAATAATCTTGCCAAGCGTACTTTTTTAGGGAATCGCTGCCACTTATTGAGCTAGTAGGAAATCCTACCTTTTAAATGCCGTATTTAGATTCAAAATTCTGTCAAAAACTTCTTGACGATGGGGCTCACAAAGCTAAAAGAAATTGGATCATCACCGCTTGGCACCCAATAATCTTGCCAAGCGTACTTTTTATGGAATCGCTGACATTTATTGAGCTAGTAGGAGACCCTACCGTTTAAGTGCGGTATTTAGATTCAAAATTTGTTCAAAGGATTCCCCACGATGCGGCTCACGAAGCAAAAAGAATACCGCTCTGTACCTTAGAATCTTGCCAAGCTTACTTTTTAGAGAATCGATGTCACTGATTGACTAGTAGGAGATCCTACCCTTTCACCATGATGGTCCTCACAAAACTAAAAGACATTGTGTCTTCAACATTAGGCACACAACAGTCTTGCCAGGACTACTTTTTAGGGAATCGGTGCCACTTATTGAGCTAGAAGGAGATCCTACCTTTTAACTGCAGAATTTAGATTCCAAATTTGTTCAAAAGATTCCCCACGATGGGGCCCACAAAACTAAAAGAAATTGGATCATTGGCGCTAGGTACCCTATAATCTTGCCAAGCTTACTTTTTTAGGGAATCGATGCCACTGATTAAGCTAGTAGGAGATCCTACCTTTTCACCATGCTGGTCGTCACAAAACTAAAAAACATTGGGTCCTCAACATTAGGCACACAATAATCATGCCAAGACTACTTTTTTAGGGAATCGATGCCACTTATTGACCTAGTAGGAGATCCTACCTTTTCACCATGATGGTCCTCACAAAACTAAAAGACATTGGGTCCTCAACATTAGGCACACAATAATCTTGCCAAGACTACTTTTTTAGGGAATCGATGCCACTGATTGAGCTAGTAGGAAATCCTACCTTTTCACCATGATGGTCCTCACAAAACTAAAAGACATTGGGTTCCCCAATATTAGGCACACAATAATCTTGCCAAGACTACTTTTTTATGGAATCGCTTCTACTTATTGAGCTAGTAGGAGATCCTACATTTTAAATGCCGTATTTAGATTCAAAATTCTGTCAACAAATTCTTGACGATGGGGCTCACAAAGCTAAAAGAAATTGGATCATCACCGCTCGGCACCCAATAATCTTGCCAAGACTACGTTTTTAGGGAATCGATGACACTTATTGAGCTAGTAAGAGATCCTACCTTTTCAATTCGGTATTTAGATTCCAAATTTGTTCAAAAGATTCTCCACGATGCGGGTCACAAACGTAAAAGGGTACCGCTCTGTTCCTTATAATCTTGCCAAGCTTACTTTTTAGGGAACCGCTGCCACTTACTGAGCTAGTAGGAGACCCTACCTTTTAAATGCGGTAATTATATTCCAAATTTGTTCAAAGGATTCCCAACGATGGGGCTAACAAATCTAAAAGAAATTGGATCATTGGCGCTAGGTACCCTATAATCTTGCCAAGCTTACTTTTTTTTGGGAATCGCTTTTTCTTATTGAGCTAGCAGGAGATCCCACACTTTAAATGCCGATTTGGATTCCAAATTCGTTCAAAGGATTCCCCACGATGCGGCTCACGAAGCAAAAAGAATACCGCTCTGTACCCTAGAATCTTGCCAAGCTTACTTTTTAGAGAATCGATGTCACTGATTGACTAGTAGGAGATCCTACCCTTTCACCATGATGGTCCTCACAAAACTAAAAGACATTGAGTCTTCAACATTAGGGACACAACAGTCTTGCCAGGACTACTTTTTTAGGGAATCGGTGCCACTTATTGAGCTAGAAGGAGATCCTACCTTTTAACTGCAGAATTTAGATTCCAAATTTGTTCAAAGGATTCCCCACGATGGGGCTCACAAAGCTAAAAGAAATTGGATCATTGGCGCTAGGTACCCTATAATCTTGCCAATCTTACTTTTTTAGGGAATCGATGCCACTGATTGAGCTAGTAGGAGATCCTACCTTTTCACCATGATGGTCCTCACAAAACTAAAAGACATTGGGTCCTCAACATTAGGCACACAATAATCTTGCCAAGACTACTTTTTTAGGGAATCGATGCCACTGATTGAGCTAGTAGGAGATCCTACCTTTTCACCATGAAGGTCCTCACAAAACTAAAAGACATTGGGTCCTCAACATTAGGCACACAATAATCTTGCCAAGACTACTTTTTTAGGGAATCGATGCCACTGATTGAGCTAGTAGGAAATCCTACCTTTTCACCATGATGGTCCTCACAAAACTAAAAGACATTGGGTTCCCCAATATTAGGCACACAATAATCTTGCCAAGACTACTTTTTTATGGAATCGCTTCTACTTATTGAGCTAGTAGGAGATCCTACATTTTAAATGCCGTATTTAGATTCAAAATTCTGTCAACAAATTCTTGACGATGGGGCTCACAAAGCTAAAAGAAATTGGATCATCACCGCTCGGCACCCAATAATCTTGCCAAGACTACGTTTTTAGGGAATCGATGACACTTATTGAGCTAGTAGGAGATCCCACATTTTAAATGCCGTATTTCGTTTCCAAATTCGTTCAAACGATTTCCCACGATGGGGCTCACAAAGGTAAAAGATATTAGATCATCACCGCTTGATAACCTATAATCTTGCAAAGCTTATTTTTTAGTTAATCGCTGCCACTTATTGAGCTAGTAGGAGATCCTATCTTTTAAATGCCGTACTTATATTCCAAATTTGTTCAAATGATTCCCCACGATGGGGCTCACAAAGCTAAAAGAAATTGGATCATCTCCGCTTGATACCCTACAATCTTGCGAAGCTTTTTTTTTAGTTAATCGCTGCCATTTATTGTGCTAGTAGGAGACCCCACCTTTAAAATGCTGAATTTTGATTCCGAATTCGTTCAAAGGACTCCCAAAGATAGGGCTCACAAAGCTAAAAGAAATTGGATCATCACCGCTTGATACCCAATAATCTTGCCAAGCTTATTTTTTATTTAATCACTGCGACTTGTTGAGCTAGAAGGAGATCCTATCTTTTAAATGGCATATTTAGATTCCAAATTCGTTATAAGAATTCCCCACTATGGGGCTCACAAAACTAAAAGAAATTGGGTCCTCAACATTCGGCACACAATAATCTTGCCAAGACTACTTTTTTAGGGAATCGATGCCACTGATTGAGCTAGTAGGAGATCCTACCTTTTCACCATGATGGTCCTCACAAAACTAAAAGACATTGGGTCCTCAACATTCGGCACCCAATAATCTTGTCAAGACTACTTTTTTAGGGAATCGCTACCACTTATTGATTTAGTAGAAGATCCTACCTTTTAAAAGCCGTACGTATATTCCAAATTTGTTCAAAGGATTCCCCACGATGGGGCTCACAAAGCTAAAAGAAATTGGATCATCACCGCTCGGTACCCAATAATCTTGCCAACCTTACTTTTCAGGGAATCGGTGCCACTTATAGAGCTAGTAGGAGATCCTATCTTTTAAATGCGGTATTTAGATTCCAAATTCGTACAAAGAATTTTCTACGATGGGGCTCACAAAACTAAAAGAAATTGGGTCCTCAACATTCGGCACCCAATAATCTTGCCAAGACTCCTATTTTACGGAATCGCTGCAACATATTTTGCTGGTATGAGATCCTACCTTTTAAATGCCGTATTTAGATTCCAAATTTGTTTAAAGAATTCTCCACTATGGGGCTCACAAAGCTAAAAGAAATTGGATCATCACCGCTCGGTACCCTATAATCTAGCCAAGCTTACTTTTTTGGGACTCGCTGCCACTTTTTAAAGTAGTAGGAGATCCTACATTTTAAATGCCATACTTATATTCCAAATTTGTTCAAAGGATACCCCACGATGGGGCTCATAAAGCTAAATGAAATTGGATCATCTCCGCTTGATACCCTATAATCCTGCAAAATTTATTTTTTATTTAATCGCTGCCACTTATTGTGCTAGTCGGAGATCCTACCTTTTAAATGCTAAATTTGGATTCCGAATTCGTTCAAAGGTTTCTCCACGATGGGGCTCACAAAACTAAATGAAATTAGGTCCTCAACATTCGGCACCCAATAATCTTGCCAAGACTCCTATTTTAGGGAATCGCTGCAACATATTTTGCTAGTATGAGATCCTACCTTTTAAATGCCGTATTTAGATTCCAAATTTGTTTAAAGAATTCTCCACTAGGGGCTCACAAAGCTAAAAGAAATTGGATCATCACCGCTCGGTACCCTATAATCTAGCCAAGCTTACTTTTTGGGACTCGCTGCCACCTTTTGAACTAGTAGGAGATCCGACCTTTTAAATGCCATACTTATATTCCAAATTTGTTTAAAGGATACCCCACGATGGGGCTCACAAAGCTAAAAGAAATTGGATCATCTCCGCTTGATACCCTATAATCCTGCAAAGTTTATTTTTTATTTAATCGCTGCCACTGATTGTGCTAGTCGGAGATCCTACCTTTTAAATGCTGAATTTGGATTCCGAATTCGTTCAAAGGTTTCTCCACGATGGGGCTCACAAAACTAAATGAATTTAGGTCCTCAACATTTGGCACCCAATAATCTTGCCAAGACTACTTTTTTAGGGAATCGCTACCACTTATTGAGCTAGTACGAGATCCTACATTTTAGATGCCGTACTTATATTCCAAATTTGTTCAAAGGATTCCCCACGATGGGGATCACAAAGCTAAATGAAATTGGATCATCACCGCTTGATAACCTATAATCTTGCAAAGCTTATTTTTTAGTTAATCGCTGCCACTTGTTGAGCTAGTAGAAGATCCTACCTTTTAAATGCCGTACTTATATTCCAAATTTGTTCCAAGGATTCCCCACGATAGGGCTCAAAAAGCTAAAAGAAATTGAATCATCATCACCGCTCGGTACCCAATAATCTTGCCAACCTTACTTTTCAGGGAATCGGTGCCACTTATAGAGCTAGTAGGAGATCCTATCTTTTAAATGCGGTATTTAGATTCCAAATTCGTACAAAGAATTTTCTACGATGGGGCTCACAAAACTAAATGAAATTAGGTCCTCAACATACGGCACCCAATAATCTTGCCAAGACTACTTTTTTAGGGAATCGCTACCACTTATTGAGCTAGTAGGAGATCCTACCTTTTAGATGCCGTACTTATATTCCAAATTTGTTCAAAGGATTCCCCACGATGGGGATCACAAAGCTAAAAGAAATTGGATCATTTGCGGGTACCCTATAATCTTGCCAAGCTTACTTTTTTTTGGGAATCGATGGTTCTTATTGAGCTAATAGGAGATCCCACATTTTAAATGCCGTATTTCGGTTCCAAATTCGTTCAAAAGATTTCCCACGATGGGGCTCACAAAGCTAAAAGAAATTGGATCATCACCGCTTGATAACCTATAATCTTGCAAAGCTTATTTTTTAGTTAATCGCTGCCACTTGTTGAGCTAGTAGGAGGTCCTACCTTTTAATGCCGAATTTATATTCCAAATTTGTTCAAAGGATTCCCCACGATGGGGCTCACAAAGCTAAAAGAAATTTGATCATCACCGCTCGGTACCCAATAATCTTGCCAACCTTACTTTTTAGGGAATCGGTGCCACTTATAGAGCTAGTAGGAGATCCTATCTTTTAAATGCGGTATTTAGATTCCAAATTCGTACAAAGAATTTTCTACGATGGGGCTCACAAAACTAAATGAAATTAGGTCCTCAACATACGGCACCCAATAATCTTGCCAAGACTACTTTTTTAGGGAATCGCTACCACTTATTGAGCTAGTAGGAGATCCTACCTTTTAAATGCCGTACTTATATTCCAAATTTGTTCAAAGGATTCCCCACGATGGGGATCACAAAGCTAAAAGAAATTGGATCATTTGCGGGTACCCTATAATCTTGCCAAGCTTACTTTTTTTTGGGAATCGATGGTTCTTATTGAGCTAGTAGGAGATCCCACATTTTAAATGCCGTATTTGGATTCCAAATTCGTTCAAAGGATTTCCCACGATGGGGCTCACAAAGCTAAAAGAAATTGGATCATCACCGCTTGATACCCAATAATCTTGCCAAGCTTATTTTTTATTTAATCACTGCGACTTGTTGAGCTAGAAGGAGATCCTATCTTTTAAATGGCATATTTAGATTCCAAATTCGTTATAAGAATTCCCCACTATGGGGCTCACAAAACTAAAAGAAATTGGGTCCTCAACATTCGGCACCCAATAATATTGCCAAGCTTACTTCTTTGGGAATCGCTACCACTTTTTGAGCTAGAAGGTAGGAACCTTTTAAGTGCTGTATTTAGATTCCAAAGTCGTTCAAAGGATTCCCCGCGATGGGACTCTCAAAGCTGAATGAAATTGGGTCATCAACGTTCGGCACCCAATAATGCCAAGCTTACTTTTTTTGGGAATCGCTGGTACTTATTTAGCTAGTAAGGGATCCCACATTTTAAATGCCGTATTTGTATTCCAAATTCGTTCAAAGGATTCCCACAATGGTGCTCACAAAGTTAAAGAAATTGGATCATCACCGCTCGGTACCCTATAATCTTGCCACGGTTATTTTTTTGGTAATCGCTTGTACTTATTAAGCTAGTAGGAGAGCCTACCTTTTAAATGCCGTACTTATATTCCAAATTCACTCAAAGTTTTCTCCACGATGGGGCTCATAAAGCTAAAATAAATTGGATCATCACCGCTTGATACCCTATAATCTTGCCAAGCTTATTTTTTATTTAATCACTGCCACTTATTGAGCTAGAAGGAGATCCTATCTTTTAAATGGCATATTTATTCGATTTCGTTCAAGGAATTCTCCACGATGGGGCTCCCAAAGATAAAAGAAATTGGATCATCACCGCTTTATAGCCTATAATCTTGCCAAACTTATTTTTTTTTTTTGGGAAACGCTGGTTCTTATAGAGCTAGTAGGAGATCCCACATTTAAAATGCCGTATTTGTATTCCCAATTTGCCAATAATCTTGCCAAGCTTACTTTTTGGGAATCGCAGCCTCTTATTGAGCTAGTAGGAGATCCTACCTTTTAAATGCCGTACTTATACTCCAAATTCGCTCAAAGTTTTCTCCACGATGGGGCTCACAAAGCTAAAATAAATTGGATCATCACCGCTTGATACCCTATAATCTTGCCAAGCTTATTTTTTATTTAATCACTGCCACTTATTGAGCTAGAAGGAGATCCTATCTATTAAATGGCATATTTATTCAAATTCGTTAAAGGAATTCTCCAAGATAGGGCTCCCATAGATTCAAGAAATTGGATCATCACCGCTTGATACCCTAAAATCTTGCCAAGCTTATTTTTTTTTGGGAAACGCTGGTTCTTATAGAGCTAGTAGGAGATCCCACATTTAAAATGCCGTATTTGTATTCCCAATTCGTGCAAAGGATTCCCCATATTGGGGCTCACAAAGCTAAAAGAAATTGGATCATCACCACTCGGTACCCTATAATCTTGCCAAGGTTACTTTTTTGGTAATCGATGGTACTTATTGAGCTAGTAGGAGAGCCTACCTTTTAAATGCCGTACGTATATTCCAAATTCGTTCAAGGAATTCTCCACGATGGCGCTCCCAAAGCTAAAAGAAATAATATCATCACAGCTTGATACCCTATAATCTTGCCAAGCTAATTTTTTGTTGGGAAACGGTGGTTCTTATAGAGCTAGTTGGAGATCCCACATTTTAATTGCCGATTTGTATTCCAAATTCGTTCAAAGGCCCCACGATGGGGCTCACAAAGCTAAAAGAAATTGGTTCATCACCACTCGGTACCCTATAATCTTGCCAAGGTTACTTTTTTGGTAATCGATGGTACTTATTGAGCTAGTAGGAGAGCCTACCTTTTAAATGCCGTACTTATATTCCAAATTCGTTCAAGGAATTCTCCACGATGGGGCTCCCAAAGCTAAAAGAAATAATATCATCACCGCTTGATACCCTATAATCTGGCCAAGCTTATTTTTTTTAGCAAACGGTGGTTCTTATAGAGCTAGTAGGAGATCCCACATTTTAATTGCCGACTTGTATTCCAAATTCGTGCAAAGGTCCCACGATGGGGCTCACAAAGCTAAAAGAAATTGCATCATCACCGCTCGGTACCCTATAATCTTGCCAACCTTTCTTTTAAGGGAATCGCTGTCACTTATTCAGCTAGTAGAAGATACTACCTTTTAAATGCCGTATTTAGATTCCAAATTTGTTTAAAGAATTATCCACGATGGGGCTCACAAAGCTAAAAGAAATTGGATCATTACCGCTCGGTACCCTATAATCTTGCCAAGGTTACTTTTTTGGGAATCGCTGCCACTTATTGAGTAGTAGGAGATCCTACATTTTAAATGCCGTAATTATATTCCAAATTTGTTCTAAGGATTCCCCACAATGGGGCTCACAAAGCTAAAATAAATTGGATCATCACCGCTCGGTACCCTATAATCTTGCCAACCTTACTTTTAAGGGAATCGCTGCCACTTATTGAGCTAGTAGGAGATCCTACCTTTTAATTGCCTTATTTAGATTTCAAATTCGTTCAAAGAATTTCCCACGATGGGGCTCACAAAACTAAAAGAAATTGGGTCCTCAACGTTCGGCACCCAATAATCTTGCCAAGCTTATTTTTTTTGGGAAACGCTGCCACTTATTGAGCTAGAAAGAGATCCTACATTTTAAATGCCTTACTTGTACTCCAAATTCGCTCAAAGTTTTCTCCACGATGGGGCTCACAAAGCTAAAATAAATTGGATCATCACCGCTTGATACCCTATAATCTTGCCAAGTTTATTTTTTATTTAATCACTGCCACTTATTGAGCTAGAGGGAGATCCTATCTTTTAAATGGCATATTTAGATTCCAAATTCGTTAAAAGAATTCCCCTCTATGGGTCTCACAAAACTAAATGAAAATGGGTCCACAACATTCGGCACCCAATAATCTTCCAAGCTTACTTCTTTGGAAATCGCAGCCACTTATTGAGCTAGTAGGTAGGAACCTTTTAATTGCCGTATTTAGATTCCATATTCGTTTAAAGGATTCCCCACGATGGGACTCTCAAAGCTGAAAGAAATTGGGTCATCAGCGTTCGGCACCCAATAATCCTGCCAAGCTTACTTTTTTGGGAATCGCTGGTACTTATTGAGCTAGTAAGAGATCTTACCTTTTAAATGCCGTACTTATATTCCAAATTCGTTCCAAGTATTCCCCACGATGGGGTTCTCAAAGCTAAAAGAAATTGGGTCATCAACGTTCGGCACCCAATAATCCTACCAAGCTTACTTTTTTTTGGGAATCGCTGGTACTTATTGAGCTAGTAAGAGATCCCACATTTTAAATGCCGTACTTATATTCCAAATTCGTTCAAGGAATTCTCCACGATGGGGCTCCCAAAGCTAAAAGAAATAATATCATCACCGCTTGATACCCTATAATCTGGCCAAGCTTATTTTTTTTTAGCAAACGGTGGTTCTTATAGAGCTAGTAGGAGATCCCACATTTTAATTGCCGACTTGTATTCCAAATTCGTGCAAAGGTCCCACGATGGGGCTCACAAAGCTAAAAGAAATTGCATCATCACCGCTCGGTACCCTATAATCTTGCCAACCTTTCTTTTAAGGGAATCGCTGTCACTTATTCAGCTAGTAGGAGATCCTACCTTTTAAATGCCGTATTTGGATTCCAAATTCGTTCAAAGAATTTTCCACGATGGGACTCACAAAGCTAAAACAAATTCGATCATCACCGCTCTGTACCCCATAATCTTGCCAGGCTTACTTTTTTGGGAATCGATGCCACTTATTGAGTAGGAGATCCTACCATTTAAATGCCGTACTTATATCCCACATCTGTTCAGAGGATTCTGCACTATGGGGTTCACAAAGCAAACAGAAATTGGATCATCACTGCTCGATTCCCTATAATCTTGCCAAGCTTACTTTTTTAGGGAATCGATGTCACTGATTGACTAGTAGGAGATCGTACCTTTTCACCATGATGGTCCTCACAAAACTAAAAGACATTGGGTCCTCAACATTAGGCACACAATAATCATGCCAAGACTACTTTCTTAGGGAACCGATGCCACTGATTGAGCTAGTAGGAGATCCTACCTTTTCACCATGCTGGTCCTCACAAAACTAAAAGACATTGGGTCCTCAACATTAGGCACACAATAATCATGCCAAGACTACTTTTTAGGGAACCGATGCCACTGATTGAGCTAGTAGGAGATCCTACCTTTTCACCATGATGGTCCTCACAAAACTAAAAGACATCGCGTCTTCAACATTAGGCACACAATAATCTTGCCAGGACTACTTTTTTAGGGAATCGCTGCAACTTATTGAGCTAGTAGGAGATCCTACCTTTTAAATGCCGTATTTAGATTCCAATTTCTGTCAAAAAATTTTTGACGATGAGGCTCACAAAGTTAAAAGAAATTGGTTCATCAACGTTCGGCACCCAATAATCCTGCCAAGCTTACTTTTTTTGGGAATCGCTGGTACTTATTGAGCTAGTAAGAGATCTTACCTTTTAAATGCCGAACTTATATTCCAAATTCGTTCCAAGTATTCCCCACGATGGGGTTCTCAAAGCTAAAAGAAATTGGGTCATCAACGTTCGGCACCCAATAATCCTACCAAGCTTACTTTTTTTTGGGAATCGCTGGTACTTATTGAGCTAGTAAGAGATCCCACATTTTAAATGCCGTATTTGGATTCCAAATTCGTTCAAAGAATTTTCCACGATGGGACTCACAAAGCTAAAACAAATTCGATCATCACCGCTCTGTACCCCATAATTTTGCCAGGCTTACTTTTTTGGGAATCGATGCCACATATTGAGTAGTAGGAGATCCTACCATTCAAATGCAGTACTTATATTCCAAATCTGTTCAGAAGATTCTGCACTATGGGGCTCACAAAGCAAACAGAAATTGGATCATCACTGCTCGATTCCCTATAATCTTGCCAAGCTTACTTTTTTAGGGAATCGATGTCACTGATTGACTAGTAGGAGATCGTACCTTTTCACCATGATGGTCCTCACAAAACTAAAAGACATTGAGTCTTCAACATTAGGCACACAATAGTCTTGCCAGGACTACTTTTATAGGGAATCGCTGCCACTTATTGAGCTAGTAGGAGATCCTACGTTTTAACTGCTGAATTTGTATTCCAAATTTGTTCAAAGGATTCCCCACGATGGGGCTCACAAAGCTAAAAGAAATTGGATCATTGGCGCTAGGTACCCTATAATCTTGCCAAGCTTACTTTTTTAGGGAATCGATGCCACTGATTGAGCTAGTAGGAGATCCTACCTTTTCACCATGATGGTCCTCACAAAACTAAAAGACATTGGGTCCTCAACATTAGGCACACAATAATCTTGCCAAGACTACTTTTTTAGGGAATCGACGCCACTGATTGATCTAGTAGGAGTTACTACCTTTTCACCATGATGGTCCTCACAAAACTAAAAGACATTGGGTCCTCAACGTTAGGCACACAATAATCTTGCCAAGACTACTTTTTTAGGGAATCAGTGCCACTGATTTATCTAGTAGGATAACCTACTTTTTCACTATGATGGTCCTCACAAAACTAAAAGACATTGGGTCCTCAACATTAGGTACACAATAATCTTGCCAAGACTACTTTTTTAGGGAATCGATGCCACTGATTGAGCTAGTAGGAGATCCTACCTTTTCACCATGCTGGTCCTCACAAAACTAAAAAACATTGGGTCCTCAACATTAGGCACACAATAATCATGCCAAGACTACTTTTTTAGGGAATCGATGCCACTGATTGAGCTAGTAGGAGATCCTACCTTTTCACCATGATGGTCCTCACAAAACTAAAAGACATTGGGTCCTCAACATTAGGCACACAATAATCTTGCCAAGACTACTTTTTAGGGAATCGATGCCACTGATTGAGCTAGTAGGAGATCCTACCTTTTCACCATGATGGTCCTCACAAAACTAAAAGACATTGCGTCTTCAACATTAGGCACACAATAATCTTGCCAGGACTACTTTTTAGGGAATCGCTTCCACTTATTGAGCTAGTTGGAGATCCTACCTTTTAATTGCTGTATTTAGATTCCAAATTTGTTCAAAGGATTCCCAACGATGGGGCTCACAAAGCTAAAAGAAATTGGATCATCACCGTTCGGTACACTATAATCTTGCCAAGACTACTTTTTTTTGGGAATCGCTTATTCTTATTGAGCTAGTAGGAGGTCCTGCACTTTAAATGCCGATTTGGATTCCAAATTCGTTCAAAGGATTCCCCACGATGGGGCTCACAAAGCTAAAAGAAATTGGATCATCACCGCTCGGTACCCCATAATCTTGCCAAGCTTACTTTTTGGGAATCGCTGCCACTTATTGAGTAGTAGGAGATCCTACCATTTAAATGCCGTACTTCTATTCCAAATTTGTTCAAAGGATTCTCCACTATGGGGCTCACAAAGCAAACAGTAATTGGATCATCACCGCTCGATTCCCTATAATCTTGCAAAGCTTAATTTTTAGGGAATCGATGCCACTGATTGAGCTAGTAGGAGATCCTACCTTTTAACTGCTGTATTTAGATTCCAAATTTGTTCAAAGGATTCCCAACGATGGGACTCACAAAACTTAAAGAAAGTGGGTCCTCAACATTGAGCACCCAATAATCTTGCTAAGACTACTTTTTTGGGAATCGCAGGTACTTGTTGAGCTAGTAAGAGATCTTACCTTTTAAATGCCGTACTTATATTCCAAATTCGTTCCAAGTATTCCCCACGATGGGGTTCTCAAAGCTAAAAGAAATTGGGTCATCAACGTTCGGCACCCAATAATCCAACCAAGCTTACTTTTTTGGGAATCGATGGTACTTATTGAGCTAGTAAGAGATCCAACATTTTAAATGCCGTATTTGGATTCCAAATTCGTTCAAAGAATTTTCCACGATGGGACTCACAAAGCTAAAACAAATTCGATCATCACCGCTCTGTACCCCATAATCTTGCCAGGCTTACTTTTTTGGGAATCGCTGCCACTTATTGAGTAGGAGATCCTACCATTTAAATGCCGTACTTATATCCCACATCTGTTCAGAGGATTCTGCACTATGGGGCTCACAAAGCAAACAGAAATTGGATCATCACTGCTCGATTCCCTATAATCTTGCCAAGCTTACTTTTTTAGGGAATCGATGTCACTGATTGACTAGTAGGAGATCGTACCTTTTCACCATGATGGTCCTCACAAAACTAAAGGACATTGAGTCTTCAACATTAGGCACACAATAGTCTTGCCAGGACTACTTTTATAGGGAATCGCTGCCACTTATTGAGCTAGTAGGAGATCCTACGTTTTAACTGCTGAATTTGTATTCCAAATTTGTTCAAAGGATTTCCCACGATAGGGCTCACAAAGCTAAAAGAAATTGGATCATTGGCGCTAGGTACCCTATAATCTTGCCAAGCTTACTTTTTTAGGGAATCGATGCCACTGATTGAGCTAGTAGGAGATCCTACCTTTTCACCATGATGGTCCTCACAAAACTAAAAGACATTGGGTCCTCAACATTAGGCACACAATAATCTTGCCAAGACTACTTTTTTCGGGAATCAATGCCACTGATTGATCTAGTAGGATATCCTACTTTTTCACTATGATGGTCCTCACAAAACTAAAAGACATTGGGTCCTCAACATTAGGCACACAATAATCTTGCCAAGACTACTTTTTTTAGGGAATCGATGCCACTGATTGAGCTAGTAGGAGATCCTACCTTTTCACCATGCTGGTCGTCACAAAACTAAAAAACATTGGGTCCTCAACATTAGGCACACAATAATCATGCCAAGACTACTTTTTTAGGGAATCGATGCCACTGATTGAGCTAGTAGGAGATCCTACCTTTTCACCATGATGGTCCTCACAAAACTAAAAGACATTGGGTCCTCAACATTAGGCACACAATAATCTTGCCACGACTACTTTTTTAGGGAATCGATGCCACTGATTGAGCTAGTAGGAGATACTACCTTTTCACCATGATGGTCCTCACAAAACTAAAAGACATTGCGTCTTCAACATTAGGCACACAATAATCTTGCCAGGACTACTTTTTTAGGGAATCGCTGCCACTTATTGTGCTAGTAGGAGATCCAACCTTTTAATTGCTGTATTTAGATTCCAAATTTGTTCAAAGGATTCCCAACGATGGGACTCACAAAACTTAAAGAAAGTGGGTCCTCAACATTGAGCACCCAATAATCTTGCTAAGACTACTTTTTTTGGGAATCGCAGGTACTTGTTGAGCTAGTAAGAGATCTTACCTTTTAAATGCCGTACTTATATTCCAAATTCGTTCCAAGTATTCCCCACGATGGGGTTCTCAAAGCTAAAAGAAATTGGGTCATCAACGTTCGGCACCCAATAATCCAACCAAGCTTACTTTTTTGGGAATCGATGGTACTTATTGAGCTAGTAAGAGATCCAACATTTTAAATGCCGTATTTGGATTCCAAATTCGTTCAAAGAATTTTCCACGATGGGACTCACAAAGCTAAAACAAATTCGATCATCACCGCTCTGTACCCCATAATCTTGCCAGGCTTACTTTTTTGGGAATCGCTGCCACTTATTGAGTAGGAGATCCTACCATTTAAATGCCGTACTTATATCCCACATCTGTTCAGAGGATTCTGCACTATGGGGCTCACAAAGCAAACAGAAATTGGATCATCACTGCTCGATTCCCTATAATCTTGCCAAGCTTACTTTTTTAGGGAATCGATGTCACTGATTGACTAGTAGGAGATCGTACCTTTTCACCATGATGGTCCTCACAAAACTAAAGGACATTGAGTCTTCAACATTAGGCACACAATAGTCTTGCCAGGACTACTTTTATAGGGAATCGCTGCCACTTATTGAGCTAGTAGGAGATCCTACGTTTTAACTGCTGAATTTGTATTCCAAATTTGTTCAAAGGATTTCCCACGATAGGGCTCACAAAGCTAAAGAAATTGGATCATTGGCGCTAGGTACCCTATAATCTTGCCAAGCTTACTTTTAGGGAATCGATGCCACTGATTGAGCTAGTAGGAGATCCTACCTTTTCACCATGATGGTCCTCACAAAACTAAAAGACATTGGGTCCTCAACATTAGGCACACAATAATCTTGCCAAGACTACTTTTTTCGGGAATCAATGCCACTGATTGATCTAGTAGGATATCCTACTTTTTCACTATGATGGTCCTCACAAAACTAAAAGACATTGGGTCCTCAACATTAGGCACACAATAATCTTGCCAAGACTACTTTTTTTAGGGAATCGATGCCACTGATTGAGCTAGTAGGAGATCCTACCTTTTCACCATGCTGGTCGTCACAAAACTAAAAAACATTGGGTCCTCAACATTAGGCACACAATAATCATGCCAAGACTACTTTTTAGGGAATCGATGCCACTGATTGAGCTAGTAGGAGATCCTACCTTTTCACCATGATGGTCCTCACAAAACTAAAAGACATTGGGTCCTCAACATTAGGCACACAATAATCTTGCCACGACTACTTTTTAGGGAATCGATGCCACTGATTGAGCTAGTAGGAGATACTACCTTTTCACCATGATGGTCCTCACAAAACTAAAAGACATTGCGTCTTCAACATTAGGCACACAATAATCTTGCCAGGACTACTTTTTTAGGGAATCGCTGCCACTTATTGTGCTAGTAGGAGATCCAACCTTTTAATTGCTGTATTTAGATTCCAAATTTGTTCAAAGGATTCCCAACGATGTGGTTCTCAAAGCTAAAAGAAATTGGGTCATCAACATTCGGCACCCAATAATCCTACCAAGCTTACTTTTTTTGGGAATCGCTGGTACTTATTGAGCTAGTAAGAGATCCCACATTTTAAATGCCGTATTTGGATTCCAAATTCGTTCAAAGAATTTTCCACGATGGGACTCACAAAGCTAAAACAAATTCGATCATCACCGCTCTGTACCCCATAATTTTGCCAGGCTTACTTTTTTGGGAATCGATGCCACATATTGAGTAGTAGGAGATCCTACCATTCAAATGCAGTACTTATATTCCAAATCTGTTCAGAAGATTCTGCACTATGGGGCTCACAAAGCAAACAGAAATTGGATCATCACTGCTCGATTCCCTATAATCTTTCCAAGCTTACTTTTTTAGGGAATCGATGTCACTGATTGACTAGTAGGAGATCGTACCTTTTCACCATGATGGTCCTCACAAAACTAAAGGACATTGAGTCTTCAACATTAGGTACACAATAGTCTTGCCAGGACTACTTTTATAGGGAATCGCTGCCACTTATTGAGCTAGTAGGAGATCCTACGTTTTAACTGCTGAATTTGTATTCCAAATTTGTTCAAAGGATTCCCCATGATGGGGCTCACAAAGCTAAAAGAAATTGGATCATTGGCGCTAGGTACCCCATAATCTTGCCAAGCTTACTTTTTTAGGGAATCGATGCCACTGATTGAGCTAGTAGGAGATCCTACCTTTTCACCATGATGGTCCTCACAAAACTAAAAGACATTGGGTCCTCAACATTAGGCACACAATAATCTTGCCAAGACTACTTTTTTAGGGAATCAGTGCCACTGATTTATCTAGTAGGATAACCTACTTTTTCACTATGATGGTCCTCACAAAACTAAAAGACATTGGGTCCTCAACATTAGGTACACAATAATCTTGCCAAGACTACTTTTTAGGGAATCGATGCCACTGATTGAGCTAGTAGGAGATCCTACCTTTTCACCATGCTGGTCCTCACAAAACTAAAAAACATTGGGTCCTCAACATTAGGCACACAATAATCATGCCAAGACTACTTTTTTAGGGAATCGATGCCACTGATTGAGCTAGTAGGAGATCCTACCTTTTCACCATGATGGTCCTCACAAAACTAAAAGACATTGGGTCCTCAACATTAGGCACACAATAATCTTGCCAAGTCTACTTTTTAGGGAATCGATGCCACTGATTGAGCTAGTAGGAGATCCTACCTTTTCACCATGATGGTCCTCACAAAACTAAAAGACATTGCGTCTTCAACATTAGGCACACAATAATCTTGCCAGGACTACTTTTTAGGGAATCGCTTCCACTTATTGAGCTAGTAGGAGATCCTACCTTTTAACTGCTGTATTTAGATTCCAAATTTGTTCAAAGGATTCCCAACGATGGGGCTCACAAAGCTAAAAGAAATTGGATCATCACCGCTCGGTACCCCATAATCTTGCCAAGCTTACTCTTTTGGGAATCGCTGCCATTATTGAGTAGAAGGAGATCCTACCTTTCAAATGCCGTACTTGTATCCCAAATTCGTTCAAAGGATTCCCACGATGGGGCTCACAAAGCTAAAAGAAATTGGATCATCACCGCTCGGTACCCCATAATCTTGCCAAGCTTACTTTTTTGGGAATCGCTGCCACTTATTGAGTAGTAGGAGATCCTACCATTTAAATGCCGTACTTCTATTCCAAATTTGTTCAAAGGATTCTCCACTATGGGGCTCACAAAGCAAACAGTAATTGGATCATCACCGCTCGATTCCCTATAATCTTGCAAAGCTTAATTTTTAGGGAATCGATGCCACTGATTGAGCTAGTAGGAGATCCTACCTTTTAACTGCTGTATTTAGATTCCAAATTTGTTCAAAGGATTCCCAACGATGGGACTCACAAAACTTAAAGAAAGTGGGTCCTCAACATTGAGCACCCAATAATCTTGCTAAGACTACTTTTTTGGGAATCGCAGGTACTTGTTGAGCTAGTAAGAGATCTTACCTTTTAAATGCCGTACTTATATTCCAAATTCGTTCCAAGTATTCCCCACGATGGGGTTCTCAAAGCTAAAAGAAATTGGGTCATCAACGTTCGGCACCCAATAATCCAACCAAGCTTACTTTTTTGGGAATCGATGGTACTTATTGAGCTAGTAAGAGATCCCACATTTTAAATGCCGTATTTGGATTCCAAATTCGTTCAAAGAATTTTCCACGATGGGACTCACAAAGCTAAAACAAATTCGATCATCACCGCTCTGTACCCCATAATCTAGCCAGGCTTACTTTTTGGGAATCGCTGCCACTTATTGAGTAGGAGATCCTACCATTTAAATGCCGTACTTATATCCCACATCTGTTCAGAGGATTCTGCACTATGGGGCTCACAAAGCAAACAGAAATTGGATCATCACTGCTCGATTCCCTATAATCTTGCCAAGCTTACTTTTTTAGGGAATCGATGTCACTGATTGACTAGTAGGAGATCGTACCTTTTCACCATGATGGTCCTCACAAAACTAAAGGACATTGAGTCTTCAACATTAGGCACACAATAGTCTTGCCAGGACTACTTTTATAGGGAATCGCTGCCACTTATTGAGCTAGTAGGAGATCCTACGTTTTAACTGCTGAATTTGTATTCCAAATTTGTTCAAAGGATTCCCCACGATGGGGCTCACAAAGCTAAAAGAAATTGGATCATTGGCGCTAGGTACCCTATAATCTTGCCAAGCTTACTTTTTTAGGGAATCGATGCCACTGATTGAGCTAGTAGGAGATCCTAGCTTTTCTCCTCACAAAACTAAAAGACATTGGGTCCTCAACATTAGGCACACAATAATCTTGCCAAGACTACTTTTTTAGGGAATCCATGCCACTGATTGAGCTAGTAGGAGTTACTACCTTATCACCATGATGGTCCTCACAAAACTAAAAGACATTGGGTCCTCAACATTAGGCACACAATAATCTTGCCAAGACTACTTTTTTAGGGTATCAGTGCCACTGATTTATCTAGTAGGATAACCTACTTTTTCACTATGAAGGTCCTCACAAAACTAAAAGACATTGGGTCCTCAACATTAGGTACACAATAATCTTGCCAAGACTACTTTTTTAGGGAATCGATGCCACTGATTGAGCTAGTAGGAGATCCTACCTTTTCACCATGCTGGTCCTCACAAAACTAAAAAACATTGGGTCCTCAACATTAGGCACACAATAATCATGCCAAGACTACTTTTTTAGGGAATCGATGCCACTGATTGAGCTAGTAGGATATCCTACCTTTTCACCATGATGGTCCTCACAAAACTAAAAGACATTGGGTCCTCAACATTAGGCACACAATAATCTTGCCAAGACTACTTTTTTAGGGAATCGATGCCACTGATTGAGCTAGTAGGAGATCCTACCTTTTCACCATGATGGTCCTCACAAAACTAAAAGACATTGCGTCTTCAACATTAGGCACACAATAATCTTGCCAGGACTACTTTTTTAGGGAATCGCTTCCACTTATTGAGCTAGTAGGAGATCCTACCTTTTAATTGCTGTATTTAGATTCCAAATTTGTTCAAAGGATTCCCAACGATGGGGCTCACAAAGCTAAAAGAAATTGGATCATCACCGTTCGGTACACTATAATCTTGCCAAGACTACTTTTTTTGGGAATCGCTTATTCTTATTGAGCTAGTAGGAGGTCCTGCACTTTAAATGCCGATTTGGATTCCAAATTCGTTCAAAGGATTCCCCACGATGGGGCTCACAAAGCTAAAAGAAATTGGATCATCACCGCTCGGTACCCCATAATCGTGCCAAGCTTACTTTTTTGGGAATCGCTGCCACTGATTGAGCTAGTAGGATATCCTAACTTTTCACCATGATGGTCCTCATAAAACTAAAAGACATTGGGTTCCCCAATATTAGGCACACAATAATCTTGCCAATACTACTTTTTTAGGGAATCGCTGCCACTTATTGAGCTAGTAGGAGATCCTAACTTTTAAATGCCGTATTTAGATTCAAAATTCTGTCAAAAAATTCTTGACGATGGGGCTCACAAAGCTAAAAGAAATTGGATCATCACCGCTCGGCACCCAATAATCTTGCCAAGACTACGTTTTTAGTGAATCGATGACACTTATTGAGCTAGTAAGAGATCCTACCTTTTCAATTCGGTATTTAGATTCCAAATTTGGATCATCACCGCTCTGTACTCTATAATCTTGCCAAGCGTACTTTTTATGGAATCACTGCCACTTATTGAGCTAGTAGGAGATACTACCTTTTGCATGCCGTATTTAGATTCCAAATTTGTTCAAAGGATTCTCCACAATGGGGCTCACAATACTAAACGAAATTGGGTCCACAATATGCGGCACCCAATAACCTTGCCAAGACTACTTTTTCAGGGAATCGCTGCCACTTATTGAGCTAGTATGATATCCTACCTTTTAAGTGCCGTATTTAGATTCCAAATTTGTTTAAAGTATTCTCCTCGATGGGGCTCTCACAGCTAAAAGAAATTGGTTCATCATCGTTCGGCACCCAATAATCGTGCAAAGCTTACTTTTTTTTGGGAATCGCTGGTACTTATTGTGCTAGTATGAGATCCCACATTTTAAATACTGTATTTGGATTCCTAATTCGTTAAAAGGATTCCCCACGATGTTGCTCATAAAGCTAAAAGAAATTGGATCATCACCGTTCGGTACCCCATAATCTTGCCAAGCGTACTTTTTATGGAATCGCTGCTACTTATTGAGCTACTAGGAGATCCTATCTTTTAAATGCGGTATTTAGATTCAAATCTGTTCGAAGGATTCCCCACGATGCGGCTCACGAAGCAAAAAGGATACCGCTCTGTACTCTACAATCTTGCCAAGCTTACTTTTTAGGGAATCGCCGACACTTACTGAGCTAGTAGGAGATCCTACCTTTTAACTGCTGTATTCAGATTCCAAATTTTTCAAAGGATTATCCACGATGGGCCTAACAAAGCCAAAAGAAATTGGATCATCACCGCTCTGTACCCTATAATCTTGAAAAGCTTACTTTTTAGGGAGTAGATGCGATTAATTGAGCTAATATGAGATCCTTCCAAAAGTTAGGATGGTGAAAACACCATTATGGTGCTCACAAAACTAAAAGAAACTGGGTCCTCAACATTGAGCACCCAATAATCTTGCTAATACTACTTTTTTAGGGAATCGCTGCTACTTATTGAACTAGTAGAAGATCCTACCTTTTAAATGCGGTATTTAGATTCCAAATTTGTTCAATGGATTCTCCACGATGTGGCTCACAAAGCTAAAAAAAGTTGGATCTTCACCGCTCGGTACCCCATAATGTTGCCAAGCTTACTTTTTTGGGAATCGCTGACACTTACTGAGCTAGTAGGAGATACTACCTTTTAAATGCCGAATTTGGATTCCGAATTCGTTCAAAGGACTCGCCACGATGGGGCTCACAAAACTAAAGAAATCGGGTCCACAATATGCGGAACCCAATAATCTTGCCAAGACTACTTTTTTAGTGAATCGCTGACACTTATTGAGCTAGTAGGAGATCCTACCATTTAAATGCCGTATTTATTTTCCAAGTTCGTTTAAAGAATTCGCTTCGATGGGGCTCACAACGCTGAAAGAAATTGGATCATCACCGCTCTCTACCCAATAGTCTTGCCAAGAATACTTTTTTAGTGAATCGCTGCCTCTTATTGAGCTAGTAGGAGATCCTGCCTTTCAAATGCCGTATTTAGATTCCAATTTCTGTCAAAGAATTCTCGACGATGAGGCTCACAAAGCTAAAAGAAGTTGTGTCATCAACGTCCGGCACCCAATAATCTTGCCAAGACTACTTTTTTAGTGAATCGCTGCCACTTATTGAGCTAGTAGGAGATCCTACCTTTTCAATGCGGTATTTAGATTCCAAATTTGTTCAAAGGATTCTCCACGATGGGGCTCACAAACCTAAAAGAAATTGGATAATCACCGTTCTGTACCCTATAATCATGCCAAGCTTACTTTTTAGGGAATCGCTGACACTTATTGAGCTAGTAGGAGACCCTGTTCTTTAAATGCCGTATTTATTTTTCAAATTCGTTTGAAAAATTCGCTTCGATAGGGCTCACAACGCTGAAAGAAATTGGTTCATCAACGTTCGGCACCTATAATATTGCCAAGCGTACTTTTTATAGTATCGCTGGCACATGTTGAGCTAGTTGGAGATCCTACATTTTACATGCGGTATTTAGATTCCAAATGCTGTCAAAGAATTCTAGTTGATGGGGTTCACAAACCTAAAAGAAATTGGATCATCACCGCTCTGTACCCTATAATCATGCCAAGCTTACTGTTTAGGGAATCGCTGACACTTATTGAGCTAGTAGGAGATCCTACCATTTAAATGACGTATTTATTTTCCAAATTCGTTTAAAGAATTCGCTTCGATGGGTCTCACTACGCTGAAAGAAATTGGGTCATCAACGTTCGGCACCCTATAATATTGCCAAGAGTACTTTTTATAGAATCGCTGCCACATATTGAGCTAGTGGGAGATCCTACATTTTACATGCCGTATTTAGATTCTAAATGCTGTCAAAGAATTCTAGTCGATGGGGTTCACAAAGCTAAAAGAAATTGGATCATCTCCGCTCTGTACATTATAATCATGCTAAGCTTACTTTTTTAGGGAATCGCTGCCACATATTGAGCTAGTGGGAGATCCTACATTTTACATGCCGTATTTAGATTCTAAATGCTGTCAAAGAATTTTAGTCGATGGGGTTCACAAAGCTAAAAGAAATTGGATCATCTCCGCTCTGTACCCTATAATCATGCTAAGCTTACTTTTTAGGGAATCGCTGACACTTATTGAGCTAGTTGGAGATCCTACCATTTAAATGCCGTATTTATTTTCCATATTCGTTTAAAGAATTCACCACTATGGGGCTCACAACGCTGAAAGAAATTGGATCTTCAACGCTCGGCACCCAATAATCTTGCCAAGCTTAGTTTTTAGGGACTCGATGCGACTTATTGAGCTAGTAGGAGATCCTACCTTTTCACAATGATGGTGCTCACAAATCGAAAAGAAACTGGGTCCTCCACATTGGCCACCCAATAATCTTGCCAAGACTACTTTTTTTAGGGAATCGCTGACACTTATTGAGCTGGTAAAAGATCCTACCTTGTAAATGCGGTATTTTGATTCCAAATTTGTTCAAAGGATTCTCCACGATGGAGATAATAAAGCTAAAAGGGTACCGATTGATACCCTATAATCTTGCCAAACTTAATTTTTAGTTAATCGCTTCCACTTATTGAGCTAGTAGGAGATCCTACCCTTTAAATGCCGTATTTATTTTCCAAATTCGTTTAAAGAATAAAATATAATATTGCCAAGCGTACTTTTTATAGAATCGCTGCCACATATTGAGCTAGTGGGACATCCTACACTTTACATGCCGTATTTAGATTTCAATTTCTGTCAAAAAATTCTCGACGATGAGGCTCACAAAGCTAAAAGAAGTTGGGTCATCAACGTCCGGCACCCAATAATCTTGCCAAGACTACTTTTTTAGTGAATCGCTGCCACTTATTGAGCAAGTAGAAGATCCTTCCATTTCATTGCGCTATTTAGATTCCAAATTTGTTCAAAAGATTTCTCCACGATGGGGCTCACAAAGCTTAAAGAAATTGGATCATCACCGCTCTCTACCCAATAGTCTTGCCAAGAATACTTTTTTAGTGAATCGATGCCTCTTATTGAGCTAGTAGGAGATCCTGCCTTTCAAATGCCGTATTTAGATTCCAATTTCTGTCAAAAAATTCTTGACGATAAGGCTCACAAAGCTAAAAGAAGTTGGGTCATCAACGTCCGGCACCCAATAATCTTGCCAAGACTACTTTTTTAGTGAATCGCTGCCACTTATTGAGCTAGTAGGAGATCCTACCTTTTCAATGCGGTATTTAGATTCCAAATTTGTTTAAAGGATTCTCCACGATGGGGCTCACAATGCTAAAAGAAATTGGATCATCACCGCTCGGTACCCTATAATATTGCCAAGCGTACTTTTCATGGAATCGCTGCCATATATTGAGCTAGTAGGAGATCCTACGTTTTACATGCCGTATTTAGGTTCCAAATGCTGTCAAAGAATTCTAATCGATGGGGTTCAAAAACCTAAAAAAAATTGGATCATCACCGCTCAGTACCCTATAATCATGCCAAGCTTACTTTTTAGGGAATCGCTAACACTTATTGAGCTAGTAGGAGATCCTACCATTTAAATGCCATATTTATTTTCCAAATTCGTTTAAAGAATTCGCTTCGAAAGGGCTCACAACGCTGAAAGAAATTGGGTCATCAACGTTCGGCACCCTATAATATTGCCAAGCGTACTTTTCATGGAATCGCTGCCACATATTGAGCTAGTAGGAGATCCTACGTTTTACATGCCGTATTTAGATTCCAAATGCTGTCAAAGAATTCTAATCGATGGGGTTCAAAAACCTAAAAAAATTGGATCATCACCGCTCAGTACCCTATAATCATGCCAAGCTTACTTTTTAGGGAATCGCTAACACTTATTGAGCTAGTAGGAGATCCTACCATTTAAATGCCATATTTATTTTCCAAATTCGTTTAAAGAATTCGCTTCGAAAGGGCTCACAACGCTGAAAGAAATTGGGTCATCAACGTTCGGCACCCTATAATATTGCCAAGCGTACTTTTCATGGAATCGCTGCCACATATTGAGCTAGTGGGAGATCCTACATTTTACATGCCGTATTTAGATTCTAAATGCTGTCAAAGAATTCTAGTCGATGGGGTTCACAAAGCTAAAAGAAATTTGATCATCTCCGCTCTGTACACTATAATCATGCTAAGCTTACTTTTTAGGGAATCGCTGCCACATATTGAGCTAGTGGGAGATCCTACATTTTACATGCCGTATTTAGATTCTAAATGCTGTCAAAGAATTCTAGTTGATGGGGTTCACAAAGCTAAAAGAAATTGGATCATCTCCGCTCTGTACCCTATAATCATGCTAAGCTTACTTTTTAGGGAATCGCTGACACTTATTGAGCTAGTTGGAGATCCTACCATTTAAATTCCGTATTTATTTTCCAAATTCGTTTAAAGAATTCGCCACGATGGGGCGCACAACGATGAAAGAAATTGGGTCATCAACGTTCGGCACCCTATAATATTGCCAAGCGTACTTTTCATAGAATCCCAATCCCGGCACCCAATAATCTTGCCAATATTTCTTTTTTAGTGAATCGCTGACACTTATTGAGCTAGTATCCCGGCACCCAATAATCTTGCCAAGACTACTTTTTTAGTGAATCGCTGCCACTTATTGAGCTAGTAGGAGAACCTACCTTTTCATTGCGGTATTTAGATTCCAAATTTGTTCAAAGGGTTCCTCCATGATGGGGCTTACAAAGCTAAAAGACATTGGATCATCACCGCTCGCTACCCAATAGTCTTGCCAAGAATACTTTTTTAGTGAATCGCTGCCTCTTATTGAGCTAGTAGGAGATCCTGCCTTTCAAATGCCGTATTTAGATTCCAATTTCTGTCAAAGAATTCTCGACGATGAGGCTCACAAAGCTAAAAGAAGTTGTGTCATCAACGTCCGGCACCCAATAATCTTGCCAAGACTACTTTTTAGTGAATCGCTGACACTTATTGAGCTAGTAGGAGATCGTACCTTTTCAATGCGGTATTTAGATTCCAAATTTGTTCAAAGGATTCTCCACGATGGGGCTCACAATGCTAAAAGAAATTGGATCATCCCCGCTCGGTACCCTATAATATTGCCAAGCGTACTTTTCATGGAATCGCTGCCATATATTGAGCTAGTAGGAGATCCTACGTTTTACATGCCGTATTTAGATTCCAAATGCTGTCAAAGAATTCTAATCGATGGGGTTCACAAACCTAAAAAAATTGGATAATCACCGTTCTGTACCCTATAATCATGCCAAGCTTACTTTTTAGGAAATCGCTGACACTTATTGAGCTAGTAGGAGACCCTGCCCTTTAAATGCCGTATTTATTTTCCAAATTCGTTTAAAAAATTCGCTTCGATAGGGCTCACAACGCTGAAAGAAATTGGTTCATCAACGTTCGGCACCCTATAATATTGCCAAGCGTACTTTTTATAGAATCGCTGCCACATATTGAGCTAGTGGGAGATCCTACATTTTACATGCCGTATTTAGATTCTAAATGCTGTCAAAGAATTCTAGTCGATGGGGTTCACAAAGCTAAAAGAAATTTGATCATCTCCGCTCTGTACACTATAATCATGCTAAGCTTACTTTTTAGGGAATCGCTAACACTTATTGAGCTAGTAGGAGATCCTACCATTTAAATGCCATATTTATTTTCCAAATTCGTTTAAAGAATTCGCTTCGAAAGGGCTCACAACGCTGAAAGAAATTGGGTCATCAACGTTCGGCACCCTATAATATTGCCAAGCGTACTTTTCATGGAATCGCTGCCACATATTGAGCTAGTGGGAGATCCTACATTTTACATGCCGTATTTAGATTCTAAATGCTGTCAAAGAATTCTAGTCGATGGGGTTCACAAAGCTAAAAGAAATTTGATCATCTCCGCTCTGTACACTATAATCATACTAAGCTTACTTTTTAGGGAATCGCTGCCACATATTGAGCTAGTGGGAGATCCTACATTTTACATGCCGTATTTAGATTCTAAATGCTGTCAAAGAATTCTAGTTGATGGGGTTCACAAAGCTAAAAGAAATTGGATCATCTCCGCTCTGTACCCTATAATCATGCTAAGCTTACTTTTTAGGGAATCGCTGACACTTATTGAGCTAGTTGGAGATCCTACCATTTAAATGCCGTATTTATTTTCCAAATTCGTTTAAAGAATTCGCCACGATGGGGCGCACAACGCTGAAAGAAATTGGGTCATCAACGTTCGGCACCCTATAATATTGCCAAGCGTACTTTTCATAGAATCCCAATCCCGGCACCCAATAATCTTGCCAATATTTCTTTTTAGTGAATCGCTGACACTTATTGAGCTAGTATCCCGGCACCCAATAATCTTGCCAAGACTACTTTTTTAGTGAATCGCTGCCACTTATTGAGCTAGTAGGAGAACCTACCTTTTCATTGCGGTATTTAGATTCCAAATTTGTTCAAAGGGTTTCTCCATGATGGGGCTTACAAAGCTAAAAGACATTGGATCATCACCGCTCTCTACCCAATAGTCTTGCCAAGAATACTTTTTTAGTGAATCGCTGCCTCTTATTGAGCTAGTAGGAGATCCTGCCTTTCAAATGCCGTATTTAGATTCCAATTTCTGTCAAAGAATTCTCGACGATGAGGCTCACAAAGCTAAAAGAAGTTGGGTCATCAACGTCCGGCACCCAATAATCTTGCCAAGACTACTTTTTTAGTGAATCGCTGACACTTATTGAGCTAGTAGGAGATCGTACCTTTTCAATGCGGTATTTAGATTCCAAATTTGTTCAAAGGATTCTCCACGATGGGGCTCACAATGCTAAAAGAAATTGGATCATCCCCGCTCGGTACCCTATAATATTGCCAAGCGTACTTTTCATGGAATCGCTGCCATATATTGAGCTAGTAGGAGATCCTACGTTTTACATGCCGTATTTAGATTCCAAATGCTGTCAAAGAATTCTAATCGATGGGGTTCACAAACCTAAAAAAAATTGGATAATCACCGTTCTGTACCCTATAATCATGCCAAGCTTACTTTTTAGGGAATCGCTGACACTTATTGAGCTAGTAGGAGACCCTGCCCTTTAAATGCCGTATTTATTTTCCAAATTCGTTTAAAAAATTCGCTTCGATAGGGCTCACAACGCTGAAAGAAATTGGTTCATCAACGTTCGGCACCCTATAATATTGCCAAGCGTACTTTTTATAGAATCGCTGCCACATATTGAGCTAGTGGGAAATCCTACATTTTACATGCCGTATTTAGATTCTAAATGCTGTCAAAGAATTCTAGTCAATGGGCTTCACAAAGCTAAAAGAAATTGGATCATCTCCGCTCTGTACATTATCATCATGCTAAGCTTACTTTTTAGGGAATCGCTGCCACATATTGAGCTAGTGGGAGATCCTACATTTTACATGCCGTATTTAGATTCTAAATGCTGTCAAAGAATTTTAGTCGATGGGGTTCACAAAGCTAAAAGAAATTGGATCATCTCCGCTCTGTACCCTATAATCATGCTAAGCTTACTTTTTAGGGAATCTCTGACACTTATTGAGCTAGTTGGAGATCCTACCATTTAAATGCCGTATTTATTTTCCAAATTCGTTTAAAGAATTCACCACTATGGGGCTCACAACGCTGAAAGAAATTGGATCTTCAACGCTCGGCACCCAATAATCTTGCCAAGCTTAGTTTTTAGGGACTCGATGCGACTTATTGAGCTAGTAGGAGACCCTGCCCTTTAAATGCCGTATTTATTTTCCAAATTCGTTTAAAAAATTCGCTTCGATAGGGCTCACAACGCTGAAAGAAATTGGTTCATCAACGTTCGGCACCCTATAATATTGCCAAGCGTACTTTTTATAGAATCGCTGCCACATATTGAGCTAGTGGGAAATCCTACATTTTACATGCCGTATTTAGATTCTAAATGCTGTCAAAGAATTCTAGTCAATGGGCTTCACAAAGCTAAAAGAAATTGGATCATCTCCGCTCTGTACATTATCATCATGCTAAGCTTACTTTTTAGGGAATCGCTGACACTTATTGAGCTAGTTGGAGATCCTACCATTTAAATGCCGTATTTATTTTCCAAATTCGTTTAAAGAATTCACCACTATGGGGCTCACAACGCTGAAAGAAATTGGATCTTCAACGCTCGGCACCCAATAATCTTGCCAAGCTTAGTTTTTAGGGACTCGATGCGACTTATTGAGCTAGTAGGAGATCCTACCTTTTCACAATGATGGTGCTCACAAATCGAAAAGAAACTGGGTCCTCCACATTGGCCACCCAATAATCTTGCCAAGACTACTTTTTTAGGGAATCGCTGACACTTATTGAGCTGGTAGAAGATCCTACCTTTTAAATGCGGTATTTAGATTCCAAATTTGTTCAAAGGATTCTCCACGATGGAGCTAATAAAGCTAAAAGGGTACCGATTGATACCCTATAATCTTGCCAAACTTAATTTTTAGTTAATCGCTTCCACTTATTGAGCTAGTAGGAGATCCTACCCTTTAAATGCCGTATTTATTTTCCAAATTCGTTTAAAGAATAAAATATAATATTGCCAAGCGTACTTTTTATAGAATCGCTGCCACATATTGAGCTAGTGGGACATCCTACACTTTACATGCCGTATTTAGATTTCAATTTCTCTCAAAAAATTCTCGACGATGAGGCTCACAAAGCTAAAAAAAGTTGGGTCATCAACGTCCGGCACCCAATAATCTTGCCAAGACTACTTTTTTAGTGAATCGCTGCCACTTATTGAGCAAGTAGAAGATCCTTCCATTTCATTGCGCTATTTAGATTCCAAATTTGTTCAAAAGGTTTCTCCACGATGGGGCTCACAAAGCTTAAAGAAATTGGATCATCACCGCTCTCTACCCAATAGTCTTGCCAAGAATACTTTTTTAGTGAATCGATGCCTCTTATTGAGCTAGTAGGAGATCCTGCCTTTCAAATGCCGTATTTAGATTCCAATTTCTATCAAAAAATTCTTGACGATAAGGCTCACAAAGCTAAAAGAAGTTGGGTCATCAACGTCCGGCACCCAATAATCTTGCCAAGACTACTTTTTTAGTGAATCGCTGCCACTTATTGAGCTAGTAGGAGATCCTACCTTTTCAATGCGGTATTTAGATTCCAAATTTGTTTAAAGGATTCTCCACGATGGGGCTCACAATGCTAAAAGAAATTGGATCATCACCGCTCGGTACCCTATAATATTGCCAAGCGTACTTTTCATGGAATCGCTGCCATATATTGAGCTAGTAGGAGATCCTACGTTTTACATGCCGTATTTAGGTTCCAAATGCTGTCAAAGAATTCTAATCGATGGGGTTCAAAAACCTAAAAAAAATTGGATCATCACCGCTCAGTACCCTATAATCATGCCAAGCTTACTTTTTAGGGAATCGCTAACACTTATTGAGCTAGTAGGAGATCCTACCATTTAAATGCCATATTTATTTTCCAAATTCGTTTAAAGAATTCGCTTCGAAAGGGCTCACAACGCTGAAAGAAATTGGGTCATCAACGTTCGGCACCCTATAATATTGCCAAGCGTACTTTTCATGGAATCGCTGCCACATATTGAGCTAGTGGGAGATCCTACATTTTACATGCCGTATTTAGATTCTAAATGCTGTCAAAGAATTCTAGTTGATGGGGTTCACAAAGCTAAAAGAAATTGGATCATCTCCGCTCTGTACCCTATAATCATGCTAAGCTTACTTTTTAGGGAATCGCTGACACTTATTGAGCTAGTTGGAGATCCTACCATTTAAATGCCGTATTTATTTTCCAAATTCGTTTAAAGAATTCGCCACGATGGGGCGCACAACGCTGAAAGAAATTGGGTCATCAACGTTCGGCACCCTATAATATTGCCAAGCGTACTTTTCATAGAATCCCAATCCCGGCACCCAATAATCTTGCCAAGACTACTTTTTTAGTGAATCGCTGACACTTATTGAGCTAGTATCCCGGCACCCAATAATCTTGCCAAGACTACTTTTTTAGTGAATCGCTGACACTTATTGAGCTAGTAGGAGATCCTACCATTTAAATGCCGTATTTATTTTCCAAGTTCGTTTAAAGAATTCGCTTCGATGGGGCTCACAACGCTGAAATAAATTGGATCATCACCGCCCTCTACCCAATAGTCTTGCCAAGAATACTTTTTTAGTGAATCGCTGCCTCTTATTGAGCTAGTAGGAGATCCTGCCTTTCAAATGCCGTATTTAGATTCCAATTTCTGTCAAAGAATTCTCGACGATGAGGCTCACAAAGCTAAAAGAAGTTGGGTCATCAACGTCCGGCACCCAATAATCTTGCCAAGACTACTTTTTTAGTGAATCGCTGACACTTATTGAGCTAGTAGGAGATCGTACCTTTTCAATGCGGTATTTAGATTCCAAATTTGTTCAAAGGATTCTCCACGATGGGGCTCACAATGCTAAAAGAAATTAGATCATCCCCGCTCGGTAGCCTATAATATTGCCAAGCGTACTTTTCATGGAATCGCTGCCATATATTGAGCTAGTAGGAGATCCTACGTTTTACATGCCGTATTTAGATTCCAAATGCTGTCAAAGAATTCTAATCGATGGGGTTCACAAACCTAAAAAAAATTGGATAATCACCGTTCTGTACCCTATAATCATGCCAAGCTTACTTTTTAGGGAATCGCTGACACTTATTGAGCTAGTTGGAGATCCTACCATTTAAATGCCGTATTTATTTTCCAAATTCGTTTAAAGAATTCACCACTATGGGGCTCACAACGCTGAAAGAAATTGGATCTTCAACGCTCGGCACCCAATAATCTTGCCAAGCTTAGTTTTTAGGGACTCGATGCGACTTATTGAGCTAGTAGGAGACCCTGCCCTTTAAATGCCGTATTTATTTTCCAAATTCGTTTAAAAATTCGCTTCGATAGGGCTCACAACGCTGAAAGAAATTGGTTCATCAACGTTCGGCACCCTATAATATTGCCAAGCGTACTTTTTATAGAATCGCTGCCACATATTGAGCTAGTGGGAAATCCTACATTTTACATGCCGTATTTAGATTCTAAATGCTGTCAAAGAATTCTAGTCAATGGGCTTCACAAAGCTAAAAGAAATTGGATCATCTCCGCTCTGTACATTATCATCATGCTAAGCTTACTTTTTTAGGGAATCGCTGACACTTATTGAGCTAGTTGGAGATCCTACCATTTAAATGCCGTATTTATTTTCCAAATTCGTTTAAAGAATTCACCACTATGGGGCTCACAACGCTGAAAGAAATTGGATCTTCAACGCTCGGCACCCAATAATCTTGCCAAGCTTAGTTTTTAGGGACTCGATGCGACTTATTGAGCTAGTAGGAGATCCTACCTTTTCACAATGATGGTGCTCACAAATCGAAAAGAAACTGGGTCCTCCACATTGGCCACCCAATAATCTTGCCAAGACTACTTTTTTAGGGAATCGCTGACACTTATTGAGCTGGTAGAAGATCCTACCTTTTAAATGCGGTATTTAGATTCCAAATTTGTTCAAAGGATTCTCCACGATGGAGCTAATAAAGCTAAAAGGGTACCGATTGATACCCTATAATCTTGCCAAACTTAATTTTTAGTTAATCGCTTCCACTTATTGAGCTAGTAGGAGATCCTACCCTTTAAATGCCGTATTTATTTTCCAAATTCGTTTAAAGAATAAAATATAATATTGCCAAGCGTACTTTTTATAGAATCGCTGCCACATATTGAGCTAGTGGGACATCCTACACTTTACATGCCGTATTTAGATTTCAATTTCTGTCAAAAAATTCTCGACGATGAGGCTCACAAAGCTAAAAGAAGTTGGGTCATCAACGTCCGGCACCCAATAATCTTGCCAAGACTACTTTTTTAGTGAATCGCTGCCACTTATTGAGCAAGTAGAAGAACCTTCCATTTCATTGCGCTATTTAGATTCCAAATTTGTTCAAAAGGTTTCTCCACGATGGGGCTCACAAAGCTTACAGAAATTGGATCATCACCGCTCTCTACCCAATAGTCTTGCCAAGAATACTTTTTTAGTGAATCGATGCCTCTTATTGAGCTAGTAGGAGATCCTGCCTTTCAAATGCCGTATTTAGATTCCAATTTCTGTCAAAAAATTCTTGACGATAAGGCTCACAAAGCTAAAAGAAGTTGGGTCATCAACGTCCGGCACCCAATAATCTTGCCAAGACTACTTTTTTAGTGAATCGCTGCCACTTATTGAGCTAGTAGGAGATCCTACCTTTTCAATGCGGTATTTAGATTCCAAATTTGTTTAAAGGATTCTCCACGATGGGGCTCACAATGCTAAAAGAAATTGGATCATCACCGCTCGGTAACCTATAATATTGCCAAGCGTACTTTTCATGGAATCGCTGCCATATATTGAGCTAGTAGGAGATCCTACGTTTTACATGCCGTATTTAGGTTCCAAATGCTGTCAAAGAATTCTAATCGATGGGGTTCAAAAACCTAAAAAAATTGGATCATCACCGCTCAGTACCCTATAATCATGCCAAGCTTACTTTTTAGGGAATCGCTAACACTTATTGAGCTAGTAGGAGATCCTACCATTTAAATGCCTTTTTTTTTTTTCAAATTCGTTTAAAGAATTCGCTTCGATGGGGCTCACAACGCTGAAAGAAATTGGGTCATCAACGTTCGGCACCCTTTAATATTGCCAAGCGTACTTTTTCTAGAATCGCTGCCACATATTGAGCTAGTTGGAGATCCTACATTTTACATGCCGTATTTAGATTTCAAATTCTGTCAAAGAATTCTAGTCGATTGGGATCACAAACCTAAAAGAAATTGGATCATCACTGCTCTGTACCCTATAATCTTGCCAAGCTTACTTTTTAGGGAATCGCTGACACTTATTGAGCTAGTTGGAGATCCTACCATTTGAATGCCGTATTTATTTTCCAAATTCGTTTAAAGAATTCGCCACTATGGGGCTCACAACGCTGAAAGAAATTGGGTCATCAACGCTCGGCACCCAATAATCTTGCCAAGCTTACTTTTTAGGGAATCGATGCGACTTATTGAGCTAGTAGGAGATCCTTCCTTTTCACAATGATGGTGCTCACAAATCGAAAAGAAACTGGGTCCTCCACATTGGCCACCCAATAATCTTGCCAAGACTACTTTTTAGGGAATCGCTGACTCTTATTGAGCTTGTAGAAGATTCTACCTTTTAAATGCGGTATTTAGATTCCAAATTTGTTCAAAGGATTCTCCACGATGGGGCTAATAAAGCTAAAAGGGTACCGATTGATACCCTATAATCTTGCCAAACTTAATTTTTAGTTAATCGCTTCCACTTATTGAGCTAGTAGGATATCCTGCCCTTTAAATGCCGTATTTATTTTCCAAATTCGTTTAAAGAATAAAATATAATATTGCCAAGCGTACTTTTTATAGAATCGCTGCCACATATTGAGCTAGCGGGACATCCTACATTTTACATGCCGTATTTAGATTTCAATTTCTGTCAAAAAATTCTCGACGATGAGGCTCACAAAGCTAAAAGAAGTTGGGTCATCAACGTCCGGCACCCAATAATGTTGCCAAGACTACTTTTTTAGTGAATCGCTGCCACTTATTGAGCTAGTAGAAGATCCTACCATTTCATTGCGCTATTTAGATTCCAAATTTGTTCAAAAGGTTTCTCCACGATGGGGCTCACAAAGCTTAAAGAAATTGGATCATCACCGCTCTGTACCCAATAGTCTTGCCAAGAATACTTTTTTAGTGAATCGATGCCTCTTATTGAGCTAGTAGGAGATCCTGCCTTTCAAATGCCGTATTTAGATTCCAATTTCTGTCAAAAATTCTTGACGATAAGGCTCACAAAGCTAAAAGAAGTTGGGTCATCAACGTCCGGCACCCAATAATCTTGACAAGACTACTTTTTGAGTGAATCGCTGCCACTTATTGAGCTAGTAGGAGATCCTACCTTTTCAATGCGGTTTTTAGATTCCAAATTTGTTTAAAGGATTCTCCATGATGGGGCTCACAATGCTAAAAGAAATTGGATCATCACCGCTCGGTACCCTATAATATTGCCAAGCGTACTTTTTATAGAATCGCTGGCACATGTTGAGCTAGTAGGAGATCCTACATTTTACATGCCGTATTTAGATTCCAAATGCTGTCAAAGAATTCTAGTCGATGGCGTTCACAAACCTAAAAGAAATTGGATCATCACCGCTCTGTACCCTATAATCATGCCAAGCTTACTTTTTAGGGAATCGCTGACACTTATTGAGCTAGTAGGAGATCCTACCATTTAAATGCCGTATTTATTTTCCAAATTCGTTTAAAGAATTCGCTTCGATCGGTCTCACAACGCTGAAAGAAATTGGGTCATCAACGTTCGGCACCCTATAATATTGACAAGCGTACTTTTTATAGAATCGCTGGCACAATTTGAGCTAGTAGGAGATCCTACATTTTACATGCCGTATTTAGATTTCAAATGCTGTCAAAGAATTCTAGTCGATGAGGTTCACAAAGCTAAAAGAAATTTGATCATCTCCGCTCTGTACCCTATAATCATGCTAAGCTTACTTTTTAGGGAATCGCTGCCACATATTGAGCTAGTGGGAGATCCTACATTTTACATGCCGTATTTAGATTCTAAATGCTGTCAAAGAATTCTAGTCGATGGGGTTCACAAAGCTAAAAGAAATTGGATCATCTCCGCTCTGTACCCTATAATCATGCTAAGCTTACTTTTTAGGGAATCGCTGACACTTATTGAGCTAGTTGGAGATCCTACCATTTAAATGCCGTATTTATTTTCCAAATTCGTTTAAAGAATTCGCTTCGATGGGGCTCACAACGCTGAAAGAAATTGGGTCATCAACGTTCGGCACCCTATAATATTGACAAGCGTACTTTTTATAGAATCGCTGCCACATATTGAGCTAGTAGGAGATCCTACATTTTACATGCCGTATTTAGATTTCAAATGCTGTCAAAGAATTCTAGTCGATGGGGTTCACAAACCTAAAAGAAATTGGATCATCACCGCTCTGTACCCTATAATCTTGCCAAGATTACTTTTTAGGGAATCGCTGACACTTATTGAGCTAGTTGGAGATCCTACCATTTAAATGCCGTATTTATTTTCCAAATTCGTTTAAAGAATCCGCTTTGATAGGGCTCACAACGCTGAAAGAAATTGGGTCATCAACGTTCGGCACCCTATAATATTGCCAAGCGTACTTTTTATAGAATCGCTGCCACATATTGAGCTAGTAGGAGATCCTACATTTTACATGCCGTATTTAGATTTCAAATGCTGTCAAAGAATTCTAGTCGATGGGGTTCACAAACCTAAAAGAAATTGGATCATCACCGCTCTGTACCCTATAATCTTGCCAAGCTTACTTTTTAGGGAATGGCTGATACTTATTGAGCTAGTACGAGACCCTGCCCTTTAAATGCCGTATTTATTTTCCAAATTCGTTTAAAGAATTCGCCACTATGGGGCTCACAACGCTGAAAGAAATTGGGTCATCAACGCTCGGCACCCAATAATCTTGCCAAGCTTACTTTATAGGGAATCGATGCGACTTATTGAGCTAGTAGGAGATCCTACCTTTTCACAATGATGGTGCTCACAAAACGAAAAGAAACTGGGTCCTCCACATTGGCCACCCAATAATCTTGCCAAGACTACTTTTTTAGGGAATCGCTGACACTTATTGAGCTAGTAGAAGATCCTACCTTTTAAATGCGGTAATTAGATTCCAAATTTGTTCAAAGGATTCTCCACGATGGGGCTAATAAAGCTAAAAGGGTACCGATTGATACCCTATAATCTTGCCAAACTTAATTTTTAGTTAATCGCTTCCACTTATTGAGCTAGTAGGAGATCCCACCCTTTAAATGCCGTATTTATTTTCCAAATTCGTTTAAAGAATTCGCCACGATGGGGCTCAGAACGCTAAAAGAAATTGGGTCATCAACGTTCAGCAGCCTAAAATATTGCCAAGCGTACTTTTTATAGAATCGCTGGCACATGTTGAGCTAGTAGGAGATCCTACATTTTACATGTCGTATTTAGATTCCAAATGCTGTCAAAGAATTCTAGTCGATGGGGTTCACAAAGCTAAAAGAAATTGGATCATCACCATTCTGGACCCTATTATCATGCCAAGCTTACTTTTTAGGGAATCGCTGACACTTATTGAGCTAGTAGGAGATCCTACCATTTAAATCCCGTATTCATTTTCCAAATTCGTTTAAAGAATTCGCTTCGAAGGGGCTCACAACGCTGAAAGGAATTGGGCCATCAACGTTCGGCACCCTAAAATATTGCCAAGCGTACTTTTTATAGAATCGCTGGCACATGTTGAGCTAGTAGGAGATCCTACATTTTACATGCCGTATTTAGATTTCAAATGCTGTCAAAGAATTTTAGTCGATGGGGTTCACAAAGCTAAAAGAAATTGGATCATCACCGTGCTGTACCCAATAATCATGCCAAGCTTACTTTTTAGGGAATCGCTGACACTTATTGAGCTAGTAGGAGATCCTACATTTTACATGCCGTATTTAGATTCTAAATGCTGTCAAAGAATTTTAGTCGATGGGGTTCACAAAGCTAAAAGAAATTGGATCATCTCCGCTCTGTACCCTATAATCATGCTAAGCTTACTTTTTAGGGAATCGCTGACACTTATTGAGCTAGTTGGAGATCCTACCATTTAAATGCCTTTTTTTTTTTCAAATTCGTTTAAAGAATTCGCTTCGATGGGGCTCACAACGCTGAAAGAAATTGGGTCATCAACGTTCGGCACCCTTTAATATTGCCAAGCGTACTTTTTCTAGAATCGCTGCCACATATTGAGCTAGTTGGAGATCCTACATTTTACATGCCGTATTTAGATTTCAAATTCTGTCAAAGAATTCTAGTCGATTGGGATCACAAACCTAAAAGAAATTGGATCATCACTGCTCTGTACCCTATAATCTTGCCAAGCTTACTTTTTTAGGGAATCGCTGACACTTATTGAGCTAGTTGGAGATCCTACCATTTGAATGCCGTATTTATTTTCCAAATTCGTTTAAAGAATTCGCCACTATGGGGCTCACAACGCTGAAAGAAATTGGGTCATCAACGCTCGGCACCCAATAATCTTGCCAAGCTTACTTTTTAGGGAATCGATGCGACTTATTGAGCTAGTAGGAGATCCTTCCTTTTCACAATGATGGTGCTCACAAATCGAAAAGAAACTGGGTCCTCCACATTGGCCACCCAATAATCTTGCCAAGACTACTTTTTTAGGGAATCGCTGACTCTTATTGAGCTTGTAGAAGATTCTACCTTTTAAATGCGGTATTTAGATTCCAAATTTGTTCAAAGGATTCTCCACGATGGGGCTAATAAAGCTAAAAGGGTACCGATTGATACCCTATAATCTTGCCAAACTTAATTTTTAGTTAATCGCTTCCACTTATTGAGCTAGTAGGATATCCTGCCCTTTAAATGCCGTATTTATTTTCCAAATTCGTTTAAAGAATAAAATATAATATTGCCAAGCGTACTTTTTATAGAATCGCTGCCACATATTGAGCTAGCGGGACATCCTACATTTTACATGCCGTATTTAGATTTCAATTTCTGTCAAAAAATTCTCGACGATGAGGCTCACAAAGCTAAAAGAAGTTGGGTCATCAACGTCCGGCACCCAATAATGTTGCCAAGACTACTTTTTTTAGTGAATCGCTGCCACTTATTGAGCTAGTAGAAGATCCTACCATTTCATTGCGCTATTTAGATTCCAAATTTGTTCAAAAGGTTTCTCCACGATGGGGCTCACAAAGCTTAAAGAAATTGGATCATCACCGCTCTGTACCCAATAGTCTTGCCAAGAATACTTTTTTAGTGAATCGATGCCTCTTATTGAGCTAGTAGGAGATCCTGCCTTTCAAATGCCGTATTTAGATTCCAATTTCTGTCAAAAAATTCTTGACGATAAGGCTCACAAAGCTAAAAGAAGTTGGGTCATCAACGTCCGGCACCCAATAATCTTGACAAGACTACTTTTGAGTGAATCGCTGCCACTTATTGAGCTAGTAGGAGATCCTACCTTTTCAATGCGGTTTTTAGATTCCAAATTTGTTTAAAGGATTCTCCATGATGGGGCTCACAATGCTAAAAGAAATTGGATCATCACCGCTCGGTACCCAATAATATTGCCAAGCGTACTTTTTATAGAATCGCTGGCACATGTTGAGCTAGTAGGAGATCCTACATTTTACATGCCGTATTTAGATTCCAAATGCTGTCAAAGAATTCTAGTCGATGGCGTTCACAAACCTAAAAGAAATTGGATCATCACCGCTCTGTACCCTATAATCATGCCAAGCTTACTTTTTAGGGAATCGCTGACACTTATTGAGCTAGTAGGAGATCCTACCATTTAAATGCCGTATTTATTTTCCAAATTCGTTTAAAGAATTCGCTTCGATCGGTCTCACAACGCTGAAAGAAATTGGGTCATCAACGTTCGGCACCCTATAATATTGACAAGCGTACTTTTTATAGAATCGCTGGCACAATTTGAGCTAGTAGGAGATCCTACATTTTACATGCCGTATTTAGATTTCAAATGCTGTCAAAGAATTCTAGTCGATGAGGTTCACAAAGCTAAAAGAAATTTGATCATCTCCGCTCTGTACCCTATAATCATGCTAAGCTTACTTTTTAGGGAATCGCTGCCACATATTGAGCTAGTGGGAGATCCTACATTTTACATGCCGTATTTAGATTCTAAATGCTGTCAAAGAATTCTAGTCGATGGGGTTCACAAAGCTAAAAGAAATTGGATCATCTCCGCTCTGTACCCTATAATCATGCTAAGCTTACTTTTTAGGGAATCGCTGACACTTATTGAGCTAGTTGGAGATCCTACCATTTAAATGCCGTATTTATTTTCCAAATTCGTTTAAAGAATTCGCTTTGATAGGGCTCACAACGCTGAAAGAAATTGGGTCATCAACGTTCGGCACCCTATAATATTGACAAGCGTACTTTTTATAGAATCGCTGCCACATATTGAGCTAGTAGGAGATCCTACATTTTACATGCCGTATTTAGATTTCAAATGCTGTCAAAGAATTCTAGTCGATGGGGTTCACAAACCTAAAAGAAATTGGATCATCACCGCTCTGTACCCTATAATCTTGCCAAGATTACTTTTTAGGGAATCGCTGACACTTATTGAGCTAGTTGGAGATCCTACCATTTAAATGCCGTATTTATTTTCCAAATTCGTTTAAAGAATCCGCTTTGATAGGGCTCACAACGCTGAAAGAAATTGGGTCATCAACGTTCGGCACCCTATAATATTGCCAATCGTACTTTTTATAGAATCGCTGCCACATATTGAGCTAGTAGGAGATCCTACATTTTACATGCCGTATTTAGATTTCAAATGCTGTCAAAGAATTCTAGTCGATGGGGTTCACAAACCTAAAAGAAATTGGATCATCACCGCTCTGTACCCTATAATCTTGCCAAGCTTACTTTTTAGGGAATGGCTGATACTTATTGAGCTAGTACGAGACCCTGCCCTTTAAATGCCGTATTTATTTTCCAAATTCGTTTAAAGAATTCGCCACTATGGGGCTCACAACGCTGAAAGAAATTGGGTCATCAACGCTCGGCACCCAATAATCTTGCCAAGCTTACTTTATAGGGAATCGATGCGACTTATTGAGCTAGTAGGAGATCCTACCTTTTCACAATGATGGTGCTCACAAAACGAAAAGAAACTGGGTCCTCCACATTGGCCACCCAATAATCTTGCCAAGACTACTTTTTAGGGAATCGCTGACACTTATTGAGCTAGTAGAAGATCCTACCTTTTAAATGCGGTAATTAGATTCCAAATTTGTTCAAAGGATTCTCCACGATGGGGCTAATAAAGCTAAAAGGGTACCGATTGATACCCTATAATCTTGCCAAACTTAATTTTTAGTTAATCGCTTCCACTTATTGAGCTAGTAGGAGATCCCACCCTTTAAATGCCGTATTTATTTTCCAAATTCGTTTAAAGAATTCGCCACGATGGGGCTCAGAACGCTAAAAGAAATTGGGTCATCAACGTTCAGCAGCCTAAAATATTGCCAAGCGTACTTTTATAGAATCGCTGGCACATGTTGAGCTAGTAGGAGATCCTACATTTTACATGTCGTATTTAGATTCCAAATGCTGTCAAAGAATTCTAGTCGATGGGGTTCACAAAGCTAAAAGAAATTGGATCATCACCATTCTGGACCCTATTATCATGCCAAGCTTACTTTTTAGGGAATCGCTGACACTTATTGAGCTAGTAGGAGATCCTACCATTTAAATCCCGTATTCATTTTCCAAATTCGTTTAAAGAATTCGCTTCGAAGGGGCTCACAACGCTGAAAGGAATTGGGCCATCAACGTTCGGCACCCTAAAATATTGCCAAGCGTACTTTTTATAGAATCGCTGGCACATGTTGAGCTAGTAGGAGATCCTACATTTTACATGCCGTATTTAGATTTCAAATGCTGTCAAAGAATTTTAGTCGATGGGGTTCACAAAGCTAAAAGAAATTGGATCATCACCGTGCTGTACCCAATAATCATGCCAAGCTTACTTTTTAGGGAATCGCTGACACTTATTGAGCTAGTAGGAGATCCTACCATTTAAATGCCGTATTTATTTTCCAAATTCGTTTAAAGAATTCGCTTCGATGGGTCTCACAACGCTGAAAGAAATTGGGTCATCAACGTTCGGCACCCTATAATATTGACAAGCGTACTTTTTATAGAATCGCTGGCACATGTTGAGCTAGTAGGAGATCCTACATTTTACATGCCGTATTTAGATTTCAAATGCTGTCAAAGAATTCTAGTCGATGGGGTTCACAAAGCTAAAAGAAATTGGATCATCACCATTCTGGACCCTATTATCATGCCAAGCTTACTTTTTAGGGAATCGCTGACACTTATTGAGCTAGTAGGAGATCCTACCATTTAAATGCCGTATTCATTTTCCAAATTCGTTTAAAGAATTCGCTTCGAAGGGGCTCACAACGCTGAAAGAAATTGGGCCATCAACGTTCGGCACCCTTTAATATTGCCAAGCGTACTTTTTCTAGAATCGCTGCCACATATTGAGCTAGTTGGAGATCCTACATTTTACATGCCGTATTTAGATTTCAAATTCTGTCAAAGAATTCTCGACGATGAGGCTCACAAAGCTAAAAGAAGTTGGGTCATCAACGTCCGGCACCCAATAATCTTGCCAAGACTACTTTTTTAGTGAATCGCTGCCACATATTGAGCTAGTAGAAGATCCTACCTTTTAAATGCGGTATTTAGATTCCAAATTTGTTCAAAGGATTCTTCACGATGGGGCTAACAAAGCTAGAAGGGTACCGCTTGATACCCTATAATCTTGCCAAGCTTACTTTTAGGGAATCGCTGACACTTATAGAGCTAGTAGGAGATCCAACCTTTTAACTGCTGTATTTAGATTCCAACTTTGTTCAAAGGATTCTCCACGATGGGGCTCACAACGCTGAAAGAAATTGGGTCATCAACGTTCGGCACCCTATAATATTGCCAAGCGTACTTTTTATAGAATCGCTGGCACATGTTGAGCTAGTAGGAGATCCTACATTTTACATGCCCTATTTAGATTTCCAATGCTGTCAAAGAATTTTAGTCGATGGGGTTCACAAAGCTAAAAGAAATTGGATCATCACCGTTCTGTACCCAATAATCATGCCAAGCTTACTTTTAGGGAATCGCTGACACTTATTGAGCTAGTAGGAGATCCTACCATTTAAATGCCGTATTTATTTTCCAAATTCGTTTAAAGAATTCGCTTCGAAGGGGATCACAACGCTGAAAGAAATTGGGTCATCAACGTTCGGCACCCTATAATATTGACAAGCGTACTTTTTATAGAATCGCTGGCACATGTTGAGCTAGTAGGAGATCCTACATTTTACATGCCGTATTTAGATTCCAAATGCTGTCAAAGAATTCTAGTCGATGGGGTTCACAAACCTAAAAGAAATTTGATCATCTCCGCTCTGTACCCTATAATCATGCTAAGCTTACTTTTTAGGGAATCGCTGCCACATATTGAGCTAGTGGGAGATCCTACATTTTACATGCCGTATTTAGATTCTAAATGCTGTCAAAGAATTCTAGTCGATGGGGTTCACAAACCTAAAAGAAATTTGATCATCACCGCTCTGTACCCTATAATCTTGCCAAGCTTACTTTTTTAGGGAATGGCTGATACTTTTTGAGCTAGTAGGAGACCCTGCCCTTTAAATGCCGGATTTATTTTCCAAATTCGTTTAAAGAATTCGCCACTATGGGGCTCACAACGCTGAAAGAAATTGGGTCATCAACGTTCGGCACCCTATAATATTGACAAGCGTACTTTTTATAGAATCGCTGGCACATGTTGAGCTAGTAGGAGATCCTACATTTTACATGCCGTATTTAGATTCCAAATGCTGTCAAAGAATTCTAGTCGATGGGGTTCACAAACCTAAAAGAAATTTGATCATCACCGCTCTGTACCCTATAATCTTGCCAAGCTTACTTTTTAGGGAATGGCTGATACTTTTTGAGCTAGTAGGAGACCCTGCCCTTTAAATGCCGGATTTATTTTCCAAATTCGTTTAAAGAATTCGCCACTATGGGGCTCAGAACGCTGAAAGAAATTGGGTCATCAACGTTGGGCACCCAATAATCTTGCCAAGCTTACTTTTTAGGAACTCGATGCGACTTATTGAGCTAGTAGGAGATCCTACCTTTTCACAATGATGGTGCTCACAAATCGAAAAGAAACTGGGTCCTCCACATTGGCCACCCAATAATCTTGCCAAGACTACTTTTTTAGGGAATCACTGACTCTTATTGAGCTGGTAGAAGATCCTACCTTTTAAATGCGGTATTTAGATTCCAAATTTGTTCCAAGGATTCTCGACGATGGGGCTAATAAAGCTAAAAGGGTACCGCTTAATACCCTATAATCTTGCCACACTTAATTTTTAGTTAATCGCTGCCAATTATTGAGCTAGTAGGAGATCCTATCATTTCATTGCCCTATTTAGATTCCAAATTTATTCAAAAGGTTTCTCCACGATGGGGCTCACAAAGCTTAAAGAAATTGGATCATCACCGCTCTCTACCCAATAGTCTTGCCAAGAATACTTTTTTAGTGAATCAATGCCTCTTATTGAGCTAGTAGGAGATCCTGCCTTTCAAATGCCGTATTTAGATTCCAATTTCTGTCAAAAAATTCTTGACGATAAGGCTCACAAAGCTAAAAGAAGTTGGGTCATCAACGACCGGCACCCAATAATCTTGCCAAGACTACTTTTTTAGTGAATCACTGCCACTTATTGAGCTAGTAGGAGATCCTACCTTTTCAATGCGGTATTTAGATTCCAAATTTGTTTAAAGGATTCTTCACGATGGGGCTCACAATGCTAAAAGAAATTGGATCATCACCGCTCGGTACCCTATAATATTGCCAAGCGTACTTTTCATGGAATCGCTGCCATATATTGAGCTAGTAGGAGATCCTACGTTTTACATGCCGTATTTAGGTTCCAAATGCTGTCAAAGAATTCTAATCGATGGGGTTCACAAACCTAAAAAGATGTATCATCACCGCTCAGTACCCTATAATCATGCCAAGCTTTCTTTTTAGGGAATCGCTAACACTTATTGAGCTAGTAGGAGATCCTACCATTTAAATGCCGTATTTATTTTCCAAATTCGTTTAAAGAATTCGCTTCGATGGGTCTCACAACGCTGAAAGAAATTGGGTCATCAACGTTCGGCACCCTATAATATTGACAAGCGTCCTTTTTATAGAATCGCTGACACATGTTGTGCTAGTAGGACATCCTACATTTTACATGCCGTATTTAGATTCCAAACGCGGTCAACGAATTCTAGTCGATGGGGTTCACAAACCTAAAAGAAATTGGATCATCACCGCTCTGTACCCTATAATCATGCCAAGCTTACTTTTTAGGGAATCGCTGACACTTATTGAGCTAGTAGGAAATCCTACCAGTTAAATGCCGTATTTATTTTCCAAATTCGTTTAAAGAATTCGCTTCGATGGGTCTCACAACGCTGAAAGAAATTGGGTCATCAACGTTCGGCACCCTATAATATTGACAAGCGTACTTTTTATAGAATCGCTGGCACATATTGAGCTAGTAGGAGATCCTACATTTTACATGCCGAATTTAGATTTCAAATGCTGTCAAAGAATTCTAGTCGGTGGGGTTCACAAAGCTAAAAGAAATTGGATCATCACCGTTCTGTACCCTATAATCATGCCAAGCTTACTTTATAGGGAATTGCTGACACTTATTGAGCTAGTAGGAGATCCTACCAGTTAAATGCCGTATTTATTTTCCAAATTCGTTTAAAGAATTCGCTTCGATGGGTCTCACAACGCTGAAAGAAATTGGGTCATCAACGTTCGGCACCCTATAATATTGACAAGCGTACATTTTATAGAATCGCTGCCACATATTGAGCTAGTAGGAGATCCTACATTTTACATGCCGTATTTAGATTCCAAATGCTGTCAAAGAATTCTAGTCGGTGGGGTTCACAAAGCTAAAAGAAATTGGATCATCACCGCTCTGTACCCTATAATCATGCTAAGCTTACTTTTAAGGGAACCGCTGACACTTATTGAGCTAGTAGGAGATCCTACCATTTAAATGCCGTATTTATTTTCCAAATTCGTTTAAAGAATTCGCTTCGATGGGGCTCACAACGCTGAAAGAAATTGGGTCATCAACGTTCGGCACCCTATAATATTGGCAAGCGTACTTTTTATAGAATCGCTGGCACATGTTGAGCTAGTAGGAGATCCTACATTTTACATGCCGTATTTAGATTTCAAATGCTGTCAAAGAATTCTAGTCGATGGGGTTTACAAACCTAAAAGAAATTGGATCATCACTGCTCTGTACCCTATAATCTTGCCAAGCTTACTTTTTAGGGAATGGCTGATACTTATTGAGCTAGTACGAGACCCTAACCTTTAAATGCCGTATTTATTTTCCAAATTCGTTTAAAGAATTTGCCACTATGGGGCTCACAACGCTGAAAGAAATTGGGTCATCAACGTTGGGCACCCAATAATCTTGCCAAGCTTACTTTTTAGGGACTCGATGCGACTTATTGAGCTAGTAGGAGATCCTACCTTTTCACAATGATGGTGCTCACAAATCGAAAAGAAACTGGGTCCTCCACATTGGCCACCCAATAATCTTGCCAAGACTACTTTTTTTAGGGAATCGCTGACTCTTATTGAGCTGGTAGAAGATCCTACCTTTTAAATGCGGTATTTAGATTCCAAATTTGTTCAAAGGATTCTCCACGATGGGGCTAATAAAGCTAAAAGGGTACCGCTTAATACACTATAATCTTGCCACACTTAATTTTTAGTTAATCGCTGCCACTTATTGAGCTAGTAGGAGATCCTATCATTTCATTGCCCTGTTTAGATTCCAAATTCGTTTAAAGAATTCGCCACGATGGGGCTCACAACGCTAAAAGAAATTGGATCATCACCGCTCTCTACCCAATAGTCTTGCCAAGAATACTTTTTTAGTGTATCGATGCCTCTTATTGAGCTAGTAGGAGATCCTGCCTTTCAAATGCCGTATTTAGATTCCAATTTCTGTCAAAAAAATCTTGACGATGAGGCTCACAAAGCTAAAAGAAGTTGGGTCATCAACGTCCGGCACCCAATAATCTTGCCAAGACTATTTTTTAGTGATTCGCTGCCACTTATTGAGCTAGTAGGAGATCCTACCCTTCAAATGCCGTATTTATTTTCCAAATTCGTTTAAAGAATTCGCCACTATGGGGCTCACAACGCTGAAAGAAATTGGTTCATCAACGTTCGGCACCCAATAATATTGCCAAACGTACTTTTAGAGAATCGATGCGACTTATTGAGCTAGTAGGAGATCCTACCTTTTCACAATGATGGTGCTCACAAAACGAAAAGAAACTGGGTGCTCCACATTGGCCACCCAACAATCTTGCCAAGACTACTTTTTTAGGGAATCACTGACACTTATTGAGCTGGTAGAAGCTCCTACCTTTTAAATGCGGTATTTAGATTCCAAATTTGTTCAATGGATTCTCCACGATGGGGCTCACAAAGCTAAAAGAAATTGGATCATCACCGCTCGGTACCCTATAATATTGCCAAGCGTACTTTTCATGGAATCGCTGCCATATATTGAGCTAGTAGGAGATCCTACGTTTTACATGCCGTATTTAGGTTCCAAATGCTGTCAAAGAATTCTAATCGATGGGGTTCACAAACCTAAAAGATGTATCATCACCGCTCAGTACCCTATAATCATGCCAAGCTTTCTTTTTAGGGAATCGCTAACACTTATTGAGCTAGTAGGAGATCCTACCATTTAAATGCCGTATTTATTTTCCAAATTCGTTTAAAGAATTCGCTTCGATGGGTCTCACAACGCTGAAAGAAATTGGGTCATCAACGTTCGGCACCCTATAATATTGACAAGCGTCCTTTTATAGAATCGCTGACACATGTTGTGCTAGTAGGACATCCTACATTTTACATGCCGTATTTAGATTCCAAACGCGGTCAACGAATTCTAGTCGATGGGGTTCACAAACCTAAAAGAAATTGGATCATCACCGCTCTGTACCCTATAATCATGCCAAGCTTACTTTTTAGGGAATCGCTGACACTTATTGAGCTAGTAGGAAATCCTACCAGTTAAATGCCGTATTTATTTTCCAAATTCGTTTAAAGAATTCGCTTCGATGGGTCTCACAACGCTGAAAGAAATTGGGTCATCAACGTTCGGCACCCTATAATATTGACAAGCGTACTTTTTATAGAATCGCTGGCACATATTGAGCTAGTAGGAGATCCTACATTTTACATGCCGAATTTAGATTTCAAATGCTGTCAAAGAATTCTAGTCGATGGGGTTCACAAAGCTAAAAGAAATTGGATCATCACCGTTCTGTACCCTATAATCATGCCAAGCTTACTTTATAGGGAATTGCTGACACTTATTGAGCTAGTAGGAGATCCTACCAGTTAAATGCCGTATTTATTTTCCAAATTCGTTTAAAGAATTCGCTTCGATGGGTCTCACAACGCTGAAAGAAATTGGGTCATCAACGTTCGGCACCCTATAATATTGACAAGCGTACATTTTATAGAATCGCTGCCACATATTGAGCTAGTAGGAGATCCTACATTTTACATGCCGTATTTAGATTCCAAATGCTGTCAAAGAATTCTAGTCGATGGGGTTCACAAAGCTAAAAGAAATTGGATCATCACCGCTCTGTACCCTATAATCATGCTAAGCTTACTTTTAAGGGAATCGCTGACACTTATTGAGCTAGTTGGAGATCCTACCATTTAAATGCCGTATTTATTTTCCAAATTCGTTTAAAGAATTCGCTTCGATGGGGCTCACAACGCTGAAAGAAATTGGGTCATCAACGTTCGGCACCCTATAATATTGGCAAGCGTACTTTTTATAGAATCGCTGGCACATGTTGAGCTAGTAGGAGATCCTACATTTTACATGCCGTATTTAGATTTCAAATGCTGTCAAAGAATTCTAGTCGATGGGGTTTACAAACCTAAAAGAAATTGGATCATCACTGCTCTGTACCCTATAATCTTGCCAAGCTTACTTTTTAGGGAATGGGAATGGGATACTTATTGAGCTAGTACGAGACCCTAACCTTTAAATGCCGTATTTATTTTCCAAATTCGTTTAAAGAATTTGCCACTATGGGGCTCACAACGCTGAAAGAAATTGGGTCATCAACGTTGGGCACCCAATAATCTTGCCAAGCTTACTTTTTAGGGACTCGATGCGACTTATTGAGCTAGTAGGAGATCCTACCTTTTCACAATGATGGTGCTCACAAATCGAAAAGAAACTGGGTCCTCCACATTGGCCACCCAATAATCTTGCCAAGACTACTTTTTTAGGGAATCGCTGACTCTTATTGAGCTGGTAGAAGATCCTACCTTTTAAATGCGGTATTTAGATTCCAAATTTGTTCAAAGGATTCTCCACGATGGGGCTAATAAAGCTAAAAGGGTACCGCTTAATACACTATAATCTTGCCACACTTAATTTTTAGTTAATCGCTGCCACTTATTGAGCTAGTAGGAGATCCTATCATTTCATTGCCCTGTTTAGATTCCAAATTCGTTTAAAGAATTCGCCACGATGGGGCTCACAACGCTAAAAGAAATTGGATCATCACCGCTCTCTACCCAATAGTCTTGCCAAGAATACTTTTTTAGTGTATCGATGCCTCTTATTGAGCTAGTAGGAGATCCTGCCTTTCAAATGCCGTATTTAGATTCCAATTTCTGTCAAAAAATCTTGACGATGAGGCTCACAAAGCTAAAAGAAGTTGGGTCATCAACGTCCGGCACCCAATAATCTTGCCAAGACTATTTTTTTAGTGATTCGCTGCCACTTATTGAGCTAGTAGGAGATCCTACCCTTCAAATGCCGTATTTATTTTCCAAATTCGTTTAAAGAATTCGCCACTATGGGGCTCACAACGCTGAAAGAAATTGGTTCATCAACGTTCGGCACCCAATAATATTGCCAAACGTACTTTTTAGAGAATCGATGCGACTTATTGAGCTAGTAGGAGATCCTACCTTTTCACAATGATGGTGCTCACAAAACGAAAAGAAACTGGGTGCTCCACATTGGCCACCCAACAATCTTGCCAAGACTACTTTTTTAGGGAATCACTGACACTTATTGAGCTGGTAGAAGCTCCTACCTTTTAAATGCGGTATTTAGATTCCAAATTTGTTCAATGGATTCTCCACGATGGGGATCACAAAGCTAAAAGAAATTGGATCATCACCGCTCGGTACCCTATAATATTGCCAAGCGTACTTTTTATAGAATCGCTGCCACATATTGAGCTAGTGGGAGATACTACATTTTACATGCCGTAGTTAGATTCCAATTTCTGTGAGAAAATTTTGACGATGAGGCTCACAAACTTAATAGAAGTTGGGTCATCAACGTCCGGCACCCAATAATCTTGCCAAGACTACTTTTTTAGTGAATCGCTGCCACTTATTGAGCTAGTAGGAGATCATACCTTTTCAATGCGGTATTTAGATTCCAAATTTGTTCAAAGGATTCTCCACGATGAGGCTCACAAAGCTAAAAGAAGTTGGGTCATCAACGTCCGGCACCCAATAATCTTGCCTAGACTACCTTTTTAGTGAATAGCTGCCACTTATTGAGCTAGTAGGAGATCCTACCTTTTCAATGCGGTATTTAGATTACAAATTTGTTCAAGGGGTTTCTCCACCTTAGGGTTCACAATGCTAAATGAAATTGGGTCATAAACGTTCGGAATCCAATATTCTTGCAACGATTTCTTTTTTAGGGAATCGCTGCTACTTATTGATCTATTAGAAGATCCTACCTTTTAAATGCCGTATTTAGATTCCAATTTCTGTCAAAAAAATCCTGACTATGAGGCTCACAAAGCTAAAAGAAGTTGGGTCATCAACGTCCGGCACCCAATAATCTTGCCAAGACTACGTTTTTAGTGAATCGCTGCCACTTATTCCGCTAGTAGGAGATCCTACCTTTTTAATGCGGTATTTAGATTCCAAATTTGTTCAATGGATTCTCCACGATGGGGCTCACAAAGCTAAAAGAAATTGGATCATCACCGCTCGGTACCCTATAATATTGCCAAGCGTACTTTTCATGGAATCGCTGACACTTATTGAGCTAGTAGGAGATCCTACCATTTAAATGCCGTATTTATTTTCCAAATTCGTTTAAAGAATTCGCTTCGATGGTTCTCACAACGCTGAAAGAAATTGGGTCATCAAGGTTCGGCACCCTATAATATTGCCAAGCGTACTTTTTATAGAATCGCTGCCACATATTGAGCTAGTAGGAGATCCTACATTTTACATGCCGTATTTAGATTCCAAATGCTGTCAAAGAATTCTAGTCGATGGGGTTCACAAACCTAAAAGAAATTGGATCATCACCGCTCTGTACCCTATAATCTTGCCAAGCTTACTTTTAGGGTATCGCTGCCACATATTGAGCTATTAGAAGATCCTACCTTTTAAATGCCGTATTTAGATTCCAATTTCTGTCAAAAAAATTTTGACGATGAGGCTCACAAAGCTAAAAGAAGTTGGGTCACGTCCGGCACCCAATAATCTTGCCAAGACTACCTTTTTAGTGAATCGCTGCCACTTATTGAGCTAGTAGGAGATCCTACCTTTTCATTGCGGTATTTAGATTCCAAATTTGTTCAAAGGGTTTCTCCACGATGGGGCTCACAAAGCTAAAAGAAGTTGGGTCGTCAACGTCCGGCACCCAATAATCTTGCCAAGACTACTTTTTTAGTGAATCGCTGCCACTTATTGAGCTAGTAGGAGATCCTACCTTTTCAATGCGGTATTTAGATTACAAATTTGTTCAAAGGGTTTCTCCACCTTAGGGTTCACAATGCTAAAAGAAATTGGGTCATAAACGTTCGGCATCCAATATTTTTGCAACGATTTCTTTTTTAGGTAATCGCTGCTCAATTAGAGCTATTAGAAGATCCTACCTTTTAAATCCCGTATTTAGATTCCAATTTCTGTCAAAAAAAACTTGACGATGAGGCTCACAAAGCTAAAAGAAGTTGGGTCGTCAACGTCCGGCACCCAATAATCTTGCCAAGACTACCTTTTTAGTGAATCGCTGCCACTTATTGAGCTAGTAGGAGATCCTACCATTTCATTGAGGTATTTAGATTCCAAATTTGTTTAAAGGGTTTCTCCACGATGGGGCTCACAAAGCTAAAAGAAGTTGGGTCGTCAACGTCCGGCACCCAATAATCTTGCCAAGACTACCTTTTTAGTGAATCGCTGCCACTTATTGAGCTAGTAGGAGATCCTACCTTTTCATTGCGGTATTTAGATTACAAATTTGATCAAAGGATTCTCCACGATGAGGCTAACAAAGCTAAAAGGGTACCGCTTAATACCCTATAATCTTGACAAGCTTATTTTTTAGTTAATCGCTGCCACTTATTGAGCTTGTAGGAGATCCTGCCTTTCAAATGCCGTATTTATTTTCCAAATTCTTATAAAGAAATCGCCACGATGGGGCTCACAACGCTGAAAGAAATTGGGTCATCAACGTTCGGCATCCTATAATATTTCCATTTTTATAGAATCGCTGCCACTTATTGAGCTAGTAGGAGATCCTACATTTTACATGCCGTATTTAGATTCCAATTTCTGTCAAAAAAATCTTGACGATGAGGCTCACAAAGCTAAAAGAAGTTGGGTCATCAACGTCCGGCACCCAATAATCTTGCCTAGACTACCTTTTTTAGTGAATAGCTGCCACTTATTGAGCTAGTAGGAGATCCTACCTTTTCAATGCGGTATTTAGATTACAAATTTGTTCAAGGGGTTTCTCCACCTTAGGGTTCACAATGCTAAATGAAATTGGGTCATAAACGTTCGGAATCCAATATTCTTGCAACGATTTCTTTTTTAGGGAATCGCTGCTACTTATTGATCTATTAGAAGATCCTACCTTTTAAATGCCGTATTTAGATTCCAATTTCTGTCAAAAAATCCTGACTATGAGGCTCACAAAGCTAAAAGAAGTTGGGTCATCAACGTCCGGCACCCAATAATCTTGCCAAGACTACGTTTTTAGTGAATCGCTGCCACTTATTCCGCTAGTAGGAGATCCTACCTTTTTAATGCGGTATTTAGATTCCAAATTTGTTCAATGGATTCTCCACGATGGGGCTCACAAAGCTAAAAGAAATTGGATCATCACCGCTCGGTACCCTATAATATTGCCAAGCGTACTTTTCATGGAATCGCTGCCACATATTGAGCTAGTAGGAGATCCTACATTTTACATGCCGTATTTAGATTCCAAATGCTGTCAAAGAATTCTAGTCGATGGGGTTCACAAACCTAAAAGAAATTGGATCATCACCGCTCTGTAACCTATAATCTTGCCAAGCTTACTTTTAGGGTATCGCTGCCACATATTGAGCTATTAGAAGATCCTACCTTTTAAATGCCGTATTTAGATTCCAATTTCTGTCAAAAAAATTTTGACGATGAGGCTCACAAAGCTAAAAGAAGTTGGGTCACGTCCGGCACCCAATAATCTTGCCAAGACTACCTTTTTAGTGAATCGCTGCCACTTATTGAGCTAGTAGGAGATCCTACCTTTTCATTGCGGTATTTAGATTCCAAATTTGTTCAAAGGGTTTCTCCACGATGGGGCTCACAAAGCTAAAAGAAGTTGGGTCGTCAACGTCCGGCACCCAATAATCTTGCCAAGACTACTTTTTTAGTGAATCGCTGCCACTTATTGAGCTAGTAGGAGATCCTACCTTTTCAATGCGGTATTTAGATTACAAATTTGTTCAAAGAGTTTCTCCACCTTAGGGTTCACAATGCTAAAAGAAATTGTGTCATAAACGTTCGGCATCCAATATTTTTGCAACGATTTCTTTTTTAGGGAATCGCTGCTCAATTAGAGCTATTAGAAGATCCTACCTTTTTAAATCCCGTATTTAGATTCCAATTTCTGTCAAAAAAAAACTTGACGATGAGGCTCACAAAGCTAAAAGAAGTTGGGTCGTCAACGTCCGGCACCCAATAATCTTGCCAAGACTACCTTTTTAGTGAATCGCTGCCACTTATTGAGCTAGTAGGAGATCCTACCATTTCATTGAGGTATTTAGATTCCAAATTTGTTTAAAGGGTTTCTCCACGATGGGGCTCACAAAGCTAAAAGAAGTTGGGTCGTCAACGTCCGGCACCCAATAATCTTGCCAAGACTACCTTTTTAGTGAATCGCTGCCACTTATTGAGCTAGTAGGAGATCCTACCTTTTCATTGCGGTATTTAGATTACAAATTTGATCAAAGGATTCTCCACGATGAGGCTAACAAAGCTAAAAGGGTACCGCTTAATACCCTATAATCTTGACAAGCTTATTTTTTAGTTAATCGCTGCCACTTATTGAGCTTGTAGGAGATCCTGCCTTTCAAATGCCGTATTTATTTTCCAAATTCTTATAAAGAAATCGCCACGATGGGGCTCACAACGCTGAAAGAAATTGGGTCATCAACGTTCGGCATCCTATAATATTTCCAAGACTACTTTTTATAGAATCGCTGCCACTTATTGAGCTAGTAGGAGATCCTACATTTTACATGCCGTATTTAGATTCCAATTTCTGTCAAAAAAATCTTGACGATGAGGCTCACAAAGCTAAAAGAAGTTGGGTCATCAACGTCCGGCACCCAATAATCTTGCCAAGACTGCTTTTTTAGTGAATCGCTGCCACTTATTGAGCTAGTAGGAGATCCTACCTTTTCAATGCGGTATTTAGATTACAAATTTGTTCAAAGGGTTTCTCCACCTTAGGGTTCACAATGCTAAATTAAATTGGGTCATAAACGCTCGGCATCCAATATTCTTGCAACGATTTCCTTTTTAGGGAATCGCTGCTACTTATTGAGCTATTAGAAGATCCTACCTTTTAAATGCGTATTTAGATTCCAATTTCTGTCAAAAAATCTTGACGATGAGGCTCACAAAGCTAAAAGAAGTTGGGTCATCAACGTCCGGCACCCAATAATCTTGCCAAGCGTACTTTTTATAGAATCGCTGCCACATATTGAGCTAGTAGGAGATCCTACATTTTACATGCCGTACTTATTTTCCAAATTCGTTTAAACAAATCGCCACGATGGGGCTCACAACGCTGAAGAAATTGGGTCATCAACGTTAGGCACCTTATATTATTGCCAAGCGTACTTTTTATAGAATCGCTGCCACATATTGAGCTAGTAGGAGATCCTACATTTTACTTGCCGTATTTGGATTCCAAATGCTGTCAAAGAATTCTAGTTGATGGGGTTCACAAACCTAAAAGAAATTGGATCATCACCGCTATGTACCCTATAATCTTGCCAAGCTTACTTTTTTAGTGAATCGGTGCCACTTATTGAGCTAGTAAGAGATCCTGCCCTTTAAATGCCGTATTTATTTTCCAAATTCGTTTAAAGAATTCGCCGCGATGGGGCTCACAACGCTGAAAGAAATTGGGTCATCAACATTAGGCACTCTATAATATTGCCAAGCGTACTTTTTATAGAATCGCTGACACTTATTGAGCTAGTAGGAGATCTTTCCATTTAAATACCGTATTTGTTTTCCAAATTCGTTTAAAGAATTCGCCACTATGGGGCTCAGAACGCTGAAAGAAATTGGGTCATCAACGTTCGGCACCCAATAATCTTGCTAAGCTTACTTTTTTATGGAATCGCTGACACTTATTGAGCTGGTTGAAGATCCTACCTATAAAATGCGTTATTTAGATTCCAAATTTGTTCAAAGGATTGTCCACGATGGGGCTAATAAAGCTAAATGGGCAACTCTTGATACCCTATAATCTTTACAAACTTAATGTTTAGTTAATCGCTTACACTTATTGAGCTAGATGGAGATCCTGCCCTTTAAATACCGTATTTGTTTTCCAAAGTGGTTTAAAGAAATCGTCACGATGGGGCTCACAACGCTGAAAGAAATTGGGTCATCAACGTTCGGCACCCAATAATCTTGCCAAACTTACTTTTTAGGAAATCGATGCGACTTATTGAGCTAGTAGGAGATCCTACCTTTTCACAATGATGGTGCTCACAAAACGAAAAGAATCTGGGTCCTCCACATTGACCACCCAATAATATTGCCAAGACTACTTTTTTGGGAATCGCTGACACTTATTGAGCTGGTAGAAGATCATACCTTTTAAATGCGGTATTTAGATTCCAAATTTGTTCAAAGGATTCTCCACGATGGGGCTAACAAAGCGAAAAGGGTACCGCTTGATACCCTATAATCTTGCCAAGCTTATATTTAGTGAATCGCTTCCACTTATTGAGCTAGTAGGAGATCCTGCCCTTTAAATGCCGTATTTATTTTCCAAATTCGTTTAAAGAATTCGCCACTATGGGAGTCACAACGCTGAAAGAAATTGGGTCATCAACGTTCGGCACCCAATAATCTTGCCAAGCTTACTTTTTTAGGAAATCGATGCGACTTATTGAGCTAGTAGGAGATCCTACCTTTTCAAAGTGATGGTGCTCACAAAACGAAAAGAAACTGGGTCCTCCACATTGGCCACCCAATAATCTTGCCAAGACTACTTTTTTAGGGAATCGCTGACACTTATTGAGCTGGTAGAAGATCATACCTTTTAAATGCGGTATTTAGATTCCAAATTTGTTCAAAGGATTCTCCACGATGGGGCTAACAAAGCAAAAAGGGTACCGCTTAATACCCTATTATCTTGCCAAGCTTATTTTTTAGTTAATCGCTGACACTTATTGAGCTAGTAGGAGATCCTACCTTTTAAATGCCGTATTTATTTTCCAAATTGGTTTAAAGAAATCGTCACGATGGGGCTCACAACGCTGAAAGAAATTGGGTCATCAACGTTCGGCACCCAATAATCTTGCCAAACTTACTTTTTAGGAAATCGATGCGACTTATTGAGCTAGTAGGAGATCCTACCTTTTCACAATGATGGTGCTCACAAAACGAAAAGAATCTGGGTCCTCCACATTGACCACCCAATAATATTGCCAAGACTACTTTTTTGGGAATCGCTGACACTTATTGAGCTGGTAGGAGATCCTGCCCTTTAAATGCCGTATTTATTTTCCAAATTCGTTTAAAGAATTCGCCACTATGGGGGTCACAACGCTGAAAGAAATTGGGTCATCAACGTAAGGCACCTTATAATATTGCCAAGCGTACTTTTTATAGAATCGCTGCCACATATTGAGCTAGTAGGAGATCCTACATTTTACTTGCCGTAATTGGATTCCAAATGCTGTCAAAGAATTCTAGTTGTTGGGGTTCACAAACCTAAAAGAAATTGGATCATCACCGCTGTGTACCCTATAATCTTGCCAAACTTAATTTTTAGTTAATCGCTTCCACTTATTGAGCTAGATGGAGATCCTACCCTTTAAATGCCGTATTATTTTTCCAAATTTGTTTAAAGAATTCGCCACGATGGGGCTCACAACGCTGAAAGAAATTGGGTCATCAACGTTAGGCACTGTATAATATTGCCAAGCGTACTTTTTATAGAATCGCTGACACTTATTGAGCTAGTAGGAGATCCTACCATTTAAATACCGTATTTGTTTTCCAAATTCGTTTAAAGAAATTGCCACGATGGGGCTCACAACGCTAAAAGAAATTGGGTCATCAACGTTCAGCACCTTATAATATTGCCAAACTTACTTTTTAGGGAATTGATGCGACTTATTGAGCTAGTAGGAGAGCGTACCTTTTCACAATGATGGTGCTCACAAAACGAAAAGAAACTGGGTCCTCCACATTGGCCACCCAAAAATCTTGCCAAGACTACTTTTTAAGGGAATCGCTGACACTTATTGAGCTGGTAGAAGATCCTACCTTTTAAATGCGGTATTTAGATTCCAAATTTGTTCAAAGGATTCTCCACGATGGGGCTAACAAAGCTAAAAGGGTACCGCTTAATACCCTATAATCTTGAAAAGCTTATTTTTTAGTTAAACGCTTCCAGTTATTGAGCTTGTAGGAGATCCTACCCTTTAAATGCCGTATTTATTTTCCAAATTCGTTTAAAGAATTCGCCACTATGGGGGTAACAACGCTGAAAGAAATTGGGTCATCAACGTTCGGCACCCAATAATCTTGACGAGCTTACTTTTTAGGAAATCGATGCGACTTATTGAGCTAGTAGGAGATCCTACCTTTTCAAAGTGATGGTGCTCACAAAACGAAAAGAAACTGGGTCCTCCACATTGGCCACCCAATAATCTTGCCAAGACTACTTTTTTAGGGAATCGCTGACACTTATTGAGCTGGTAGAAGATCATACCTTTTAAATGCGGTATTTAGATTCCAAATTTGTTCAAAGGATTCTCCACGACGGGGCTAACAAAGCTAAAAGGGTACCGCTTAATACCCTATAATCTTGACAAGCTTATTTTTTAGTTAATCGCTTCCAGTTATTGAGCTTGTAGGAGATCCTACCCTTTAAATGCCGTATTTATTTTCCAAATTCGTTTAAAGAATTCGCCACGATGGGGCTCACAAAGCTGAAAGAAATTGGGTCGTCAACGTTTGGCACCCAATAATCTTGACGAGCTTACTTTTAGGGACTCGATGCGACTTATTGAGCTAGTAGGAGATCCTACCTTTTCACAATGATGGTGCTCACAAAACGAAAAGAAACTGGGTCCTCCACATTGGCCACCCAATAATCTTGCCAAGACTACTTTTAGGGAATCGCTGACACTTATTGAGCTGGTAGAAGATCCTACCTTTTAAATGCGGTATTTAGATTCCAAATTTGTTCAAAGGATTCTCCATGATGGGGCTAACAAAGCGAAAAGGGTACCGCTTGATACCCTATAATCTTGCCAAGCTTATTTTTTAGTTAATCGCTGCCACTTATTGAGCTTGTAGGAGATCCTGCCTTTCAAATGCCGTATCTATTTTCCAAATTCTTTTAAAGAAATCGCCACGATGGGGCTCACAACGCTGAAAGAAATTGGGTCATCAACGTTCGGCACCCTATAATATTTCCAAGCGTACTTTTTATAGAATCGCTGCCACTTATTGAGCTAGTAGGAGATCCTACATTTTACATGCCGTATTTAGATTCCAATTTCTGTCAAAAAAATCTTGACGATGTCCGGCACCCACTAATCTTGCTAAGACTACTTTTTCAATGCGGTATTTAGATTCCAAACTTGTTCAAAGGGTTTCTCCACCTTAGGGTTCACAATGCTAAATGAAATTGGGTCATAAACGTTCGACACCCAATATTCTTGCAACGATTCCTTCTTTAGGGAATCGCTGCTACTTATTGAGCTAGTAGGAGATCCTACCTTTTAAATGCAGTCTTTAGATTCCAATTTCTGTCAAAAAATTCGTGACGATGAGGCTACCAAAGCTAAAAGAAGTTGGGTCATCAACGTCCGGCACTCAATAATCTTGCCAAGACTACTTTTTTAGTGAATCGCGTCCACTTATTGAGCTAGTAGGAGATCCTACCATTTAAATGCCATATTTGGTTTCCAAATTCGTTTAAAGAATTCGCCGCAATGGGGCTCACAACGCTGAAAGAAATTGGGTCATCAACGTTAGGCACTCTATAATATTGCCAAGCGTACTTTTTATAGAATCGCTGACACTTATTGAGCTAGTAGGAGATCCTACCATTTAAATACCGTATTTGTTTTCCAAATTCGTTTAAAGAAATCGCCACGATGGGGCTCACAACGCTGAAAGAAATTGGGTCATCAACGTTCGACACCTTATAATATTGCCAAACTTACTTTTTAGGGAATCGATGCGACTTATTGAGCTAGTAGGAGAGCGTACCTTTTCACAATGATGGTGCTCACAAAACGAAAAGAAACTGGGTCCTCCACATTGGCCACCCAATAATCTTGCCAAGACTACTTTTTTAGGGAATCGCTGACACTTATTGAGCTGGTAGAAGATCCTACCTTTTAAATGCGGTATTTAGATCCCAAACTTGTTCAAAGGATTCTCCACGATGGGGCTAACAAAGCTAAAAGGGTGCCACTTAATACCCTATACTCTTGCCAAGCTTATTTTTTAGTTAATCGCTTCCACATATTGAGCTTGTAGGAGATCCTGCCTTTCAAATGCCGTATTTATTTTCCAAATTCGTTTAAAGAAATCGCCACGATGGGGCTCACAACGCTGAAAGAAATTGGGTCATCAACGTTCGACACCTTATAATATTGCCAAACTTACTTTTTTAGGGAATCGATGCGACTTATTGAGCTAGTAGGAGAGCGTACCTTTTCACAATGATGGTGCTCACAAAACGAAAAGAAACTGGGTCCTCCACATTGGCCACCCAATAATCTTGCCAAGACTACTTTTTTAGGGAATCGCTGACACTTATTGAGCTGGTAGAAGATCATACCTTTTAAATGCGGTATTTAGATTCCAAATTTGTTCAAAGGATTCTCCACGACGGGGCTAACAAAGCTAAAAGGGTACCGCTTAATACCCTATAATCTTGACAAGCTTATTTTTTAGTTAATCGCTTCCAGTTATTGAGCTAGTAGGAGATCCTACCCTTTAAATGCCGTATTTATTTTCCAAATTCGTTTAAAGAATTCGCCACGATGGGGCTCACAAAGCTGAAAGAAATTGGGTCATCAACGTTTGGCACCCAATAATCTTGACGAGCTTACTTTTTAGGAAATCGATGCGACTCATTGAGCTAGTAGGAGATCCTACCTTTTCAAAGTGATGGTGCTCACAAAACGAAAAGAAACTGGGTCCTCCACATTGGCCACCTAATAATCTTGCCAAGACTACTTTTTTAGGGAATCGCTGACACTTATTGAGCTGGTAGAAGATCATACCTTTTAAATGCGGTATTTAGATTCAAAATTTGTTCAAAGGATTCTCCACGATGGGGCTAACAAAGCTAAAAGGGTACCGCTTAATACCCTATAATCTTGACAAGCTTATTTTTTAGTTAATCGCTGCCACTTATTGAACTTGTAGGAGATCCTGCCTTTCAAATGCCGTATTTATTTTCCAAATTCTTTTAAAGAAATCGCCACGATGGGGCTCACAACGCTGAAAAAATTGGGTCATCAACGTTCGGCACCCTATAATATTTCCAAGCGTACTTTTTATAGAATCGCTGCCACTTATTGAGCTAGTAGGAGATCCTACATTTTACATGCCGTATTTAGATTCCAATTTCTGTCAAAAAATCTTGACGATGAGGCTCACAAAGCTAAAAGAAGTTGGGTCATCAACGGCCGGCACCCAATAATCTTGCTAAGACTACTTTTTTAGTGAATCGCTGCCACTTATTGAGCTAGTAGGAGATCCTACCTTTTCAATGCGGTATTTAGATTCCAAACTTGTTCAAAGGGTTTCTCCACCTTAGGGTTCACAATGCTAAATGAAATTGGGTCATAAACGTTCGACACCCAATATTCTTGCAACGATTCCTTTTTTAGGGAATCGCTGCTACTTATTGAGCTAGTAGGAGATCCTACCTTTTAAATGCAGTCTTTAGATTCCAATTTCTGTCAAAAATTCTTGACGATGAGGCTCCCAAAGCTGAAAGAAGTTGGGTCATCAACGTCCGGCACCCAATAATCTTGCCAAGACTACTTTTTTAGTGAATCGCGTCCACTTATTGAGCTAGTAGGAGATCCGACCATTTAAATGCCATCTTTGGTTTCCAAATTCGTTTAAAGAATTCGCCGCAATGGGGCTCACAACGCTGAAAGAAATTGGGTCATCAACGTTAGGCACTCTATAATATTGCCAAGCGTACTTTTTATAGAATCGCTGACACTTATTGAGCTAGTAGGAGATCCTACCATTTAAATACCGTATTTGTTTTCCAAATTCGTTTAAAGAAATCGCCACGATGGGGCTCACAACGCTAAAAGAAATTGGGTCATCAACGTTCGACACCTTATAATATTGCCAAACTTACTTTTTAGGGAATCGATGCGACTTATTGAGCTAGTAGGAGAGCGTACCTTTTCACAATGATGGTGCTCACAAAACGAAAAGAAACTGGGTCCTCCACATTGGCCACCCAATAATCTTTCCAAGACTACTTTTAGGGAATCGCTGACACTTATTGAGCTGGTAGAAGATCCTACCTTTTAAATGCGGTATTTAGATTCCAAATTTGTTCAAAGGATTCTCCACGATGGGGCTAACAAAGCTAAAAGGGTACCGCTTAATACCCAATAATCTTGACAAGCTTATTTTTTAGTTAATCGCTTCCACTTATTGAGCTAGTAGGAGATCCTGCCCTTTAAATGCCGTATTTATTTTCCAAATTCGTTTAAAGAATTCGCCACTATGGGGGTCACAACGTTGAAAGAAATTGGGTCATCAACGTTCGGCACCCAATAATATTGCCAAGCTTACTTTTTAGGAAATCGATGCGACTTATTGAGCTAGTAGGAGATCCTACCTTTTCAAAGTGATGGTGCTCACAAAACGAAAAGAAACTGGGTCCTCCACATTGGCCACCCAATAATCTTGCCAAGACTACTTTTTTAGGGAATCGCTGACACTTATTGAGCTGGTAGAAGATCATACCTTTTAAATGCGGTATTTAGATTCCAAATTTGTTCAAAGGATTCTCCACGATGGGGCTAACAAAGCTAAAAGGGTACCGCTTAATACCCTATAATCTCGACAAGCTTATTTTTTAGTTAATCGCTGCCACTTATTGAGCTAGTAGGAGATCCTACATTTTACATGCCGTATTTAGATTCCAATTTCTGTCAAAATAATCTTGACGATGAGGCTCCCAAAGCTAAAAGAAGTTGGGTCATCAACGTCCGGCACCCAATAATCTTGCTAAGACTACTTTTTTAGTGAATCGCTGCCACTTATTGAGCTAGTAGTAGATCCTACCTTTTCAATGCGGTATTTAGATTCCAAACTTGTTCAAAGGGTTTCTCCACCTTAGGGTTCACAATGCTAAATGAAATTGGGTCATAAACGTTCGACACCCAATATTCTTGCAACGATTCCTTTTTTAGGGAATCGCTGCTACTTATTGAGCTAGTAGGAGATCCTACCTTTTAAATCCAGTCTTTAGATTCCAATTTCTGTCAAAAAATTCTTGACGATGAGGCTCCCAAAGCTAAAAGAAGTTGGGTCATCAACGTCCGGCACCCAATAATCTTGCCAAGACTACTTTTTTAGTGAATCGCGTCCACTTATTGAGCTAGTAGGAGATCCTACCATTTAAATGCCATATTTGGTTTCCAAATTCGTTTAAAGAATTCGCCGCAATGGGGCTCACAACGCTGAAAGAAATTGGGTCATCAACGTTAGGCACTCTATAATATTGCCAAGCGTACTTTTTATAGAATCGCTGACACTTATTGAGCTAGTAGGAGATCCTACCATTTAAATACCGTATTTGTTTTCCAAATTCGTTTAAAGAAATCGCCACGATGGGGCTCACAACGCTAAAAGAAATTGGGTCATCAACGTTCGACACCTTATAATATTGCCAAACTTACTTTTTAGGGAATCGATGCGACTTATTGAGCTAGTAGGAGAGCGTACCTTTTCACAATGATGGTGCTCACAAAACGAAAAGAAACTGGGTCCTCCACATTGGCCACCCAATAATCTTTCCAAGACTACTTTTAGGGAATCGCTGACACTTATTGAGCTGGTAGAAGATCCCACCTTTTAAATGCGGTATTTAGATTCCAAATTTGTTCAAAGGATTCTCCACGATGGGGCTAACAAAGCTAAAAGGGTACCGCTTAATACCCAATAATCTTGACAAGCTTATTTTTTAGTTAATCGCTTCCAGTTATTGAGCTAGTAGGAGATCCTGCCCTTTAAATGCCGTATTTATTTTCCAAATTCGTTTAAAGAATTCGCCACTATGGGGGTCACAACGTTGAAAGAAATTGGGTCATCAACGTTCGGCACCCAATAATATTGCCAAGATTACTTTTTAGGAAATCGATGCGACTTATTGAGCTAGTAGGAGATCCTACCTTTTCAAAGTGATGGTGCTCACAAAACGAAAAGAAACTGGGTCCTCCACATTGGCCACCCAATAATCTTGCCAAGACTACTTTTTTAGGGAATCGCTGACACTTATTGAGCTGGTAGAAGATCATACCTTTTAAATGCGGTATTTAGATTCCAAATTTGTTCAAAGGATTCTCCACGATGGGGCTAACAAAGCTAAAAGGGTACCGCTTAATACCCTATAATCTCGACAAGCTTATTTTTTAGTTAATCGCTGCCACTTATTGAGCTAGTAGGAGATCCTACATTTTACATGCCGTATTTAGATTCCAATTTCTGTCAAAAAAATCTTGACGATGAGGCTCACAAAGCTAAAAGAAGTTGGGTCATCAACGTCCGGCACCCAATAATCTTGCTAAGACTACTTTTTTAGTGAATCGCTGCCACTTATTGAGCTAGTAGTAGATCCTACCTTTTCAATGCGGTATTTAGATTCCAAATTTGTTCAAAGGATTCTCCACGATGGGGCTAACAAAGCTAAAAGGGTACCGCTTAATACCCTATAATCTCGACAAGCTTATTTTTTAGTTAATCGCTGCCACTTATTGAGCTAGTAGGAGATCCTACATTTTACATGCCGTATTTAGATTCCAATTTCTGTCAAAAAATCTTGACGATGAGGCTCACAAAGCTAAAAGAAGTTGGGTCATCAACGTCCGGCACCCAATAATCTTGCCAAGACTACTTTTTTAGTGAATCGCGTCCACTTAATGAGCTAGTAGGAGATCCTACCATTTAAATGCCATATTTGGTTTCCAAATTCGTTTAAAGAATTCGCCGCAATGGGGCTCACAACGCTGAAAGAAATTGGGTCATCAACGTTAGGCACTCTATAATATTGCCAAGCGTACTTTTTATAGAATCGCTGACACTTATTGAGCTAGTAGGAGATCCTACCATTTAAATACCGTATTTGTTTTCCAAATTCGTTTAAAGAAATCGCCACGATGGGGCTCACAACGCTAAAAGAAATTGGGTCATCAACGTTCGGCACCCAATAATATTGCCAAGCTTACTTTTTTAGGAAATCGATGCGACTTATTGAGCTAGTAGGAGATCCCACCTTTTCACAATGATGGTGCTCACAAAACGAAAAGAAACTGGGTCCTCAACATTGGCCATACAATAATATTGCCAAGATTTCTTTTTTAGGAAATCGCTGACACTTATTGAGCTGGTAGAAGATCATACCTTTTAAATGCGGTATTTAGATTCCAAATTTGTTCAAAGGATTCTCCACGATGGGGCTAACAAAGCTAAAAGGGTACCGCTTAATACCCTATAATCTTGACAAGCTTATTTTTTAGTTAATCGCTTCCACTTATTGAGCTAGTAGAAGATCCTACCCTATAAATGCCGTATTTATTTTCCAAATTCGTTTAAAGAATTCGCCATGATGGGGCTCACAAAGCTGAAAGAAATTGGGTCATCAACGTTTGGCACCCAATAATCTTGACGAGCTTACTTTTAGGGACTCGATGCGACTTATTGAGCTAGTAGGAGATCCTACCTTTTCACAATGATGGTGCTCACAAAACGAAAAGAAACTGGGTCCTCCACATTGGCCACCCAATAATCTTGCCAAGACTACTTTTAGGGAATCGCTGACACTTATTGAGCTGGTAGAAGATCCTACCTTTTAAATGCGGTATTTAGATTCCAAAGTTGTTCAAAGGATTCTCCACGATGGGGCTAACAAAGCGAAAAGGGTACCGCTTGATACCCTATAATCTTGCCAAGCTTATTTTTTAGTTAATCGCTGCCACTTATTGAGCTTGTAGGAGATCCTGCCTTTCAAATGCCGTATTTATTTTCCAAATTCGTTTAAAAATTCGCCACTATGGGGGTCACAACGCTGAAAGAAATTGGGTCATCAACGTTCGGCACCCAATAATATTGCCAAGCTTACTTTTTTAGGAAATCGATGCGACTTATTGAGCTAGTAGGAGATCCTACCTTTTCAAAGTGATGGTGCTCACATAACGAAAAGAAACTGGGTCCTCCACATTGGCCACCCAATAATCTTGCCAAGACTACTTTTTTAGTGAATCGCTGCCACTTATTGAGCTAGTAGGAGATCCTACCTTTTCAATGCGGTATTTAGATTCCAAACTTGTTCAAAGGGTTTCTCCACCTTAGGGTTCACAATGCTAAATGAAATTGGGTCATAAACGTTCGACACCCAATATTCTTGCAACGATTCCTTTTTTAAGGAATCGTTGCTACTTATTGAGCTAGTGGGAGATCCTACCTTTTAAATGCAGTCTTTAGATTCCAATTTCTGTCAAAAAATTCTTGACGATGAGGCTCCCAAAGCTAAAAGAAGTTGGGTCATCAACGTCCGGCACCCAATAATCTTGCCAAGACTACTTTTTTAGTGAATCGCGTCCACTTATTGAGCTAGTAGTAGATCCTACCATTTAAATGCCATATTTGGTTTCCAAATTCGGTTAAAGAATTCGCCGCAATGGGGCTCACAACGCTGAAAGAAATTGGGTCATCAACGTTAGGCACTCTATAATATTGCCAAGCGTACTTTTTGTAGAATCGCTGACACTTATTGAGCTAGTAGGAGATCCTACCATTTAAATACCGTATTTGTTTTCCAAATTCGTTTAAAGAAATCGCCACGATGGGGCTCACAACGCTAAAAGAAATTGGGTCATCAACGTTCGACACCTAATAATATTGCCAAACTTACTTTTAGGGAATCGATGCGACTTATTGAGCTAGTAGGAGAGCGTACCTTTTCACAATGTTTATTACTTTTTTAGGAAATCGCTGACACTTATTGAGCTGGTAGAAGATCATACCTTTTAAATGCGGTATTTAGATTCCAAATTTGTTCAAAGGATTCTCCACGATGGGGCTAACAAAGCTGAAAGGGTACCGCGTAATACCCTATAATCTTGACAAGCTTATTGTTAGTTAATCGCTTCCACTTACTGAGCTAGTAGAAGATCCTACCCTATAAATGCCGTATTTATTTTCCAAATTCGTTTAAAGAATTCGCCACGATGGGGCTCACAAAGCTGAAAGAAATTGGGTCATCAACGTTTGGCACCCAATAATCTTGACGAGCTTACTTTTAGGGACTCGATGCGACTTATTGAGCTAGTAGGAGATCCTACCTTTTCACAATGATGGTGCTCACAAAACGAAAAGAAACTGGGTCCTCCACATTGGCCACCCAATAATCTTGCCAAGACTACTTTTAGGTAATCGCTGACACTTATTGAGCTGGTAGAAGATCCTACCTTTTAAATGCGGTATTTAGATTCCAAAGTTGTTCAAAGGATTCTCCACGATGGGGCTAACAAAGCGAAAAGGGTACCGCTTGATACCCTATAATCTTGCCAAGCTTATTTTTTAGCTAATCGCTGCCACTTATTGAGCTAGTAGGAGATCCTGCCCTTTAAATGCCGTATTTATTTTCCAAATTCGTTTAAAGAATTCGCCACGATGGGGCTCACAACGCTGAAAGAAATTGGGTCATCAACGTTCGGCACCCAATAATCTTGCCAAGCTTACTTTTTAGGGAATCGATGCGACTTATTGAGCTAGTAGGAGATCCTTCCTTTTCACCATGATAGTGGTCAAGATACGAAAAGAAACCGGGTCCTCAAAATTGGCCACCCAATAATATTGCCAAGACTACTTTTTTAGGGAATCGCTGACACTTATTGAGCTAGTAGAAGATCCTACCTCTTAAATGCGGTATTTAGATTCCAAATTTGTTCAAAGGATTCTCCACGATGGGGCTAACAAAGCTAAAAGGGTACCGCTTAATACCCTATAATCTCGACAAGCTTATTTTTTAGTTAATCGCTTCCACTTATTGAGCTAGTAGGAGATCCTACCCTTTAAATGCCGTATTTATTTTCCAAGTTCGTTTAAAGAATTCGCCACGATGGGGCTTACAACGCTGAAAGAAATTGGGTCATTAACGTTCGGCACCCAATAATCTTGCCGAGCTTACTTTTAGGGACTCGATGCGACTTATTGAGCTAGTAGGAGATCCTACCTTTTCACAATGATGGAGCTCACAAAACGAAAAGAAACTGGGTCCTCCACATTGGCCACCCAATAATCTTGCCAAGAATACTTTTAGGGAATCGCTGACACTTATTGAGCTGGTAGAAGATCCTACCTTTTAAATGCGGTATTTATATTCCAAATTTGTTCAAAGGATTCTCCACGATGGGGCTAATAAAGCTACAAGGGTACCGCTTGATACCCTATAATCTTGCCAAGCTTATTTTTTAGTTAATCGCTTCCACTTATTGAGCTAGTAGGAGATCCTACCCTTTAAATGCCGTATTTATTTTCCAAGTTCGTTTAAAGAATTCGCCACGATGGGGCTTACAACGCTGAAAGAAATTGGGTCATTAACGTTCGGCACCCAATAATCTTGCCGAGCTTACTTTTAGGGACTCGATGCGACTTATTGAGCTAGTAGGAGATCCTACCTTTTCACAATGATGGAGCTCACAAAACGAAAAGAAACTGGGTCCTCCACATTGGCCACCCAATAATCTTGCCAAGACTACTTTTAGGGAATCGCTGACACTTATTGAGCTGGTAGAAGATCCTACCTTTTAAATGCGGTATTTAGATTCCAAATTTGTTCAAAGGATTCTCCACGATGGGGCTAATAAAGCTACAAGGGTACCGCTTGATACCCTATAATCTTGCCAAGCTTATTTTTTAGTTAATCGCTTCCACTTATTGAGCTAGTAGGAGATCCTACCCTTTAAATGCCGTATTTATTTTCCAAGTTCGTTTAAAGAATTCGCCACGATGGGGCTTACAACGCTGAAAGAAATTGGGTCATTAACGTTCGGCACCCTATAATATTTCCAAACGTTCTTTTTATAGAATCGCTGCCACATAAAAGCTAGTAGGAGATCCTACATTTTACATGCCGTATTTAGATTCCAAATGCTGTCAAAGAATTCGAGTCGATGGGGTTCACAAACCTAAAAGAAATTAGATCATCACCGCTCAGTACCCTATAATCTTGCCAAGCTTACTTTTTAGTGAATCGCTGACACTTATTGAGCTAGAAGGAGATCCTGCCCCTTAAGTGCCGTATTTATGTTCAAAATTCGTTTAAAGAATTCGCCACGATGGGGCTCACAACGCTGAAAGAAATTGGGTCATCAACGTTCGGCACCCAATAATCTTGCCAAGCTTACTTTTTAGGGAATCGATGCGACTTATTGAGCTAGTAGGAGAGCCTTCCTTTTCACCATGATAGTGGTCAAAAAACGAAAAGAAACTGGTTCCTCAGCATTGGCCACCCAATAATATTGCCAAAACTACTTTTTAGGGAATCGCTGACACTTATTGAGCTAGTAGAAGATCCTACCTTTTAAATGCGGTATTTAAATTCCAAATTTGTTCAAAGGATTCTCCACGATGGGGCTAACAAAGCTAACAGGGTACCGCTTGTGCCCAATAATCTTGCCAAGCTTACTTCTTAGAGAATCGATGCGACTTATTGAGCTAGTAGGAGATCCTTCCAGTTCACAATGATGGTGCTCACAAAACGAAAAGTAACTGGGTCCTCAACATTGGCCACACAATAATATTGCCAAGATTTCTTTTTAGTTAATCGCTTCCATTTATTGAACTAGTAGGAGATCCTACCTTTTCACAATGATGGTGCTCACAAAACGAAAAGAAACTGGGTCCTGAACATTGGCCACCCAATAATATTGCCAAGACTACTTTTTTAGTTAATCGCTTCCATTTATTGAACTAGTAGGAGATCCTACCTTTTCACAATGATGGTGCTCACAAAACGAAAAGAAACTGGGTCCTCAACATTGGCCACACAATAATATTGCCAAGATTTCTTTTTTTAGGTAATCGCTGACACTTATTGAGCTGGTAGAAGATCCTACCTTTTAAATGCGGTATTTAGATTCCAAACTTGTTCAAAGGATTCTCCACGATGGGGCTAACAAAGCTAAAAGGGTACCGCTTAATACCCTATAATCTTGCCAAGCTTATTTTTTAGTTAATCGCTTCCACTTATTGAGCTAGTAGGAGATCCTACCCTTTAAATGCCGTATTTATTTTCCAAATTCGTTTAAAGAATTCGCCACGATGGGGCTCACAACGCTGAAAGAAGTTGGGTCATCAACGTTCGGCACCCAATAATCTTGCCAAGCTTACTTTTAGGGACTCGATGCGACTTATTGAGCTAGTAGGAGATCCTACATTTTCACAATGATGGTGCTCACAAAACGAAAAGAAACTGGGTCCTCCACATTGGCCACCCAATAATCTTGCCAAGACTAGTTTTTTAGTTAATCGCTTCCATTTATTGAGCTAGTAGGAGATCCTACCTTTTCACAATGATTGTGCTCACAAAACGAAAAGAAACTGGGTCCGCAACATTGGCCACACAATAATATTGCCAAGATTTCTTTTTTAGGTAATCGCTGACACTTATTGAGCTAGTAGAAGATCCTACCTTTTAAATGCGGTATTTAGATTCCAAACTTGTTCAAAGGATTCTCCACGATGGGGCTAACAAAGCTAAAAGGGTACCGCTTAATACCCGATAATCTCGACAAGCTTATTTTTTAGTTAATCGCTTCCACTTATTGAGCTAGTAGGAGATCCTACCCTTTAAATGCCGTATTTATTTTCCAAGTTCGTTTAAAGAATTCGCCACGATGGAGCTTACAACGCTGAAAGAAATTGGGTCATCAACGTTCGGCACCTAATAATCTTGCCGAGCTCACTTTTAGGGACTCGATGCGACTTATTGAGCTAGTAGGAGATCCTACCTTTTCACAATGATGGTGCTCACAAAACGAAAAGAAACTGGGTCCTCCACATTGGCCACCCAATAATCTTGCCAAGACTACTTTTTAGGGAATCGCTGACACTTATTGAGCTGATAGAAGATCCTACCTTCTAAATGCCGTATTTAGATTCCAAATTTGTTCAAAGGATTCTCCACGATAGGGCTAATAAAGCTAAAAGGGTACCGCTTGATACCCTATAATCTTACCAAGCTTAATTTTTAGTGAATCGCTTCCATTTATTGAGCTAGTAGGAGATCCTACCTTTTCACAATGATGGTGCTCACAAAACGAAAAGAAACTGGGTACAACATTGGCCACCCAATAATATTGCCAAGATTACTTTTTAGGGAATCGCTGACACTTATTGAGCTGGTAGAAGATCCTACCTTTTAAATGCGGTATTTAGATCCCAAACTTGTTCAAAGGATTCTCCACGATGGGGCTAACAAAGCTAAAAGGGTGCCGCTTAATACCCTATAATCTTGCCAAGCTTATTTTTTAGTTAATCGCTGCCACTTATTGAGCTTGAAGGAGATCCTGCCCTTTCAAATGCCGTATTTATTTTCCAAATTCGTTTAAAGAATTCGCCACGATGGGGCTCACAACGCTGAATGAAATTGGGTCATCAACGTTCGGCGCCCTATAATATTTCCAAACGTTCTTTTTATAGAATCGCTGCCACATATTAAGCTAGTAGGAGATCCTACATTTTACATGCCGTATTTAGATTCCAAATGCTGTCAAAGAATTCTAGTCGATGGGGTTCACAAACCTAAAAGAAATTAGATCATCACCGCTCATTACCCTAAAATCTTCCCAAGCTTACTTTTTAGTGAATCGCTGACACTTATTGAGCTGGTAGGAGATCCTGCCCTTTAAATGCCGTATTTATTTTCCAAATTCGTTTAAAGAATTCGCCACAACGCTGAAAGAAATTTTGTCATCAACGTTCGGCACCCAATAATCTTGCCAAGCTTACTTTTTAGGGAATCGATGCGACTTATTGAGCTAGTAGGAGATCCTTCCATTTCACCATGATAGTGCTCACAAAACGAAAAGAAACTGGGTCCTGAACATTGGCCACCCAATAATATTGCCAAGACTACTTTTTTAGTTAATCGCTTCCATTTATTGAGCTAGTAGGAGATCCCACCTTTTCACAATGATGGTGCTCACAAAACGAAAAGAAACTGGGTCCTCAACCGTGGCCACACAATAATATTGCCAAGATTTCCTTTTTAGGTAATCGCTGACACTTATTGAGCTAGTAGGAGATCCTACCTTTTCACAATGATGGTGCTCACAAAACGAAAAGAAACTGGGTCCGCAACATTGGCCACACAATAATATTGCCAATATTTCTTTTTTAGGTAATCGCTGACACTTATTGAGCTAGTAGAATATCCTGCCTTTTAAATGCGGTATTTAGATTCCAAATTTGTTCAAAGAATTCTCCACGATGGGGCTAACAAAGCTAAAAGGGTACCGCTAAATACCCTATAATCTTGCCAAGCTTATTTTTTAGTTAATCGCTTCCACTTATTGAGCTAGTAGGAGATCCTACCCTTTAAATGCCGTATTTATTTTCCAAATTCGTTTAAAGAATTCGCCACGAAGGGCTCACAACGCTGAAAGACATTGGGTCATCAACGTTCGGCACCAAATAATCTTGCCAAGCTTACTTTTAGGGACTCGGTGCGACTTATTGAGCTAGTAAGCGATCCTACCTTTTCACAATGATGGTGCTCACAAAACGAAAAGAAACTGGGTCCTCACCATTGGCCACACAATAATATTGCCAAGATTTCTTTTTTATTTATTTTAGATTCCAAAATTGTTCAAAGGATTCTCCACGATGGGGCTAACAAAGCTAAAAGGGTACCGCTTAATACCCTATAATCTTGCCAAGCTTATTTTTTAGTTAATCGCTTCCACTTATTGAGCTAGTAGGAAATCCTATCCTTTAAATGCCGTATTTATTTTCCAAATTCGTTTAAGGAAATCGCCACGATGGTGCTCACAACGCTGAAAGAAATTGGGTCATCAACGTTCGGCCCCCTATAATATTGCCAAGCGTACTTTTTATAGAATCGCCGCCACATATTAAGCTAGTAGGAGATCCAACATTTTACATGCCGTATTTAGATTCCAAATGCTGTCAAAGAATTCTAGTCGATGGGGTTCACAAACCTAAAAGAAATTAGATCATCACGGCTCAGTACCCAATAATCTTGCCAAGCTTACTTTTTAGTGAATCGCTGATACTTATTGAGCTAGTAGGAGATCCTGCCCTTTAAATGCCGTATTTATTTTCAAAATTCGTTTAAAGAATTCGCCACGATGGGGCTCACAACGCTGAAAGAAATTGGGTCATCAACGTTCGGCACCAAATAATCTTGCCAAGCTTACTTTTAGGGAATCGATGCGACTTATTGAGCTAGTAGGAGATCCTTCCTTTTCACCATGATAGTGGTCAAAAAACGAAAAGAAACTGGGTCCTCAACATTGGCCACCCAATAATATTGCCAAGACTACTTTTTTAGGGAATCGCTGACACTTACTGAGCTAGTAGAAGATCCTACCTTTTAAATGCGGTATTTAGATTCCAAACTTGTTCAAAGGATTCTCCACGATGGGGCTAACAAAGCTAAAAGGGTACCGCTTAATACCCTATAATCTTGCCAAGCTTATTTTTTAGTTAATCGCTTCCACTTATTGAGCTAGTAGGAGATCCTACCCTTTAAATGCCGTATTTATTTTCCAAATTCGTTTAAAGAATTCGCCACGATGGGGCTCACAACGCTGAAAGAAGTTGGGTCATCAACGCTCGGCACCCAATAATCTTGCCAAGCTTACTTTTAGGGACTCGATGCGACTTATTGAGCTAGTAGGAGATCCTACATTTTCACAATGATGGTGCTCACAAAACGAAAAGAAACTGGGTCCTCCACATTGGCCACCCAATAATCTTGCCAAGACTAGTTTTTTAGTTAATCGCTTCCATTTATTGAGCTAGTAGGAGATCCTACCTTTTCACAATGATTGTGCTCACAAAACGAAAAGAAACCGGGTCCTCAAAATTGGCCACCCAATAATATTGCCAAGACTACTTTTTTAGGGAATCGCTGACACTTATTGAGCTAGTAGAAGATCCTACCTCTTAAATGCGGTATTTAGATTCCAAATTTGTTCAAAGGATTCTCCACGATGGGGCTAACAAAGCTAAAAGGGTACCGCTTAATACCCTATAATCTCGACAAGCTTATTTTTTAGTTAATCGCTTCCACTTATTGAGCTAGTAGGAGATCCTACCCTTTAAATGCCGTATTTATTTTCCAAGTTCGTTTAAAGAATTCGCCACGATTGGGCTTACAACGCTGAAAGAAATTGGGTCATTAACGTTCGGCACCCAATAATCTTGCCGAGCTTACTTTTAGGGACTCGATGCGACTTATTGAGCTAGTAGGAGATCCTACCTTTTCACAATGATGGAGCTCACAAAACGAAAAGAAACTGGGTCCTCCACATTGGCCACCCAATAATCTTGCCAAGAATACTTTTAGGGAATCGCTGACACTTATTGAGCTGGTAGAAGATCCTACCTTTTAAATGCGGTATTTATATTCCAAATTTGTTCAAAGGATTCTCCACGATGGGGCTAATAAAGCTACAAGGGTACCGCTTGATACCCTATAATCTTGCCAAGCTTATTTTTTAGTTAATCGCTTCCACTTATTGAGCTAGTAGGAGATCCTACCCTTTAAATGCCGTATTTATTTTCCAAGTTCGTTTAAAGAATTCGCCACGATGGGGCTTACAACGCTGAAAGAAATTGGGTCATTAACGTTCGGCACCCAATAATCTTGCCGAGCTTACTTTTAGGGACTCGATGCGACTTATTGAGCTAGTAGGAGATCCTACCTTTTCACAATGATGGAGCTCACAAAACGAAAAGAAACTGGGTCCTCCACATTGGCCACCCAATAATCTTGCCAAGACTACTTTTAGGGAATCGCTGACACTTATTGAGCTGGTAGAAGATCCTACCTTTTAAATGCGGTATTTAGATTCCAAATTTGTTCAAAGGATTCTCCACGATGGGGCTAATAAAGCTACAAGGGTACCGCTTGATACCCTATAATCTTGCCAAGCTTATTTTTTAGTTAATCGCTTCCACTTATTGAGCTAGTAGGAGATCCTACCCTTTAAATGCCGTATTTATTTTCCAAGTTCGTTTAAAGAATTCGCCACGATGGGGCTTACAACGCTGAAAGAAATTGGGTCATTAACGTTCGGCACCCTATAATATTTCCAAACGTTCTTTTTATAGAATCGCTGCCACATAAAAGCTAGTAGGAGATCCTACATTTTACATGCCGTATTTAGATTCCAAATGCTGTCAAAGAATTCGAGTCGATGGGGTTCACAAACCTAAAAGAAATTAGATCATCACCGCTCAGTACCCTATAATCTTGCCAAGCTTACTTTTTAGTGAATCGCTGACACTTATTGAGCTAGAAGGAGATCCTGCCCCTTAAGTGCCGTATTTATGTTCAAAATTCGTTTAAAGAATTCGCCACGATGGGGCTCACAACGCTGAAAGAAATTGGGTCATCAACGTTCGGCACCCAATAATCTTGCCAAGCTTACTTTTTAGGGAATCGATGCGACTTATTGAGCTAGTAGGAGAGCCTTCCTTTTCACCATGATAGTGGTCAAAAAACGAAAAGAAACTGGTTCCTCAACATTGGCCACCCAATAATATTGCCAAAACTACTTTTTTAGGGAATCGCTGACACTTATTGAGCTAGTAGAAGATCCTACCTTTTAAATGCGGTATTTAAATTCCAAATTTGTTCAAAGGATTCTCCACGATGGGGCTAACAAAGCTAACAGGGTACCGCTTGTGCCCAATAATCTTGCCAAGCTTACTTCTTAGAGAATCGATGCGACTTATTGAGCTAGTAGGAGATCCTTCCAGTTCACAATGATGGTGCTCACAAAACGAAAAGTAACTGGGTCCTCAACATTGGCCACACAATAATATTGCCAAGATTTCTTTTTTAGTTAATCGCTTCCATTTATTGAACTAGTAGGAGATCCTACCTTTTCACAATGATGGTGCTCACAAAACGAAAAGAAACTGGGTCCTGAACATTGGCCACCCAATAATATTGCCAAGACTACTTTTTTAGTTAATCGCTTCCATTTATTGAACTAGTAGGAGATCCTACCTTTTCACAATGATGGTGCTCACAAAACGAAAAGAAACTGGGTCCTCAACATTGGCCACACAATAATATTGCCAAGATTTCTTTTTTAGGTAATCGCTGACACTTATTGAGCTGGTAGAAGATCCTACCTTTTAAATGCGGTATTTAGATTCCAAACTTGTTCAAAGGATTCTCCACGATGGGGCTAACAAAGCTAAAAGGGTACCGCTTAATACCCTATAATCTTGCCAAGCTTATTTTTTAGTTAATCGCTTCCACTTATTGAGCTAGTAGGAGATCCTACCCTTTAAATGCCGTATTTATTTTCCAAATTCGTTTAAAGAATTCGCCACGATGGGGCTCACAACGCTGAAAGAAGTTGGGTCATCAACGTTCGGCTCCCAATAATCTTGCCAAGCTTACTTTTAGGGACTCGATGCGACTTATTGAGCTAGTAGGAGATCCTACATTTTCACAATGATGGTGCTCACAAAACGAAAAGAAACTGGGTCCTCCACATTGGCCACCCAATAATCTTGCCAAGACTAGTTTTTTAGTTAATCGCTTCCATTTATTGAGCTAGTAGGAGATCCTACCTTTTCACAATGATTGTGCTCACAAAACGAAAAGAAACTGGGTCCGCAACATTGGCCACACAATAATATTGCCAAGATTTCTTTTTTAGGTAATCGCTGACACTTATTGAGCTAGTAGAAGATCCTACCTTTTAAATGCGGTATTTAGATTCCAAACTTGTTCAAAGGATTCTCCACGATGGGGCTAACAAAGCTAAAAGGGTACCGCTTAATACCCGATAATCTCGACAAGCTTATTTTTTAGTTAATCGCTTCCACTTATTGAGCTAGTAGGAGATCCTACCCTTTAAATGCCGTATTTATTTTCCAAGTTCGTTTAAAGAATTCGCCACGATGGAGCTTACAACGCTGAAAGAAATTGGGTCATCAACGTTCGGCACCTAATAATCTTGCCGAGCTCACTTTTAGGGACTCGATGCGACTTATTGAGCTAGTAGGAGATCCTACCTTTTCACAATGATGGTGCTCACAAAACGAAAAGAAACTGGGTCCTCCACATTGGCCACCCAATAATCTTGCCAAGACTACTTTTTTAGGGAATCGCTGACACTTATTGAGCTGATAGAAGATCCTACCTTCTAAATGCCGTATTTAGATTCCAAATTTGTTCAAAGGATTCTCCACGATAGGGCTAATAAAGCTAAAAAGGGTACCGCTTGATACCCTATAATCTTACCAAGCTTAATTTTTAGTGAATCGCTTCCATTTATTGAGCTAGTAGGAGATCCTACCTTTTCACAATGATGGTGCTCACAAAACGAAAAGAAACTGGGTACAACATTGGCCACCCAATAATATTGCCAAGATTACTTTTTTAGGGAATCGCTGACACTTATTGAGCTGGTAGAAGATCCTACCTTTTAAATGCGGTATTTAGATCCCAAACTTGTTCAAAGGATTCTCCACGATGGGGCTAACAAAGCTAAAAGGGTGCCGCTTAATACCCTATAATCTTGCCAAGCTTATTTTTTAGTTAATCGCTGCCACTTATTGAGCTTGAAGGAGATCCTGCCCTTTCAAATGCCGTATTTATTTTCCAAATTCGTTTAAAGAATTCGCCACGATGGGGCTCACAACGCTGAATGAAATTGGGTCATCAACGTTCGGCGCCCTATAATATTTCCAAACGTTCTTTTTATAGAATCGCTGCCACATATTAAGCTAGTAGGAGATCCTACATTTTACATGCCGTATTTAGATTCCAAATGCTGTCAAAGAATTCTAGTCGATGGGGTTCACAAACCTAAAAGAAATTAGATCATCACCGCTCATTACCCTAAAATCTTCCCAAGCTTACTTTTTAGTGAATCGCTGACACTTATTGAGCTGGTAGGAGATCCTGCCCTTTAAATGCCGTATTTATTTTCCAAATTCGTTTAAAGAATTCGCCACAACGCTGAAAGAAATTTTGTCATCAACGTTCGGCACCCAATAATCTTGCCAAGCTTACTTTTTTAGGGAATCGATGCGACTTATTGAGCTAGTAGGAGATCCTTCCATTTCACCATGATAGTGCTCACAAAACGAAAAGAAACTGGGTCCTGAACATTGGCCACCCAATAATATTGCCAAGACTACTTTTTTAGTTAATCGCTTCCATTTATTGAGCTAGTAGGAGATCCCACCTTTTCACAATGATGGTGCTCACAAAACGAAAAGAAACTGGGTCCTCAACCGTGGCCACACAATAATATTGCCAAGATTTCCTTTTTAGGTAATCGCTGACACTTATTGAGCTAGTAGGAGATCCTACCTTTTCACAATGATGGTGCTCACAAAACGAAAAGAAACTGGGTCCGCAACATTGGCCACACAATAATATTGCCAATATTTCTTTTTTAGGTAATCGCTGACACTTATTGAGCTAGTAGAATATCCTGCCTTTTAAATGCGGTATTTAGATTCCAAATTTGTTCAAAGAATTCTCCACGATGGGGCTAACAAAGCTAAAAGGGTACCGCTAAATACCCTATAATCTTGCCAAGCTTATTTTTTAGTTAATCGCTTCCACTTATTGAGCTAGTAGGAGATCCTACCCTTTAAATGCCGTATTTATTTTCCAAATTCGTTTAAAGAATTCGCCACGAAGGGCTCACAACGCTGAAAGACATTGGGTCATCAACGTTCGGCACCAAATAATCTTGCCAAGCTTACTTTTAGGGACTCGGTGCGACTTATTGAGCTAGTAAGCGATCCTACCTTTTCACAATGATGGTGCTCACAAAACGAAAAGAAACTGGGTCCTCACCATTGGCCACACAATAATATTGCCAAGATTTCTTTTTTATTTATTTTAGATTCCAAAATTGTTCAAAGGATTCTCCACGATGGGGCTAACAAAGCTAAAAGGGTACCGCTTAATACCCTATAATCTTGCCAAGCTTATTTTTTAGTTAATCGCTTCCACTTATTGAGCTAGTAGGAAATCCTATCCTTTAAATGCCGTATTTATTTTCCAAATTCGTTTAAGGAAATCGCCACGATGGTGCTCACAACGCTGAAAGAAATTGGGTCATCAACGTTCGGCCCCCTATAATATTGCCAAGCGTACTTTTTATAGAATCGCCGCCACATATTAAGCTAGTAGGAGATCCAACATTTTACATGCCGTATTTAGATTCCAAATGCTGTCAAAGAATTCTAGTCGATGGGGTTCACAAACCTAAAAGAAATTAGATCATCACGGCTCAGTACCCAATAATCTTGCCAAGCTTACTTTTTAGTGAATCGCTGATACTTATTGAGCTAGTAGGAGATCCTGCCCTTTAAATGCCGTATTTATTTTCAAAATTCGTTTAAAGAATTCGCCACGATGGGGCTCACAACGCTGAAAGAAATTGGGTCATCAACGTTCGGCACCAAATAATCTTGCCAAGCTTACTTTTAGGGAATCGATGCGACTTATTGAGCTAGTAGGAGATCCTTCCTTTTCACCATGATAGTGGTCAAAAACGAAAAGAAACTGGGTCCTCAACATTGGCCACCCAATAATATTGCCAAGACTACTTTTTTAGGGAATCGCTGACACTTACTGAGCTAGTAGAAGATCCTACCTTTTAAATGCGGTATTTAGATTCCAAACTTGTTCAAAGGATTCTCCACGATGGGGCTAACAAAGCTAAAAGGGTACCGCTTAATACCCTATAATCTTGCCAAGCTTATTTTTTAGTTAATCGCTTCCACTTATTGAGCTAGTAGGAGATCCTACCCTTTAAATGCCGTATTTATTTTCCAAATTCGTTTAAAGAATTCGCCACGATGGGGCTCACAACGCTGAAAGAAGTTGGGTCATCAACGCTCGGCACCCAATAATCTTGCCAAGCTTACTTTTAGGGACTCGATGCGACTTATTGAGCTAGTAGGAGATCCTACATTTTCACAATGATGGTGCTCACAAAACGAAAAGAAACTGGGTCCTCCACATTGGCCACCCAATAATCTTGCCAAGACTAGTTTTTTAGTTAATCGCTTCCATTTATTGAGCTAGTAGGAGATCCTACCTTTTCACAATGATTGTGCTCACAAAACGAAAAGAAACTGGGTCCGCAACATTGGCCACACAATAATATTGCCAAGATTTCTTTTTAGGTAATCGCTGACACTTATTGAGCTAGTAGAAGATCCTACCTTTTAAATGCGGTATTTAGATTCCAAACTTGTTCAAAGGATTCTCCACGATGGGGCTAACAAAGCTAAAAGGGTACCGCTTAATACCCGATAATCTCGACAAGCTTATTTTTTAGTTAATCGCTTCCACTTATTGAGCTAGTAGGAGATCCTACCCTTTAAATGCCGTATTTATTTTCCAAGTTCGTTTAAAGAATTCGCCACGATGGAGCTTACAACGCTGAAAGAAATTGGGTCATCAACGTTCGGCACCTAATAATCTTGCCGAGCTCACTTTTTAGGGACTCGATGCGACTTATTGAGCTAGTAGGAGATCCTACCTTTTCACAATGATGGTGCTCACAAAACGAAAAGAAACTGGGTCCTCCACATTGGCCACCCAATAATCTTGCCAAGACTACTTTTTTAGGGAATCGCTGACACTTATTGAGCTGATAGAAGATCCTACCTTCTAAATGCCGTATTTAGATTCCAAATTTGTTCAAAGGATTCTCCACGATAGGGCTAATAAAGCTAAAAGGGTACCGCTTGATACCCTATAATCTTACCAAGCTTAATTTTTAGTGAATCGCTTCCATTTATTGAGCTAGTAGGAGATCCTACCTTTTCACAATGATGGTGCTCACAAAACGAAAAGAAACTGGGTACAACATTGGCCACCCAATAATATTGCCAAGATTACTTTTTTAGGGAATCGCTGACACTTATTGAGCTGGTAGAAGATCCTACCTTTTAAATGCGGTATTTAGATCCCAAACTTGTTCAAAGGATTCTCCACGATGGGGCTAACAAAGCTAAAAGGGTGCCGCTTAATACCCTATAATCTTGCCAAGCTTATTTTTTAGTTAATCGCTGCCACTTATTGAGCTTGTAGGAGATCCTGCCCTTTCAAATGCCGTATTTATTTTCCAAATTCGTTTAAAGAATTCGCCACGATGGGGCTCACAACGCTGAATGAAATTGGGTCATCAACGTTCGGCGCCCTATAATATTTCCAAACGTTCTTTTTATAGAATCGCTGCCACATATTAAGCTAGTAGGAGATCCTACATTTTACATGCCGTATTTAGATTCCAAATGCTGTCAAAGAATTCTAGTCGATGGGGTTCACAAACCTAAAAGAAATTAGATCATCACCGCTCATTACCCTAAAATCTTCCCAAGCTTACTTTTTAGTGAATCGCTGACACTTATTGAGCTGGTAGGAGATCCTGCCCTTTAAATGCCGTATTTATTTTCCAAATTCGTTTAAAGAATTCGCCACGATGGGGCTCACAACGCTGAAAGAAATTTTGTCATCAACGTTCGGCACCCAATAATCTTGCCAAGCTTACTTTTTAGGGAATCGATGCGACTTATTGAGCTAGTAGGAGATCCTTCCATTTCACCATGATAGTGCTCACAAAACGAAAAGAAACTGGGTCCTGAACATTGGCCACCCAATAATATTGCCAAGACTACTTTTTTAGTTAATCGCTTCCATTTATTGAGCTAGTAGGAGATCCCACCTTTTCACAATGATGGTGCTCACAAAACGAAAAGAAACTGGGTCCTCAACAGTGGCCACACAATAATATTGCCAAGATTTCCTTTTAGGTAATCGCTGACACTTATTGAGCTAGTAGGAGATCCTACCTTTTCACAATGATGGTGCTCACAAAACGAAAAGAAACTGGGTCCGCAACATTGGCCACACAATAATATTGCCAATATTTCTTTTTTAGGTAATCGCTGACACTTATTGAGCTAGTAGAAGATCCTACCTTTTAAATGCGGTATTTAGATTCCAAATTTGTTCAAAGAATTCTCCACGATGGGGCTAACAAAGCTAAAAGGGTACCGCTAAATACCCTATAATCTTGCCAAGCTTATTTTTTAGTTAATCGCTTCCACTTATTGAGCTAGTAGGAGATCCTACCCTTTAAATGCCGTATTTATTTTCCAAATTCGTTTAAAGAATTCGCCACGAAGGGGCTCACAACGCTGAAAGACATTGGGTCATCAACGTTCGGCACCAAATAATCTTGCCAAGCTTACTTTTAGGGACTCGGTGCGACTTATTGAGCTAGTAGGCGATCCTACCTTTTCACAATGATGGTGCTCACAAAACGAAAAGAAACTGGGTCCTCACCATTGGCCACACAATAATATTGCCAAGATTTCTTTTTTAGGTAATCGCTGACACTTATTGAGCTGGTAGAAGATCCTACTTTTTAAGTGCGGTATTTAGATTCCAAAATTGTTCAAAGGATTCTCCACGATGGGGCTAACAAAGCTAAAAGGGTACCGCTTAATACCCTATAATCTTGCCAAGCTTATTTTTTAGTTAATCGCTTCCACTTATTGAGCTAGTAGGAAATCCTATCCTTTAAATGCCGTATTTATTTTCCAAATTCGTTTAAAGAAATCGCCACGATGGTGCTCACAACGCTGAAAGAAATTGGGTCATCAACGTTCGGCCCCCTATAATATTGCCAAGCGTACTTTTTATAGAATCGCCGCCACATATTAAGCTAGTAGGAGATCCAACATTTTACATGCCGTATTTAGATTCCAAATGCTGTCAAAGAATTCTAGTCGATGGGGTTCACAAACCTAAAAGAAATTAGATCATCACGGCTCAGTACCCAATAATCTTGCCAAGCTTACTTTTTAGTGAATCGCTGATACTTATTGAGCTAGTAGGAGATCCTGCCCTTTAAATGCCGTATTTATTTTCAAAATTCGTTTAAAGAATTCGCCACGATGGGGCTCACAACGCTGAAAGAAATTGGGTCATCAACGTTCGGCACCAAATAATCTTGCCAAGCTTACTTTTAGGGAATCGATGCGACTTATTGAGCTAGTAGGAGATCCTTCCTTTTCACCATGATAGTGGTCAAAAAACGAAAAGAAACTGGGTCCTCAACATTGGCCACCCAATAATATTGCCAAGACTACTTTTTTAGGGAATCGCTGACACTTATTGAGCTAGTAGAAGATCCTACCTTTTAAATGCGGTATTTAGATTCCAAATTTGTTCAAAGGATTCTCCACGATGGGGCTAACAAAGCTAAAAGGGTACAGCTAAATACCCTATAATCTTGCCAAGCTTATTTTTTAGTTAATCGCTTCCACTTATTGAGCTAGTAGGAGATCCTACCCTTTAAATGCCGTATTTATTTTCCAAGTTCGTTTAAAGAATTCGCCACGATGGAGCTTACAACGCTGAAAGAAATTGGGTCATCAACGTTCTGCACCTAATAATCTTGCCGAGCTCACTTTTAGGGACTCGATGCGACTTATTGAGCTAGTAGGAGATCCTACCTTTTCACAATGATGGTGCTCACAAAACGAAAAGAAACTGGGTCCTCAACATTGGCCACACAATAATATTGCCAAGATTTCTTTTTAGGTAATCGCTGACACTTATTGAGCTAGTAGAAGATCTCACCTTTTAAATGCGGTATTTAGATTCCAAACTTGTTCAAAGGATTCTCCACGATGGGGCTAACAAAGCTAAAAGTGTACCGCTAAATACCCTATAATCTTGCCAAGCTTATTTTTAGTTAATCGCTTCCACTTATTGAGCTAGTAGGAGATCCTACCCTTTAAATGCCGTATTTATTTTCCAAATTCGTTTAAAGAATTCGCCACGATGGGGCTCACAACGCTGAAAGAAATTGGGTCATCAACGTTCGGCACCCAATAATCTTGCCCGGCTTACTTTTAGGGACTCGATGCGACTTATTGCGCTAGTAGGAGATCCCACCTTTTCACAATGATGGTGCTCACAAAACGAAAAGAAACTGGGTCCTCAACATTGGCCACACAATAATATTGCCAAGATTTCTTTTTTAGGTAATCGCTGACACTTATTGAGCTAGTAGAAGCTCCTACCTTTTAAATGCGGTATTTAGATTCCAAATTTGTTCAAAGGATTCTCCACGATGGGGCTAACAAAGCTAACAGGGTACCGCTTGTGCCCAATAATCTTCCCAAGCTTACTTCTTAGAGAATCGATGCGACTTATTGAGCTAGTAGGAGATCCTTCCATTTCACCATGATAGTACTCACAAAACGAAAAGAAACTGGGTCCTGAACATTGGCCACCCAATAATATTGCCAAGACTACTTTCTTAGTTAATCGCTTCCATTTATTGAGCTAGTAGGAGATCCTACCTTTTCACAATGATGGTGCTCACAAAACGAAAAGAAACTGGGTCCGCAACATTGGCCACACAATAATATTGCCAAGATTTCCTTTTTAGGTAATCGCTGACACTTATTGAGCTAGTAGAAGATCTCACCTTTTAAATGCGGTATTTAGATTCCAAACTTGTTCAAAGGATTCTCCACGATGGGGCTAACAAAGCTAAAAGTGTACCGCTAAATACCCTATAATCTTGCCAAGCTTATTTTTTAGTTAATCGCTTCCACTTATTGAGCTAGTAGGAGATCCTACCCTTTAAATGCCGTATTTATTTTCCAAATTCGTTTAAAGAATTCGCCACTATGGGGCTCACAACGCTGAAAGAAATTGGGTCATCAACGTTCGGCACCCAATAATCTTGCCAAGCTTACTTTTTAGGGAATCGCTGACACTTATTGAGCTAGTAGAAGATCCTACCTTTTAAATGCGGTATTTAGATTCCAAACTTGTTCAAAGGATTCTCCACGATGGGGCTAACAAAGCTAAAAGGGTACCGCTTAATACCCTATAATCTCGACAAGCTTATTTTTTAGTTAATCGCTTCCACTTATTGAGCTAGTAGGAGATCCTACCCTTTAAATGCCGTATTTATTTTCCAAGTTCGTTTAAAGAATGCGCCACTATGGAGCTTACAACGCTGAAAGAAATTGGGTCATCAACGTTCGGCACCTAATAATCTTGCCGAGCTCACTTTTAGGGACTCGATGCGACTTATTGAGCTAGTAGGAGATCCTACCTTTTCACAATGATGGTGCTCACAAAACGAAAAGAAACTGGGTCCTCACCATTGGCCACACAATAATATTGCCAAGATTTCTTTTTTAGGTAATCGCTGACACTTATTGAGCTTTTAGAAGATCCTACCTTTTAAATGCGGTATTTAGATTCCAAACTTTTTCAAAGGATTCTCCACGATGGGGCTAACAAAGCTAAAAGGGTACCGCTAAATACTCTATAATCTTGCCAAGCTTATTTTTTAGTTAATCGCTTCCACTTATTGAGCTAGTAGGAGATCCTACCCTTTAAATGCCGTATTTATTTTCCAAATTCGTTTAAAGAATTCGCCACAATGGGGCTCACAACGCTGAAAGAAATTGGGTCATCAACGTTCGGCACCCAATAATCTTGCCAAGCTTACTTTTAGGGACTCGATGCGACTTATTGAGCTAGTAGGAGATCCCACCTTTTCACAATGATGGTGCTCACAAAACGAAAAGAAACTGGGTCCTCAACATTGGCCACACAATAATATTGCCAAGATTTCCTTTTAGGTAATCGCTGACACTTATTGAGCTAGAAGGAGATCCTACCTTTTCACAATGATGGTGCTCACAAAACGAAAAGAAACTGGGTCCGCAACATTGGCCACACAATAATATTGCCAAGATTTCTTTTTTAGGTAATCGCTGACACTTATTGAGCTAGTAGAAGATCCTACCTTTTAAATGCGGTATTTAGATTCCAAATTTGTTCAAAGAATTCTCCACGATGGGGCTAACAAAGCTAAAAGGGTACCGCTAAATACTCTATAATCTTGCCAAGCTTATTTTTTAGTTAATCGCTTCCACTTATTGAGCTAGTAGGAGATCCTACCCTTTAAATGCCGTATTTATTTTCCAAATTCGTTTAAAGAATTCGCCACAATGGGGCTCACAACGCTGAAAGAAATTGGGTCATCAACGTTCGGCACCCAATAATCTTGCCAAGCTTACTTTTAGGGACTCGGTGCGACCTATTGAGCTAGTAGGAGATCCTACCTTTTCACAATGATGGTGCTCACAAAACGAAAAGAAACTGGGTCCTCAACATTGGCCACACAATAATATTGCCAAGATTTCCTTTTAGGTAATCGCTGACACTTATTGAGCTGGTAGAAGATCCTACCTTTTAAATGCGGTATTTAGATTCCAAAATTGTTCAAAGGATTCTCCACGATGGGGCTAACAAAGCTAAAAGGGTACCGCTTAATACCCTATCATCTTGCCAAGCTTATTTTTTAGTTAATCGCTTCCACTTATTGAGCTAGTAGGAGATCCTACCTTTTAAATGCCGTATTTATTTTCCAAATTCGTTTAAAGAATTCGCCACGATGGGGCTCACAACGCTGAAAGAAATTGGGTCATCAACGTTCGGCCCCCTATAATATTGCCAAGCGTACTTTTTATAGAATCGCTGCCACATATTAAGCTAGTAGGAGATCCAACATTTTACATGCCGTATTTAGATTCCAAATGCTGTCAAAGAATTCTAGTCGATGGGGTTCACAAACCTAAAAGAAATTAGATCATCACGGCTCAGTACCCTATAATCTTGCCAAGCTTACTTTTTAGTGAATCGCTGATACTTATTGAGCTAGTAGGAGATCCTGCCCTTTAAATGCCGTATTTATTTTCAAAATTCGTTTAAAGAATTCGCCACTATGGGGCTCACAACGCTGAAAGAAATTGGGTCATCAACGTTCGGCACCCAATAATCTTGCCAAGCTTACTTTTAGGGAATCGATGCGACTTATTGAGCTAGTAGGAGATCCATCCTTTTCACCATGATAGTGGTCAAAAAACGAAAAGAAACTGGGTCCTCAACATTGGCCACCCGATAATATTGCCCAGACTACTTTTTTAGGGAATCGCTGACACTTATTGAGCTAGTAGAAGATCCTACCTTTTAAATGCGGTATTTAGATTCCAAATTTGTTCAAAGGATTCTCCACGATGTGGCTAATAAAGCTAAAAGGGTACAGCTAAATACCCTATAATCTTGCCAAGCTTATTTTTTAGTTAATCGCTTCCACTTATTGAGCTAGTAGGAGATCCTACCCTTTAAATGCCGTATTTATTTTCCAAGTTCGTTTAAAGAATTCGCCACGATGGAGCTTACAACGCTGAAAGAAATTGGGTCATCAACGTTCTGCACCTAATAATCTTGCCGAGCTCACTTTTAGGGACTCGATGCGACTTATTGAGCTAGTAGGAGATCCTACCTTTTCACAATGATGGTGCTCACAAAACGAAAAGAAACTGGGTCCTCAACATTGGCCACACAATAATTGCCAAGATTTCTTTTAGGTAATCGCTGACACTTATTGAGCTAGTAGAAGATCTCACCTTTTAAATGCGGTATTTAGATTCCAAACTTGTTCAAAGGATTCTCCACGATGGGGCTAACAAAGCTAAAAAGTGTACCGCTAAATACCCTATAATCTTGCCAAGCTTATTTTTTAGTTAATCGCTTCCACTTATTGAGCTAGTAGGAGATCCTACCCTTTAAATGCCGTATTTATTTTCCAAATTCGTTTAAAGAATTCGCCACGATGGGGCTCACAACGCTGAAAGAAATTGGGTCATCAACGTTCGGCACCCAATAATCTTGCCCGGCTTACTTTTAGGGACTCGATGCGACTTATTGCGCTAGTAGGAGATCCCACCTTTTCACAATGATGGTGCTCACAAAACGAAAAGAAACTGGGTCCTCAACATTGGCCACACAATAATATTGCCAAGATTTCTTTTTTAGGTAATCGCTGACACTTATTGAGCTAGTAGAAGCTCCTACCTTTTAAATGCGGTATTTAGATTCCAAATTTGTTCAAAGGATTCTCCACGATGGGGCTAACAAAGCTAACAGGGTACCGCTTGTGCCCAATAATCTTCCCAAGCTTACTTCTTAGAGAATCGATGCGACTTATTTAGCTAGTAGGAGATCCTTCCATTTCACCATGATAGTACTCACAAAACGAAAAGAAACTGGGTCCTGAACATTGGCCACCCAATAATATTGCCAAGACTACTTTCTTAGTTAATCGCTTCCATTTATTGAGCTAGTAGGAGATCCTACCTTTTCACAATGATGGTGCTCACAAAACGAAAAGAAACTGGGTCCGCAACATTGGCCACACAATAATATTGCCAAGATTTCCTTTTAGGTAATCGCTGACACTTATTGAGCTAGTAGAAGATCTCACCTTTTAAATGCGGTATTTAGATTCCAAACTTGTTCAAAGGATTCTCCACGATGGGGCTAACAAAGCTAAAAGTGTACCGCTAAATACCCTATAATCTTGCCAAGCTTATTTTTTAGTTAATCGCTTCCACTTATTGAGCTAGTAGGAGATCCTACCCTTTAAATGCCGTATTTATTTTCCAAATTCGTTTAAAGAATTCGCCACTATGGGGCTCACAACGCTGAAAGAAATTGGGTCATCAACGTTCGGCACCCAATAATCTTGCCAAGCTTACTTTTTAGGGAATCGCTGACACTTATTGAGCTAGTAGAAGATCCTACCTTTTAAATGCGGTATTTAGATTCCAAACTTGTTCAAAGGATTCTCCACGATGGGGCTAACAAAGCTAAAAGGGTACCGCTTAATACCCTATAATCTCGACAAGCTTATTTTTTAGTTAATCGCTTCCACTTATTGAGCTAGTAGGAGATCCTACCCTTTAAATGCCGTATTTATTTTCCAAGTTCGTTTAAAGAATTCGCCACTATGGAGCTTACAACGCTGAAAGAAATTGGGTCATCAACGTTCGGCACCTAATAATCTTGCCGAGCTCACTTTTAGGGACTCGATGCGACTTATTGAGCTAGTAGGAGATCCTACCTTTTCACAATGATGGTGCTCACAAAACGAAAAGAAACTGGGTCCTCACCATTGGCCACACAATAATATTGCCAAGATTTCTTTTTTTAGGTAATCGCTTGACACTTATTGAGCTTTTAGAAGATCCTACCTTTTAAATGCGGTATTTAGATTCCAAACTTTTTCAAAGGATTCTCCACGATGGGGCTAACAAAGCTAAAAGGGTACCGCTAAATACTCTATAATCTTGCCAAGCTTATTTTTTAGTTAATCGCTTCCACTTATTGAGCTAGTAGGAGATCCTACCCTTTAAATGCCGTATTTATTTTCCAAATTCGTTTAAAGAATTCGCCACAATGGGGCTCACAACGCTGAAAGAAATTGGGTCATCAACGTTCGGCACCCAATAATCTTGCCAAGCTTACTTTTAGGGACTCGATGCGACTTATTGAGCTAGTAGGAGATCCCACCTTTTCACAATGATGGTGCTCACAAAACGAAAAGAAACTGGGTCCTCAACATTGGCCACACAATAATATTGCCAAGATTTCCTTTTAGGTAATCGCTGACACTTATTGAGCTAGTAGGAGATCCTACCTTTTCACAATGATGGTGCTCACAAAACGAAAAGAAACTGGGTCCGCAACATTGGCCACACAATAATATTGCCAAGATTTCTTTTTTGGGTAATCGCTGACACTTATTGAGCTAGTAGAAGATCCTACCTTTTAAATGCGGTATTTAGATTCCAAATTTGTTCAAAGAATTCTCCACGATGGGGCTAACAAAGCTAAAAGGGTACCGCTAAATACCCTATAATCTTGCCAAGCTTATTTTTAGTTAATCGCTTCCACTTATTGAGCTAGTAGGAGATCCTACCCTTTAAATGCCGTATTTATTTTCCAAATTCGTTTAAAGAATTCGCCACGATGGGGCTCACAACGCTGAAAGAAATTGGGTCATCAACGTTCGGCACCAAATAATCTTGCCAAGCTTACTTTTAGGGACTCGGTGCGACCTATTGAGCTAGTAGGAGATCCTACCTTTCACAATGATGGTGCTCACAAAACGAAAAGAAACTGGGTCCTCAACATTGGCACACAATAATATTGCCAAGATTTCCTTTTTAGGTAATCGCTGACACTTATTGAGCTGGTAGAAGATCCTACCTTTTAAATGCGGTATTTAGATTCCAAAATTGTTCAAAGGATTCTCCACGATGGGGCTAACAAAGCTAAAAGGGTACCGCTTAATACCTATTATCTTGCCAAGCTTATTTTTAGTTAATCGCTTCCACTTATTGAGCTAGTAGGAGATCCTACCTTTTAAATGCCGTATTTATTTTCCAAATTCGTTTAAAGAATTCGCCACGATGGGGCTCACAACGCTGAAAGAAATTGGGTCATCAACGTTCGGCCCCTAAATATTGCAAGCGTACTTTTTATAGAATCGCTGCCACATATTAAGCTAGTAGGAGATCCAACATTTTACATGCCATATTTAGATTCCAAATGCTGTCAAAGAATTCTAGTCGATGGGGTTCACAAACCTAAAAGAAATTAGATCATCACGGCTCAGTACCCTATAATCTTGCCAAGCTTACTTTTTAGTGAATCGCTGATACTTATTGAGCTAGTAGGAGATCCTGCCCTTTAAATGCCGTATTTATTTTCAAAATTCGTTTAAAGAATTCGGCACTATGGGGCTCACAACGCTGAAAGAAATTGGGTCATCAACGTTCGGCACCCAATAATCTTGCCAAGCTTACTTTTAGGGACTCGATGCGACTTATTGAGCTAGTAGGAGATCCCACCTTTCACAATGATGGTGCTCACAAAACGAAAAAAACTGGGTCCTCAACATTGGCCACACAATAATATTGCCAAGATTTCCTTTTAGGTAATCGCTGACACTTATTGAGCTAGTAGGAGATCCTACCTTTTCACAATGATGGTGCTCACAAAACGAAAAGAAACTGGGTCCGCAACATTGGCCACACAATAATATTGCCAAGATTTCTTTTTAGGTAATCGCTGACACTTATTGAGCTAGTAGAAGATCCTACCTTTTAAATGCGGTATTTAGATTCCAAACTTTTTCAAAGGATTCTCCACGATGGGGCTAACAAAGCTAAAAGGGGTACCGCTAAATACTCTATAATCTTGCCAAGCTTATTTTTTAGTTAATCGCTTCCACTTATTGAGCTAGTAGGAGATCCTACCCTTTAAATGCCGTATTTATTTTCCAAATTCGTTTAAAGAATTCGCCACAATGGGGCTCACAACGCTGAAAGAAATTGGGTCATCAACGTTCGGCACCCAATAATCTTGCCAAGCTTACTTTTAGGGACTCGATGCGACTTATTGAGCTAGTAGGAGATCCCACCTTTTCACAATGATGGTGCTCACAAAACGAAAAGAAACTGGGTCCTCAACATTGGCCACACAATAATATTGCCAAGATTTCCTTTTAGGTAATCGCTGACACTTATTGAGCTAGTAGGAGATCCTACCTTTTCACAATGATGGTGCTCACAAAACGAAAAGAAACTGGGTCCGCAACATTGGCCACACAAAATATTGCCAAGATTTCTTTTTAGGTAATCGCTGACACTTATTGAGCTAGTAGAAGATCCTACCTTTTAAATGCGGTATTTAGATTCCAAATTTGTTCAAAGAATTCTCCACGATGGGGCTAACAAAGCTAAAAGGGTACCGCTAAATACCCTATAATCTTGCCAAGATTTTTTAGTTAATCGCTTCCACTTATTGAGCTAGTAGGAGATCCTACCCTTTAAATGCCGTATTTATTTTCCAAATTCGTTTAAAGAATTCGCCACGATGGGGCTCACAACGCTGAAAGAAATTGGGTCATCAACGTTCGGCACCAAATAATCTTGCCAAGCTTACTTTTAGGGACTCGGTGCGACCTATTGAGCTAGTAGGAGATCCTACCTTTTCACAATGATGGTGCTCAAAAACGAAAAGAAACTGGGTCCTCAACATTGGCCACACAATAATATTGCCAAGATTTCCTTTTAGGTAATCGCTGACACTTATTGAGCTGGTAGAAGATCCTACCTTTTAAATGCGGTATTTAGATTCCAAAATTGTTCAAAGGATTCTCCACGATGGGCTAACAAAGCTAAAAGGGTACCGCTTAATACCTATTATCTTGCCAAGCTTATTTTTAGTTAATCGCTTCCACTTATTGAGCTAGTAGGAGATCCTACCTTTTAAATGCCGTATTTATTTTCCAAATTCGTTTAAAGAATTCGCCACGATGGGGCTCACAACGCTGAAAGAAATTGGGTCATCAACGTTCGGCCCCCTATAATATTGCCAAGCGTACTTTTTATAGAATCGCTGCCACATATTAAGCTAGTAGGAGATCCAACATTTTACATGCCGTATTTAGATTCCAAATGCTGTCAAAGAATTCTAGTCGATGGGGTTCACAAACCTAAAAGAAATTAGATCATCACGGCTCAGTACCCTATAATCTTGCCAAGCTTACTTTTTAGTGAATCGCTGATACTTATTGAGCTAGTAGGAGATCCTGCCCTTTAAAATGCCGTATTTATTTTCAAAATTCGTTTAAAGAATTCGGCACTATGGGGCTCACAACGCTGAAAGAAATTGGGTCATCAACGTTCGGCACCCAATAATCTTGCCAAGCTTACTTTTTAGGGAATCGATGCGACTTATTGAGCTAGTAGGAGATCCATCCTTTTCACCATGATAGTGGTCAAAAAAACGAAAAGAAACTGGGTCCTCAACATTGGCCACCCGATAATATTGCCCAGACTACTTTTTTAGGGAATCGCTGACACTTATTGAGCTAGTAGAAGATCCTACCTTTTAAATGCGGTATTTAGATTCCAAATTTGTTCAAAGGATTCTCCACGATGTGGCTAATAAAGCTAAAGGGTACCGCTTGATACCCTATAATCTTGCCAAGCTTACTTTTTAGGGAATCGATGCGACTTATTGAGCTAGTAGGAGATCCTTCCTTTCACCATGATAGTGCTCACAAAAGGAAAAAAAACTGGGTCCTCAACATTGGCCACCCAATAAATTGCCAAGACTACTTTTTTAGGGATTCGTTGACACTTATTGAGCTAGTAGAAGATACTGCCCTATAAATGCCGTATTTAGATTCCAAATTTGTTCAAAGGATTCTCCACGATGGGGCTAACAAAGCTATACCGCTTGTGCCTAATAATGTTGCCAAGCATACTTTTTAGAGAATCGATGCGACTTATTGAGCTAGTTGGAGATCCTTCCTTTTTACCATGATAGTGCTCACAAAACGAAAAGAAACTGGGTCCTCAACATTGGCCAACCAATAATATTGCCAAGACAACTTTTTAGGGAATCGTTGACACTTATTGAGCTAGTAGAAGATCCTACCTTTAAATACGGTATTTAGACTCCAAATTTGTTCAAAGCATTGGGGCTAATAAAGCTAAAAGGGTACCGCTTGATACCCTATAATCTTACCCAGCTTAATTTTTAGTTAATCGATGCGACTTATTGAGCTAGTAGGAGATCCTTCCTTTTCACCATGATAGTGCTCACAAAAGGAAAAGATACCGGGTCCTCAACATTGGCCACCCAATAATATTGCCAAAACTACTTTTTTAGGGATTCGCTGACACTTATTGAGCTAGTAGAATATCCTACCTTTTAAATGCGGTACTTAGATTCCAAACTTGTTCAAAGGATTCTCCACGATGGGGCTAACAAAGCGAAAAGGGTACCGCTAAATACCCTATAATCTTGCCAAGCTTATTTTTAGTTAATCGCTTCCACTTATTGAGCTAGTAGGAGATCCTACCTTTTCACAATGATGGTGCTCACAAAACGAAAAGAAATTGGGTCCTCCACATTGGCCACCCAATAATCTTGCCAAGACTACTTTTTAGTTAATCGCTTCCATTTATTGAGCTAGTAGGAGATCCTACCTTTTCACAATGATGGTGCTCACAAATCGAAAAGAAACTGGGTCCTTAACATTGGCCACCCAATAATATTGCCAAAACTACTTTTTTAGGGATTCGCTCACACTTATTGAGCTAGTAGAAGATCCTACCTTTAAATGCGGTATTTAGATTCCAAACTTGTTCAAAGGATTCTCCACGATGGGGCTAACAAAGCTAAAAAGTGTACCGCTAAATACCCTATAATCTTGCCAAGCTTATTTTTTAGTTAATCGCTTCCACTTATTGAGCTAGTAGGAGATCCTACCTTTTCACAATGATGGTGCTCACAAAACGAAAAGAAACTGGGTCCTCCACATTGGCCACCCAATAATCTTGCCAAGGCTACTTTTTAGAGAATCGCTGACACTTATTGAGCTGGTAGAAGATCCTACCTTTTAAATGCGGTATTTAGATTCCAAACTTGATCAATGGATTCTCCACGATGGGGCTAACAAAGCTAAAAGGGTACCGCTTAATACCCTATAATCTTGCCAAGCTTATTTTTTAGTTAATCGCTTCCACTTATTGAGCTAGTAGGAGATCCTGCCCTTTAAATGCCGTATTTTTTCCAAATTCGTTTAAAGAATTCGCCACGATGAGGCTCACAACGCTGAAAGAAATTGGGTCATCAACGTTCGCACCCAATAATCTTGCCAAGCTTACTTTAGGGAATCGATGCGACTTATTGAGCTTGTAGGAGATCCCACCTTTTCACAATGATGGTGCTCACAAAACGAAAAGAAACTGGGTCCTCCACATTGGCTACCCAATAATCTTGCCAAGACTACTTTTTAGGGAATGGCTGACACTTATTGAGCTGGTAGAAGATCCTACCTTTTAAATGCGGTATTTAGATTCCAAATTTGTTCAAAGGATTCTCCACGATGGGGCTAACAAAGCTAAAAGGGTACCGCTTAATACCCTATAATCTTGCCAAGCTTATTTTTTAGTTAATCGCTTCCACTTATTGAGCTAGTAGGAGATCCTACCTTTTCACAATGATGGTGCTCACAAACGAAAGAAACTGGGTCCTCCACATTGGCCACCCAATAATCTTGCCAAGACTACTTAGTTAATCCTTCCATTTATTAAGCTAGTAGGAGATCCTACCTTTTCACAATGATGGTGCTCACAAAACGAAAGAAACTGGGTCCTTAACATTGGCCACCCAATAATATTGCCAAAACTACTTTTTAGGGATTCGCGACACTTATTGAGCTAGTAGAAGATCCTACCTTTTAAATGCGGTATTTAGATTCCAAACTTGTTCAAAGATTCTCCACGATGGGGCTAACAAAGCTAAAAGTGTACCGCTAAATACCCTATAATCTTGCCAAGCTTATTTTTAGTTAATCGCTTCCACTTATTGAGCTAGTAGGAGATCCTACCTTTTCACAATGATGGTGCTCACAAAACGAAAAGAAACTGGGTCCTCCACATTGGCCACCCAATAATCTTGCCAAGGCTACTTTTTTAGAGAATCGCTGACACATATTGAGCTGGTAGAAGATCCTACCTTTTAAATGCGGTATTTAGATTCCAAACTTGATCAATGGATTCTCCACGATGGGGCTAACAAAGCTATAAGGGTACCGCTTGTGCCCAATAATGTTGCCAAGCAACTTTTTATAGAATCGCTGCCACATATTGAGCTAGTAGGAGATCCTGCCCTTTAAATGCCGTATTTTTTCCAAATTCGTTTAAAGAATTCGCCACGATGGGGCTCACAACGCTGAAAGAAATTGGGTCATCAACGTTTGGCACCCTATAATATTGCCAAGGTACTTTTTATAGAATCGCTGCCACATATTGAGCTGGTAGGAGATCCTACATTTCACATGCCGTATTTAGATTCCAAATGCTGTCAAAGAATTCTAATCGATGGGGTTCACAAACCTAAAAGAAATTAGATCATCACCGCTCCGTACCCTATAATCTTACCAAGCTTACTTTTTAGTGAATCGCTGCCACTTATTGAGCTAGTAGAAGATCCTACCTTTTAAATGCGAATTTAGATTCCAAATGCTGTCAAAGATTTCTACGATCACAAACCTAAAGAAAGTCAATCATCACCGCTCTGTACCCATATAACTTCTCTTTTTAGGGAATCGATGCGACTTATTGAGCTAGTAGGAGATCCTTCCTTTCACCATGATAGTGGTCAAAACGAAAAGAAACCGGGTCCATTGGCCACCCAATAATATTGCCAAGACTACTTTTTATCTCCACGATGGGGCTAACAAAGCTAAAAAGGGTACCGCTTAATACCCTATAATCTTGCCAAGCTTATTTTGGATTAATCGCTTCCACTTATTGAGCTAGTAGGAGATCCTACCCTTTAAACTGCTGTATTTTGATTCCAAATTTGTTCAAAGGATTCCCACGATGGGGCTAACAACCTGAAGAAATTTGGTCATCAACGTTCGGCACCCAATAATCTTGCCAAGCTTAGTTTTTATGGAATCGATGTGACTTTTTGTGAGCTAGTAGGAGATCCTACCTTTTCACAATGATTGTGCTCACAAAACGAAAAGAAACCGGGTCCTCAACATTGGCCACCCAATAATATTGCCAAGGTTTTTTTTTAGAGAATCGTTGACAATTATTGAGCTGGTAGAAGATCCCACCTTTAAATGCGGTATTTAGACCTCTTTGTTCAAAGGATTCTCCACGATGGGGCTAATAAAGCTAAAGGTACCGCTTGATACCTATAATCTTGCCAAGATTAATTTTGAGTTAATCGCTTCCACTTGTTGAGCTAGTAGGAGATCCTACCTTTAACTGCGTATTTATTTTCCAAATTCGTTTAAAGAAATCGCCACGATGGGGCTCACAACGCTGAAGAAATTGGGTCATCAACGTTCGGCACCTAATAATATTGCCAAGCGTACTGTTTATAGAATCGCTGCCACATATTGAGCTAGTAGGAGATCCTACATTTTACATGCCGTATTTAGATTCCAAATGCTGTCAAAACTGGGTCTCATAAACCCAAAAAAATCTTACCAAGCTTACTTTTAGTGAATCGCTGCCACTTATTGAGCTAGTAGAAGATCCTACCTTTTAAATGCGTATTTAGATTCCAAATTGTCAAAGATTCTCGCGATGGGGTTCACAAACTAAAGATTAGATCATACGCTGTACCCTATAATCTTACCAAGCTATTTTTAGTGAATCGCTACCATTTATTGAGTAGTAGAAGATCCTACCTTTTAAATGAATAGTCCCAAATCGTCAAAGATTATCACAAACCTAATAATCCATGATTACTTTTTAGGGAATCGATGCACTTATTGAGCTAGTAGGAGATCCTTCCTTTTCACCATGTCGAAAGATTAGAAACGGGTCCCCAACTTGGCCACAAATGCCAGATTCTCCACGATGGGGCTAACAAAGCTAAAAGGGTACCGCTTGATACCCTATAATCTTGCCAAGCTTATTTTTAGTGAATCGCTGCCACATATTGAGCTAGTAGGAGATCCTACCCTTTAAATGCCGTATTTATTTTCCAAATTCGTTTAAAGAATTCGCCACGATGGGGCTCACAACGCTGAAAGAAATTGGGTCATCAACGTTCGGCACCCTATAATATTTCCAAACGTACTTTTATAGAATCGCTGCCACATATTGAGCTAGTAGGAGATCCTACATTTTACATGCCGTATTTAGATTCCAAATGCTGTCAAAGAATTCTAGTCGATGGGGTTCACAAACCTAAAAGAAATTAGATCATCACCGCTCGTACCCTAAATCTGCCAAGCTTACTTTTAGTGAATCGCTGCACTTATTGAGCTAGTAGGAGATCGTTCCTTTAAATCCATATTTAGTGTCAAATTACGAAAACGGGTCCCACGATTGGCACCCAACAATTTGCAAGAAATTTTATCCATCAACGTTAAAGCCGCTTATAATAATCTTGCCAAGCTTATTTTTGAATTAATCGCTCACTTATTGAGCTAGTAGGAGATCCTACCATTTCACCATGATTCCATGTGCTCACAAAACCGAAAGAAATTGGGTCTCAACGTTCGGCCACCCAATAATTTGCCAAGCTTTAGTGATTTATTGAGCTAGTAGGAGATCCCACCTTTTCACAATGTGGTGCTCACAAAACGAAAAGAAACTGGGTCCTACAGTGGCCACGCAATAATCTTGCCAAGGTTACCTTTTAGAGAATCGTTTGACACTTATTGAGCTGGTAGAAGATCCCACCTTTTAATATGGTAGACTCCAAATTTGTCAAAGGATACTGGGGCTAATAAAGCTACACTATAATCTTGCCAAGATTAATTTTGAGTTAATCGCTACACTTTTTGAGCTAGTAGGAGATCCTACCATTTAAATGCCGTATTTATTTTCCAAATTTGTTCAAAGAATTCTCCACGATGGGGTACAACGCTAAAGAAGGTCACAACGCTAAGCACCCTATAATATTGCCAAGCGTACTTTTAGTTAATCGCTTCCACTTATTGAGCTAGTAGGAGATCCTACCCTTTAAATGCCGTATTTATTTTCCAAATTCGTTTAAAGAATTCGCCACAAGGGGCTCACAACTGAAAGAAATTGGGTCATCAACGTTCGGCACCAAATAATCTTGCCAAGCTTACTTTTTAGAGACTCGTGCACTTATTGAGCTAGTAGGAGATCCTACATTTTATCAAAAATTAGCATGGGGTTCACAAACCGAAAAGAAACTGGGTCCTCACCATGCTGTACCAATAATCTTGCCAAGATTCTTTTTAGGAATGGCTGACACTTATTGAGCTAGTACGAGACCCTACTTTTAAATGCCGTATTTATTTTCCAAATTGTTTAAAGAATTCGCCACAATGGGGATACAACGCTAAAGAGGTATAACGCTTAGACCCTATAATCTTGCCAAGCTACTTTTTAGTTAATCGCTGCCACTTATTGAGCTAGTAGGAGATCCTATCCTTTAAATGCCGTATTTATTTTCCAAATTCGTTTAAAGAAATCGCCACGATGGTGCTCACAACGCTGAAAAGAAACTTTTTATAGAATCGCCGCCACATATTAAGTTAGTAGGAGATCCAACATTTTACATGCCGTATTTAGATTCCAAATGCTGTCAAAGAATTCTAGTCGATGGGGTTCACCCTAAAAGAAATTAGATCATGCTCGGTCCCAATAATCTGCCAAGCTTACTTTTATAGAAAATTCGTTTAAAAGAATCCACGATGGGGCTCACTTCGAAAAAAAAAAGAACAACAACAATTTCGGCACCAAATAATCTTGCCAAGCTTACTTTAGGAAGATGCGACTTATTGAGCTAGTAGGAGATCCTTTTTTTCCACATGTTATAGTGGTCAAAAAACTGAAAAGAAACTGGGTCCTCAACATTGGGCCCCAATAATATTGCCAAGACTACTTTTTAGAATCGAGACACTTATTGAGCTAGTAGAAGATCCTACCTTTTAAATGCCGCGTATTTAGATTCCAAATTGTTTTTTCATTAAAAAGCTAAAAGGGTACAGCTAAATACCCTATAATCTTGCCAAGCTTATTTTTTAGTTAATCGCTTCCACTTATTGAGCTAGTAGGAGATCCTACCCTTTAAATGCCGTATTTATTTTCCAAGTTCGTTTAAAGAATTCGCCACGGTGGGGTTTACAACGTGAAAGAATTGGGTCATCAACGTTCTGCACCTAATAATCTTGCCGACTCCCTTTTAAGGACTCGATGCGACTTATTGAGCTAGTAGGAGATCCTACCTTTTCACAATGATGGTGCTCACAAAACGAAAAGAAACTGGGTCCTCAACATTGGCCACAATAATATTGCCAAGATTTCTTTTTAGGTAATCGCTGACACTTATTGAGCTAGTAGAAGATCTCACCTTTTAAATGCGGTATTTAGATTCCAAACTTGTTCAAAGGATTCTCCACGATGGGGCTAACAAAGCTAAAAGTGTACCGCTAAATACCCTATAATCTTGCCAAGCTTATTTTTAGTTAATCGCTTCCACTTATTGAGCTAGTAGGAGATCCTACCCTTTAAATGCCGTATTTATTTCCAAATTCGTTTAAAGAATTCGCCACGATGGGGCTCACAACGCTGAAAGAAATTGGGTCATCAACGTTCGGCACCCAATAATCTTGCCAAGCTTACTTTTAGGGACTCGATGCGACTTATTGCAGTAGGAGATCCCACCTTTTCACAATGATGGTGCTCACAAAACGAAAAGAAACTGGGTCCTCAACATTGGCCACACAATAATATTGCCAAGATTTCTTTTTTAGGTAATCGCTGCACTTATTGAGCTAGTAGAAGCTCCTACCTTTTAAATGCGGTATTTAGATTCCAAATTTGTTCAAAGGATTCTCCACGATAGGGCTAACAAAGCTAACAGGGTACCGCTTGTGCCCAATAATCTTCCCAAGCTTACTTCTTAGAGAATCGATGCGACTTATTGAGCTAGTAGGAGATCCTTCCATTTCACCATGATAGTACTCACAAAACGAAAAGAAACTGGGTCCTGAACATTGCTAGCCATAATATTGCCAAGACTACTTTCTTAGTTAATCGCTTCCATTTATTGAGCTAGTAGGAGATCCTACCTTTTCACAATGATGGTGCTCACAAAACGAAAAGAAACTGGGTCCGCAACATTGGCCACACAATAATATTGCCAAGATTTCCTTTTTAGGTAATCGCTGACACTTTTGAGCTAGTAAAAAATCTCACCTTTTAAATGCGGTATTTAGATTCCAAACTTGTTCAAAGGATTCTCCACGATGGGGCTAACAAAGCTAAAAGTGTACCAAATACCCTATAATCTTGCCAAGCTTATTTTTAGTTAATCGCTTCCACTTATTGAGCTAGTAGGAGATCCTACCCTTTAAATGCCGTATTTATTTTCCAAATTCGTTTAAAGAATTCGCCACTATGGGGCTCACAACCTGAAAGAAATTGGGTCATCAACGTTCGGCACCCAATAATCTTCAAATTACCTTTTAGGGAATCGCTGACACTTATTGAGCTAGTAGAAGATCCTACCTTTTAAATGCGGTATTTAGATTCCAAACTTGTTCAAAGATTCTCCACGATGGGGCTAACAAAGCTAAAAGGGTACCCTTAATACCCTATAATCTCGACAAGCTTATTTTTAGTTAATCGCTTCCACTTATTGAGCTAGTAGGAGATCCTACCCTTTAAATGCCGTATTTATTTTCCAAGTTCGTTTAAAGAATGCGCCACTATGGAGCTCACAACGCTGAAGAAATTGGGTCATCAACGTTCGGCACCTAATAATCTTGCCGAGCTCACTTTTAGGGACTCGATGCGACTTATTGAGCTAGTAGGAGATCCTACCTTTTCACAATGATGGTGCTCACAAAACGAAAAAGAAACTGGGTCCTCACCATTGGCCACACAATAATATTGCCAAGATTTCTTTTTAGGTAATCGCTGACACTTATTGAGCTTTTAGAAGATCCTACCTTTTAAATGCGGTATTTAGATTCCAAACTTTTCAAAGGATTCTCCACGATGGGGCTAACAAAGCTAAAAGGGTACCGCTAAATACTCTATAATCTTGCCAAGCTTATTTTTTAGTTAATCGCTTCCACTTATTGAGCTAGTAGGAGATCCTACCCTTTAAATGCCGTATTTATTTTCCAAATTCGTTTAAAGAATTCGCCACAATGGGGCTCACAACGCTGAAAGAAATTGGGTCATCAACGTTCGGCACCAATAATCTTGCCAAGCTTACTTTTAGGGACTCGATGCGACTTATTGAGCTAGTAGGAGATCCCACCTTTTCACAATGATGGTGCTCACAAAACGAAAAGAAACTGGGTCCTCAACATTGGCCACACAATAATATTGCCAAGATTTCCTTTTAGGTAATCGCTGACACTTATTGAGCTAGAAGGAGATCCTACCTTTTCACAATGATGGTGCTCACAAAACGAAAAGAAACTGGGTCGCAACATGCACACAATAATATTGCCAAGATTTCTTTTTTAGGTAATCGCTGACACTTATTGAGCTAGTAGAAGATCCTACCTTTTAAATGCGGTATTTAGATTCCAAATTTGTTCAAAGAATTCTCCACGATGGGGCTAACAAAGCTAAAGGGTGCCGCTAAATACTCTATAATCTTGCCAAGCTTATTTTTTAGTTAATCGCTTCCACTTATTGAGCTAGTAGGAGATCCTACCCTTTAAATGCCGTATTTATTTTCCAAATTCGTTTAAAGAATTCGCCACAATGGGGCTCACAACGCTGAAAGAAATTGGGTCATCAACGTTCGGCACCCAATAATCTTGCCAAGCTTACTTTTAGGGACTCGGTGCGACCTATTGAGCTAGTAGGAGATCCTACCTTTTCACAATGATGGTGCTCACAAAACGAAAAGAAACTGGGTCCTCAACATTGGCCACACAATAATATTGCCAAGATTTCCTTTTTAGGTAATCGCTGACACTTATTGAGCTGGTAGAAGATCCTACCTTTTAAATGCGGTATTTAGATTCCAAAATTGTTCAAAGGATTCTCCACGATGGGGCTAACAAAGCTAAAAGGGTACCGCTTAATACCTATCATCTTGCCAAGCTTATTTTTAGTTAATCGCTTCCACTTATTGAGCTAGTAGGAGATCCTACCTTTTAAATGCCGTATTTATTTTCCAAATTCGTTTAAAGAATTCGCCACGATGGGGCTCACAACGCTGAAAGAAATTGGGTCATCAACGTTCGGCCCCCTATAATATTGCCAAGCGTACTTTTTATAGAATCGCTGCCACATATTAAGCTAGTAGGAGATCCAACATTTTACATGCCGTATTTAGATTCCAAATGCTGTCAAAGAATTCTAGTCGATGGGGTTCACAAACCTAAAAGAAATTAGATCATCACGGCTCAGTACCCTATAATCTTGCCAAGCTTACTTTTTTTAGTGAATCGCTGATACTTATTGAGCTAGTAGGAGATCCTGCCCTTTAAATGCCGTATTTATTTTCAAAATTCGTTTAAAGAATTCGCCACTATGGGGCTCACAACGCTGAAAGAAATTGGGTCATCAACGTTCGGCACCCAATAATCTTGCCAAGCTTACTTTTAGGGAATCGATGCGACTTATTGAGCTAGTAGGAGATCCATCCTTTTCACCATGATAGTGGTCAAAAAACGAAAAGAAACTGGGTCCTCAACATTGGCCACCCGATAATATTGCCCAGACTACTTTTTTAGGGAATCGCTGACACTTATTGAGCTAGTAGAAGATCCTACCTTTTAAATGCGGTATTTAGATTCCAAATTTGTTCAAAGGATTCTCCACGATGTGGCTAATAAAGCTAAAAGGGTACAGCTAAATACCCTATAATCTTGCCAAGCTTATTTTTTAGTTAATCGCTTCCACTTATTGAGCTAGTAGGAGATCCTACCCTTTAAATGCCGTATTTATTTTCCAAGTTCGTTTAAAGAATTCGCCACGATGGAGCTTACAACGCTGAAAGAAATTGGGTCATCAACGTTCTGCACCTAATAATCTTGCCGAGCTCACTTTTAGGGACTCGATGCGACTTATTGAGCTAGTAGGAGATCCTACCTTTTCACAATGATGGTGCTCACAAAACGAAAAGAAACTGGGTCCTCAACATTGGCCACACAATAATATTGCCAAGATTTCTTTTTTAGGTAATCGCTGACACTTATTGAGCTAGTAGAAGATCTCACCTTTTAAATGCGGTATTTAGATTCCAAACTTGTTCAAAGGATTCTCCACGATGGGGCTAACAAAGCTAAAAGTGTACCGCTAAATACCCTATAATCTTGCCAAGCTTATTTTTTAGTTAATCGCTTCCACTTATTGAGCTAGTAGGAGATCCTACCCTTTAAATGCCGTATTTATTTTCCAAATTCGTTTAAAGAATTCGCCACGATGGGGCTCACAACGCTGAAAGAAATTGGGTCATCAACGTTCGGCACCCAATAATCTTGCCCGGCTTACTTTTAGGGACTCGATGCGACTTATTGCGCTAGTAGGAGATCCCACCTTTTCACAATGATGGTGCTCACAAAACGAAAAGAAACTGGGTCCTCAACATTGGCCACACAATAATATTGCCAAGATTTCTTTTTTAGGTAATCGCTGACACTTATTGAGCTAGTAGAAGCTCCTACCTTTTAAATGCGGTATTTAGATTCCAAATTTGTTCAAAGGATTCTCCACGATGGGGCTAACAAAGCTAACAGGGTACCGCTTGTGCCCAATAATCTTCCCAAGCTTACTTCTTAGAGAATCGATGCGACTTATTTAGCTAGTAGGAGATCCTTCCATTTCACCATGATAGTACTCACAAAACGAAAAGAAACTGGGTCCTGAACATTGGCCACCCAATAATATTGCCAAGACTACTTTCTTAGTTAATCGCTTCCATTTATTGAGCTAGTAGGAGATCCTACCTTTTCACAATGATGGTGCTCACAAAACGAAAAGAAACTGGGTCCGCAACATTGGCCACACAATAATATTGCCAAGATTTCCTTTTAGGTAATCGCTGACACTTATTGAGCTAGTAGAAGATCTCACCTTTTAAATGCGGTATTTAGATTCCAAACTTGTTCAAAGGATTCTCCACGATGGGGCTAACAAAGCTAAAAGTGTACCGCTAAATACCCTATAATCTTGCCAAGCTTATTTTTTAGTTAATCGCTTCCACTTATTGAGCTAGTAGGAGATCCTACCCTTTAAATGCCGTATTTATTTTCCAAATTCGTTTAAAGAATTCGCCACTATGGGGCTCACAACGCTGAAAGAAATTGGGTCATCAACGTTCGGCACCCAATAATCTTGCCAAGCTTACTTTTTAGGGAATCGCTGACACTTATTGAGCTAGTAGAAGATCCTACCTTTTAAATGCGGTATTTAGATTCCAAACTTGTTCAAAGGATTCTCCACGATGGGGCTAACAAAGCTAAAAGGGTACCGCTTAATACCCTATAATCTCGACAAGCTTATTTTTTAGTTAATCGCTTCCACTTATTGAGCTAGTAGGAGATCCTACCCTTTAAATGCCGTATTTATTTTCCAAGTTCGTTTAAAGAATTCGCCACTATGGAGCTTACAACGCTGAAAGAAATTGGGTCATCAACGTTCGGCACCTAATAATCTTGCCGAGCTCACTTTTAGGGACTCGATGCGACTTATTGAGCTAGTAGGAGATCCTACCTTTTCACAATGATGGTGCTCACAAAACGAAAAGAAACTGGGTCCTCACCATTGGCCACACAATAATATTGCCAAGATTTCTTTTTTAGGTAATCGCTGACACTTATTGAGCTTTTAGAAGATCCTACCTTTTAAATGCGGTATTTAGATTCCAAACTTTTTCAAAGGATTCTCCACGATGGGGCTAACAAAGCTAAAAGGGTACCGCTAAATACTCTATAATCTTGCCAAGCTTATTTTTTAGTTAATCGCTTCCACTTATTGAGCTAGTAGGAGATCCTACCCTTTAAATGCCGTATTTATTTTCCAAATTCGTTTAAAGAATTCGCCACAATGGGGCTCACAACGCTGAAAGAAATTGGGTCATCAACGTTCGGCACCCAATAATCTTGCCAAGCTTACTTTTAGGGACTCGATGCGACTTATTGAGCTAGTAGGAGATCCCACCTTTTCACAATGATGGTGCTCACAAAACGAAAAGAAACTGGGTCCTCAACATTGGCCACACAATAATATTGCCAAGATTTCCTTTTTAGGTAATCGCTGACACTTATTGAGCTAGTAGGAGATCCTACCTTTTCACAATGATGGTGCTCACAAAACGAAAAGAAACTGGGTCCGCAACATTGGCCACACAATAATATTGCCAAGATTTCTTTTTTGGGTAATCGCTGACACTTATTGAGCTAGTAGAAGATCCTACCTTTTAAATGCGGTATTTAGATTCCAAATTTGTTCAAAGAATTCTCCACGATGGGGCTAACAAAGCTAAAAGGGTACCGCTAAATACCCTATAATCTTGCCAAGCTTATTTTTTAGTTAATCGCTTCCACTTATTGAGCTAGTAGGAGATCCTACCCTTTAAATGCCGTATTTATTTTCCAAATTCGTTTAAAGAATTCGCCACGATGGGGCTCACAACGCTGAAAGAAATTGGGTCATCAACGTTCGGCACCAAATAATCTTGCCAAGCTTACTTTTAGGGACTCGGTGCGACCTATTGAGCTAGTAGGAGATCCTACCTTTTCACAATGATGGTGCTCACAAAACGAAAAGAAACTGGGTCCTCAACATTGGCCACACAATAATATTGCCAAGATTTCCTTTTAGGTAATCGCTGACACTTATTGAGCTGGTAGAAGATCCTACCTTTTAAATGCGGTATTTAGATTCCAAAATTGTTCAAAGGATTCTCCACGATGGGGCTAACAAAGCTAAAAGGGTACCGCTTAATACCCTATTATCTTGCCAAGCTTATTTTTTAGTTAATCGCTTCCACTTATTGAGCTAGTAGGAGATCCTACCTTTTAAATGCCGTATTTATTTTCCAAATTCGTTTAAAGAATTCGCCACGATGGGGCTCACAACGCTGAAAGAAATTGGGTCATCAACGTTCGGCCCCCTATAATATTGCCAAGCGTACTTTTTATAGAATCGCTGCCACATATTAAGCTAGTAGGAGATCCAACATTTTACATGCCATATTTAGATTCCAAATGCTGTCAAAGAATTCTAGTCGATGGGGTTCACAAACCTAAAAGAAATTAGATCATCACGGCTCAGTACCCTATAATCTTGCCAAGCTTACTTTTTAGTGAATCGCTGATACTTATTGAGCTAGTAGGAGATCCTGCCCTTTAAATGCCGTATTTATTTTCAAAATTCGTTTAAAGAATTCGGCACTATGGGGCTCACAACGCTGAAAGAAATTGGGTCATCAACGTTCGGCACCCAATAATCTTGCCAAGCTTACTTTTAGGGACTCGATGCGACTTATTGAGCTAGTAGGAGATCCCACCTTTTCACAATGATGGTGCTCACAAAACGAAAAGAAACTGGGTCCTCAACATTGGCCACACAATAATATTGCCAAGATTTCCTTTTTAGGTAATCGCTGACACTTATTGAGCTAGTAGGAGATCCTACCTTTTCACAATGATGGTGCTCACAAAACGAAAAGAAACTGGGTCCGCAACATTGGCCACACAATAATATTGCCAAGATTTCTTTTTAGGTAATCGCTGACACTTATTGAGCTAGTAGAAGATCCTACCTTTTAAATGCGGTATTTAGATTCCAAACTTTTTCAAAGGATTCTCCACGATGGGGCTAACAAAGCTAAAAGGGTACCGCTAAATACTCTATAATCTTGCCAAGCTTATTTTTTAGTTAATCGCTTCCACTTATTGAGCTAGTAGGAGATCCTACCCTTTAAATGCCGTATTTATTTTCCAAATTCGTTTAAAGAATTCGCCACAATGGGGCTCACAACGCTGAAAGAAATTGGGTCATCAACGTTCGGCACCCAATAATCTTGCCAAGCTTACTTTTAGGGACTCGATGCGACTTATTGAGCTAGTAGGAGATCCCACCTTTTCACAATGATGGTGCTCACAAAACGAAAAGAAACTGGGTCCTCAACATTGGCCACACAATAATATTGCCAAGATTTCCTTTTAGGTAATCGCTGACACTTATTGAGCTAGTAGGAGATCCTACCTTTTCACAATGATGGTGCTCACAAAACGAAAAGAAACTGGGTCCGCAACATTGGCCACACAATAATATTGCCAAGATTTCTTTTTTAGGTAATCGCTGACACTTATTGAGCTAGTAGAAGATCCTACCTTTTAAATGCGGTATTTAGATTCCAAATTTGTTCAAAGAATTCTCCACGATGGGGCTAACAAAGCTAAAAGGGTACCGCTAAATACCCTATAATCTTGCCAAGCTTATTTTTTAGTTAATCGCTTCCACTTATTGAGCTAGTAGGAGATCCTACCCTTTAAATGCCGTATTTATTTTCCAAATTCGTTTAAAGAATTCGCCACGATGGGGCTCACAACGCTGAAAGAAATTGGGTCATCAACGTTCGGCACCAAATAATCTTGCCAAGCTTACTTTTAGGGACTCGGTGCGACCTATTGAGCTAGTAGGAGATCCTACCTTTTCACAATGATGGTGCTCACAAAACGAAAAGAAACTGGGTCCTCAACATTGGCCACACAATAATATTGCCAAGATTTCCTTTTTAGGTAATCGCTGACACTTATTGAGCTGGTAGAAGATCCTACCTTTTAAATGCGGTATTTAGATTCCAAAATTGTTCAAAGGATTCTCCACGATGGGGCTAACAAAGCTAAAAGGGTACCGCTTAATACCCTATTATCTTGCCAAGCTTATTTTTTAGTTAATCGCTTCCACTTATTGAGCTAGTAGGAGATCCTACCTTTTTAAATGCCGTATTTATTTTCCAAATTCGTTTAAAGAATTCGCCACGATGGGGCTCACAACGCTGAAAGAAATTGGGTCATCAACGTTCGGCCCCCTATAATATTGCCAAGCGTACTTTTTATAGAATCGCTGCCACATATTAAGCTAGTAGGAGATCCAACATTTTACATGCCGTATTTAGATTCCAAATGCTGTCAAAGAATTCTAGTCGATGGGGTTCACAAACCTAAAAGAAATTAGATCATCACGGCTCAGTACCCTATAATCTTGCCAAGCTTACTTTTTAGTGAATCGCTGATACTTATTGAGCTAGTAGGAGATCCTGCCCTTTAAATGCCGTATTTATTTTCAAAATTCGTTTAAAGAATTCGGCACTATGGGGCTCACAACGCTGAAAGAAATTGGGTCATCAACGTTCGGCACCCAATAATCTTGCCAAGCTTACTTTTAGGGAATCGATGCGACTTATTGAGCTAGTAGGAGATCCATCCTTTTCACCATGATAGTGGTCAAAAAACGAAAAGAAACTGGGTCCTCAACATTGGCCACCCGATAATATTGCCCAGACTACTTTTTTTAGGGAATCGCTGACACTTATTGAGCTAGTAGAAGATCCTACCTTTTAAATGCGGTATTTAGATTCCAAATTTGTTCAAAGGATTCTCCACGATGTGGCTAATAAAGCTAAAAGGGTACCGCTTGATACCCTATAATCTTGCCAAGCTTACTTTTTAGGGAATCGATGCGACTTATTGAGCTAGTAGGAGATCCTTCCTTTTCACCATGATAGTGCTCACAAAAGGAAAAAAAACTGGGTCCTCAACATTGGCCACCCAATAATATTGCCAAGACTACTTTTTTAGGGATTCGTTGACACTTATTGAGCTAGTAGAAGATACTGCCCTATAAATGCCGTATTTAGATTCCAAATTTGTTCAAAGGATTCTCCACGATGGGGCTAACAAAGCTATACCGCTTGTGCCTAATAATGTTGCCAAGCATACTTTTTAGAGAATCGATGCGACTTATTGAGCTAGTTGGAGATCCTTCCTTTTTACCATGATAGTGCTCACAAAACGAAAAGAAACTGGGTCCTCAACATTGGCCAACCAATAATATTGCCAAGACAACTTTTTTAGGGAATCGTTGACACTTATTGAGCTAGTAGAAGATCCTACCTTTTAAATACGGTATTTAGACTCCAAATTTGTTCAAAGCATTGGGGCTAATAAAGCTAAAAGGGTACCGCTTGATACCCTATAATCTTACCCAGCTTAATTTTTAGTTAATCGATGCGACTTATTGAGCTAGTAGGAGATCCTTCCTTTTCACCATGATAGTGCTCACAAAAGGAAAAGATACCGGGTCCTCAACATTGGCCACCCAATAATATTGCCAAAACTACTTTTTTAGGGATTCGCTGACACTTATTGAGCTAGTAGAATATCCTACCTTTTAAATGCGGTACTTAGATTCCAAACTTGTTCAAAGGATTCTCCACGATGGGGCTAACAAAGCGAAAAGGGTACCGCTAAATACCCTATAATCTTGCCAAGCTTATTTTTTAGTTAATCGCTTCCACTTATTGAGCTAGTAGGAGATCCTACCTTTTCACAATGATGGTGCTCACAAAACGAAAAGAAATTGGGTCCTCCACATTGGCCACCCAATAATCTTGCCAAGACTACTTTTTTAGTTAATCGCTTCCATTTATTGAGCTAGTAGGAGATCCTACCTTTTCACAATGATGGTGCTCACAAATCGAAAAGAAACTGGGTCCTTAACATTGGCCACCCAATAATATTGCCAAAACTACTTTTTTTAGGGATTCGCTCACACTTATTGAGCTAGTAGAAGATCCTACCTTTTAAATGCGGTATTTAGATTCCAAACTTGTTCAAAGGATTCTCCACGATGGGGCTAACAAAGCTAAAAGTGTACCGCTAAATACCCTATAATCTTGCCAAGCTTATTTTTTAGTTAATCGCTTCCACTTATTGAGCTAGTAGGAGATCCTACCTTTTCACAATGATGGTGCTCACAAAACGAAAAGAAACTGGGTCCTCCACATTGGCCACCCAATAATCTTGCCAAGGCTACTTTTTTAGAGAATCGCTGACACTTATTGAGCTGGTAGAAGATCCTACCTTTTAAATGCGGTATTTAGATTCCAAACTTGATCAATGGATTCTCCACGATGGGGCTAACAAAGCTAAAAGGGTACCGCTTAATACCCTATAATCTTGCCAAGCTTATTTTTTAGTTAATCGCTTCCACTTATTGAGCTAGTAGGAGATCCTGCCCTTTAAATGCCGTATTTTTTCCAAATTCGTTTAAAGAATTCGCCACGATGAGGCTCACAACGCTGAAAGAAATTGGGTCATCAACGTTCGGCACCCAATAATCTTGCCAAGCTTACTTTTAGGGAATCGATGCGACTTATTGAGCTTGTAGGAGATCCCACCTTTTCACAATGATGGTGCTCACAAAACGAAAAGAAACTGGGTCCTCCACATTGGCTACCCAATAATCTTGCCAAGACTACTTTTTTAGGGAATGGCTGACACTTATTGAGCTGGTAGAAGATCCTACCTTTTAAATGCGGTATTTAGATTCCAAATTTGTTCAAAGGATTCTCCACGATGGGGCTAACAAAGCTAAAAGGGTACCGCTTAATACCCTATAATCTTGCCAAGCTTATTTTTTAGTTAATCGCTTCCACTTATTGAGCTAGTAGGAGATCCTACCTTTTCACAATGATGGTGCTCACAAAACGAAAAGAAACTGGGTCCTCCACATTGGCCACCCAATAATCTTGCCAAGACTACTTTTTTAGTTAATCGCTTCCATTTATTAAGCTAGTAGGAGATCCTACCTTTTCACAATGATGGTGCTCACAAAACGAAAAGAAACTGGGTCCTTAACATTGGCCACCCAATAATATTGCCAAAACTACTTTTTTAGGGATTCGCTGACACTTATTGAGCTAGTAGAAGATCCTACCTTTTAAATGCGGTATTTAGATTCCAAACTTGTTCAAAGGATTCTCCACGATGGGGCTAACAAAGCTAAAAGTGTACCGCTAAATACCCTATAATCTTGCCAAGCTTATTTTTTAGTTAATCGCTTCCACTTATTGAGCTAGTAGGAGATCCTACCTTTTCACAATGATGGTGCTCACAAAACGAAAAGAAACTGGGTCCTCCACATTGGCCACCCAATAATCTTGCCAAGGCTACTTTTTTAGAGAATCGCTGACACATATTGAGCTGGTAGAAGATCCTACCTTTTAAATGCGGTATTTAGATTCCAAACTTGATCAATGGATTCTCCACGATGGGGCTAACAAAGCTATAAGGGTACCGCTTGTGCCCAATAATGTTGCCAAGCGTACTTTTTATAGAATCGCTGCCACATATTGAGCTAGTAGGAGATCCTGCCCTTTAAATGCCGTATTTTTTTCCAAATTCGTTTAAAGAATTCGCCACGATGGGGCTCACAACGCTGAAAGAAATTGGGTCATCAACGTTTGGCACCCTATAATATTGCCAAGCGTACTTTTTATAGAATCGCTGCCACATATTGAGCTGGTAGGAGATCCTACATTTCACATGCCGTATTTAGATTCCAAATGCTGTCAAAGAATTCTAGTCGATGGGGTTCACAAACCTAAAAGAAATTAGATCATCACCGCTCCGTACCCTATAATCTTACCAAGCTTACTTTTTAGTGAATCGCTGCCACTTATTGAGCTAGTAGAAGATCCTACCTTTTAAATGCGGAATTTAGATTCCAAATGCTGTCAAAGATTTCTAGTCGATGGGGTTCACAAACCTAAAAGAAAGTCAATCATCACCGCTCTGTACCCTATAATCTTGCCAAGCTTACTTTTTAGGGAATCGATGCGACTTATTGAGCTAGTAGGAGATCCTTCCTTTTCACCATGATAGTGGTCAAAAAACGAAAAGAAACCGGGTCCTCAACATTGGCCACCCAATAATATTGCCAAGACTACTTTTTTATCTCCACGATGGGGCTAACAAAGCTAAAAGGGTACCGCTTAATACCCTATAATCTTGCCAAGCTTATTTTTGAATTAATCGCTTCCACTTATTGAGCTAGTAGGAGATCCTACCTTTTAACTGCTGTATTTTGATTCCAAATTTGTTCAAAGGATTCTCCACGATGGGGCTAACAACTCTGAAAGAAATTTGGTCATCAACGTTCGGCACCCAATAATCTTGCCAAGCTTAGTTTTTATGGAATCGATGTGACTTTTTGAGCTAGTAGGAGATCCTACCTTTTCACAATGATTGTGCTCACAAAACGAAAAGAAACCGGGTCCTCAACATTGGCCACCCAATAATATTGCCAAGGCTACTTTTTTTAGAGAATCGTTGACAATTATTGAGCTGGTAGAAGATCCCACCTTTTAAATGCGGTATTTAGACTCCATATTTGTTCAAAGGATTCTCCACGATGGGGCTAATAAAGCTAAAGGGTACCGCTTGATACCCTATAATCTTGCCAAGATTAATTTTGAGTTAATCGCTTCCACTTGTTGAGCTAGTAGGAGATCCTACCTTTTAACTGCTGTATTTATTTTCCAAATTCGTTTAAAGAAATCGCCACGATGGGGCTCACAACGCTGAAAGAAATTGGGTCATCAACGTTCGGCACCCTATAATATTGCCAAGCGTACTGTTTATAGAATCGCTGCCACATATTGAGCTAGTAGGAGATCCTACATTTTACATGCCGTATTTAGATTCCAAATGCTGTCAGAGAATTCTAGTCGTTGGGGTTCATAAACCTAAAGGAAATTAGATCATCACCGCTCAGTACCCTATAATCTTACCAAGCTTACTTTTTAGTGAATCGCTGCCACTTATTGAGCTAGTAGAAGATCCTACCTTTTAAATGCGGAATTTAGATTCCAAATGCTGTCAAAGATTTCTTGTCGATGGGGTTCACAAACCTAAAAGAAATTAGATCATCACCGCTCCGTACCCTATAATCTTACCAAGCTTACTTTTTAGTGAATCGCTGCCACTTATTGAGCTAGTAGAAGATCCTACCTTTTAAATGCGGAATTTAGATTCCAAATGCTGTCAAAGATTTCTAGTCGATGGGGTTCACAAACCTAAAAGAAAGTCAATCATCACCGCTCTGTCCCCTATAATCTTGCCAAGCTTACTTTTTAGGGAATCGATGCGACTTATTGAGCTAGTAGGAGATCCTTCCTTTTCACCATGATAGTGGTCAAAAAACGAAAAGAAACCGGGTCCTCAACATTGGCCACCCAATAATATTGCCAAGACTACTTTTTTATCTCCACGATGGGGCTAATAAAGCTAAAAGGGTACCGCTTGATACCCTATAATCTTGCCAAGCTTACTTTTTAGTGAATCGCTGTCACATATTGAGCTAGTAGGAGATCCTACCCTTTAAATGCCGTATTTATTTTCCAAATTCGTTTAAAGAATTCGCCACAATGGGGATCACAACGCTGAAAGAAATTGGGTCATCAACGTTCGGCACCCTATAATATTGCCAAGCGTACTTTTCATAGAATCGCTGCCACATATTGAGCTAGTAGGAGATCCTACATTTTACATGCCGTATTTAGATTCCAAATGCTGTCAAAGAATTCTAGTCGATGGGGTTCACAAACCTAAAAGAAATTAGATCATCACCGCTCCGTACCCTATAATCTGAGCATGCTTACTTTTTAGTGAATCGCTGCGACTTATTGAGCTAGTAGGAGATCGTTCCTTTTCACCATGATAGTGGTCAAAAAACGAAAAGAAACCGGGTCCTCAACATTGGCCACCCAATAATATTGCCAAGACTACTTTTTTATCTCCACGATGGGGCTAACAAAGCTAAAAGGGTACCGCTTAATACCCTATAATCTTGCCAAGCTTATTTTTGAATTAATCGCTTCCACTTATTGAGCTAGTAGGAGATCCTACCTTTTAACTACTGTATTTTGATTCCAAATTTGTTCAAAGGATTCTCCACGATGGGGCTAACAACTCTGAAAGAAATTGGGTCATCAACGTTCGGCACCCAATAATCTTGCCAAGCTTAGTTTTTATGGAATCGATGTGACTTTTTGAGCTAGTAGGAGATCCTACCTTTTCACAATGATGGTGCTCACAAAACGAAAAGAAACTGGGTCCTCCACATTGGCCACGCAATAATCTTGCCAAGGCTACTTTTTTAGAGAATCGTTGACAATTATTGAGCTGGTAGAAGATCCCACCTTTTAAATGCGGTATTTAGACTCCATATTTGTTCAAAGGATTCTCCACGATGGGGCTAATAAAGCTAAAGGGTACCGCTTGATACCCTATAATCTTGCCAAGATTAATTTTGAGTTAATCGCTTCCACTTTTTGAGCTAGTAGGAGATCCTACCATTTAAATGCCGTATTTATTTTCCAAATTCGTTTAAAGAAATCGCCACGATGGGGATCACAACGCTGAAAGAAATTGGGTCATCAACGTTCGGCACCCTATAATATTGCCAAGCGTACTTTTTATAGAATCGCTGCCACATATTGAGCTAGTAGGAGATCCTACCCTTTAAATGCCGTATTTATTTTCCAAATTCGTTTAAAGAATTCGCCACAATGGGGATCACAACGCTGAAAGAAATTGGGTCATCAACGTTCGGCACCCTATAATATTGCCAAGCGTACTTTTTATAGAATCGCTGCCACATATTGAGCTAGTAGGAGATCCTACATTTTACATGCCGTAATTAGATTTCAAATGCTGTCAAAGAATTCTAGTCGATGGGGTTTACAAACCTAAAAGAAATTGGATCATCACTGCTCTGTACCCTATAATCTTGCCAAGCTTACTTTTTAGGGAATGGCTGATACTTATTGAGCTAGTACGAGACCCTACCCTTTAAATGCCGTATTTATTTTCCAAATTCGTTTAAAGAATTCGCCACAATGGGGATCACAACGCTGAAAGAAATTGGGTCATCAACGTTCGGCACCCTATAATATTGCCAAGCGTACTTTTTATAGAATCGCTGCCACATATTGAGCTAGTAGGAGATCCTACCCTTTAAATGCCGTATTTATTTTCCAAATTCGTTTAAAGAATTCGCCACAATGGGGATCACAACGCTGAAAGAAATTGGGTCATCAACGTTCGGCACCCTATAATATTGCCAAGCGTACTTTTTATAGAATCGCTGCCACATATTGAGCTAGTAGGAGATCCTACATTTTACATGCCGTAATTAGATTTCAAATGCTGTCAAAGAATTCTAGTCGATGGGGTTTACAAACCTAAAAGAAATTGGATCATCACTGCTCTGTACCCTATAATCTTGCCAAGCTTACTTTTTAGGAATGGCTGATACTTATTGAGCTAGTACGAGACCCTACCCTTTAAATGCCGTATTTATTTTCCAAATTCGTTTAAAGAATTCGCCACAATGGGGATCACAACGCTGAAAGAAATTGGGTCATCAACGTTCGGCACCCTATAATATTGCCAAGCGTACTTTTTATAGAATCGCTGCCACATATTGAGCTAGTAGGAGATCCTACATTTTACATGCCGTATTTAGATTCCAAATGCTGTCAAAGAATTCTAGTCGATGGGGTTCACAAACCTAAAAGAAATTAGATCATCACCGCTCCGTACCCTATAATCTTACCAAGCTTACTTTTTAGTGAATCGCTGCCACTTATTGAGCTAGTAGAAGATCCTACCTTTTAAATGCGGAATTTAGATTCCAAATGCTGTCAAAGATTTCTAGTCGATGGGGTTCACAAACCTAAAAGAAAGTCATTCATCACCGCTCTGTACCCTATAATCTTGCCAAGCTTACTTTTTAGGGAATCGATGCGACTTATTGAGCTAGTAGGAGATCCTTCCTTTTCACCATGATAGTGGTCAAAAAACGAAAAGAAACCGGGTCCTCAACATTGGCCACCCAATAATATTGCCAAGACTACTTTTTTATCTCCACGATGGGGCTAACAAAGCTAAAAGGGTACCGCTTAATACCCTATAATCTTGCCAAGCTTATTTTTGAATTAATCGCTTCCACTTATTGAGCTAGTAGGAGATCCTACCTTTTAACTGCTGTATTTTGATTCCAAATTTGTTCAAAGGATTCTCCACGATGGGGCTAACAACTCTGAAAGAAATTTGGTCATCAACGTTCGGCACCCAATAATCTTGCCAAGCTTAGTTTTTATGGAATCGATGTGACTTTTTGAGCTAGTAGGAGATCCTACCTTTTCACAATGATTGTGCTCACAAAACGAAAAGAAACCGGGTCCTCAACATTGGCCACCCAATAATATTGCCAAGGCTACTTTTTTAGAGAATCGTTGACAATTATTGAGCTGGTAGAAGATCCCACCTTTTAAATGCGGTATTTAGACTCCATATTTGTTCAAAGGATTCTCCACGATGGGGCTAATAAAGCTAAAGGGTACCGCTTGATACCCTATAATCTTGCCAAGATTAATTTTGAGTTAATCGCTTCCACTTGTTGAGCTAGTAGGAGATCCTACCTTTTAACTGCTGTATTTATTTTCCAAATTCGTTTAAAGAAATCGCCACGATGGGGCTCACAACGCTGAAAGAAATTGGGTCATCAACGTTCGGCACCCTATAATATTGCCAAGCGTACTGTTTATAGAATCGCTGCCACATATTGAGCTAGTAGGAGATCCTACATTTTACATGCCGTATTTAGATTCCAAATGCTGTCAGAGAATTCTAGTCGTTGGGGTTCATAAACCTAAAGGAAATTAGATCATCACCGCTCAGTACCCTATAATCTTACCAAGCTTACTTTTTAGTGAATCGCTGCCACTTATTGAGCTAGTAGAAGATCCTACCTTTTAAATGCGGAATTTAGATTCCAAATGCTGTCAAAGATTTCTTGTCGATGGGGTTCACAAACCTAAAAGAAATTAGATCATCACCGCTCCGTACCCTATAATCTTACCAAGCTTACTTTTTAGTGAATCGCTGCCACTTATTGAGCTAGTAGAAGATCCTACCTTTTAAATGCGGAATTTAGATTCCAAATGCTGTCAAAGATTTCTAGTCGATGGGGTTCACAAACCTAAAAGAAAGTAAATCATCACCGCTCTGTCCCCTATAATCTTGCCAAGCTTACTTTTTAGGGAATCGATGCGACTTATTGAGCTAGTAGGAGATCCTTCCTTTTCACCATGATAGTGGTCAAAAAACGAAAAGAAACCGGGTCCTCAACATTGGCCACCCAATAATATTGCCAAGACTACTTTTTTATCTCCACGATGGGGCTAATAAAGCTAAAAGGGTACCGCTTGATACCCTATAATCTTGCCAAGCTTACTTTTTAGTGAATCGCTGTCACATATTGAGCTAGTAGGAGATCCTACCCTTTAAATGCCGTATTTATTTTCCAAATTCGTTTAAAGAATTCGCCACAATGGGGATCACAACGCTGAAAGAAATTGGGTCATCAACGTTCGGCACCCTATAATATTGCCAAGCGTACTTTTCATAGAATCGCTGCCACATATTGAGCTAGTAGGAGATCCTACATTTTACATGCCGTATTTAGATTCCAAATGCTGTCAAAGAATTCTAGTCGATGGGGTTCACAAACCTAAAAGAAATTAGATCATCACCGCTCCGTACCCTATAATCTGAGCATGCTTACTTTTTAGTGAATCGCTGCGACTTATTGAGCTAGTAGGAGATCGTTCCTTTTCACCATGATAGTGGTCAAAAAACGAAAAGAAACCGGGTCCTCAACATTGGCCACCCAATAATATTGCCAAGACTACTTTTTATCTCCACGATGGGGCTAACAAAGCTAAAAGGGTACCGCTTAATACCCTATAATCTTGCCAAGCTTATTTTTGAATTAATCGCTTCCACTTATTGAGCTAGTAGGAGATCCTACCTTTTAACTACTGTATTTTGATTCCAAATTTGTTCAAAGGATTCTCCACGATGGGGCTAACAACTCTGAAAGAAATTGGGTCATCAACGTTCGGCACCCAATAATCTTGCCAAGCTTAGTTTTTATGGAATCGATGTGACTTTTTGAGCTAGTAGGAGATCCTACCTTTTCACAATGATGGTGCTCACAAAACGAAAAGAAACTGGGTCCTCCACATTGGCCACGCAATAATCTTGCCAAGGCTACTTTTTTAGAGAATCGTTGACAATTATTGAGCTGGTAGAAGATCCCACCTTTTAAATGCGGTATTTAGACTCCATATTTGTTCAAAGGATTCTCCACGATGGGGCTAATAAAGCTAAAGGGTACCGCTTGATACCCTATAATCTTGCCAAGATTAATTTTGAGTTAATCGCTTCCACTTTTTGAGCTAGTAGGAGATCCTACCATTTAAATGCCGTATTTATTTTCCAAATTCGTTTAAAGAAATCGCCACGATGGGGATCACAACGCTGAAAGAAATTGGGTCATCAACGTTCGGCACCCTATAATATTGCCAAGCGTACTTTTTATAGAATCGCTGCCACATATTGAGCTAGTAGGAGATCCTACCCTTTAAATGCCGTATTTATTTTCCAAATTCGTTTAAAGAATTCGCCACAATGGGGATCACAACGCTGAAAGAAATTGGGTCATCAACGTTCGGCACCCTATAATATTGCCAAGCGTACTTTTTATAGAATCGCTGCCACATATTGAGCTAGTAGGAGATCCTACATTTTACATGCCGTAATTAGATTTCAAATGCTGTCAAAGAATTCTAGTCGATGGGGTTTACAAACCTAAAAGAAATTGGATCATCACTGCTCTGTACCCTATAATCTTGCCAAGCTTACTTTTTAGGGAATGGCTGATACTTATTGAGCTAGTACGAGACCCTACCCTTTAAATGCCGTATTTATTTTCCAAATTCGTTTAAAGAATTCGCCACAATGGGGATCACAACGCTGAAAGAAATTGGGTCATCAACGTTCGGCACCCTATAATATTGCCAAGCGTACTTTTTATAGAATCGCTGCCACATATTGAGCTAGTAGGAGATCCTACATTTTACATGCCGTATTTAGATTCCAAATGCTGTCAAAGAATTCTAGTCGATGGGGTTCACAAACCTAAAAGAAATTAGATCATCACCGCTCCGTACCCTATAATCTTACCAAGCTTACTTTTTAGTGAATCGCTGCCACTTATTGAGCTAGTAGAAGATCCTACCTTTTAAATGCGGAATTTAGATTCCAAATGCTGTCAAAGATTTCTAGTCGATGGGGTTCACAAACCTAAAAGAAAGTCATTCATCACCGCTCTGTACCCTATAATCTTGCCAAGCTTACTTTTTAGGGAATCGATGCGACTTATTGAGCTAGTAGGAGATCCTTCCTTTTCACCATGATAGTGGTCAAAAAACGAAAAGAAACCGGGTCCTCAACATTGGCCACCCAATAATATTGCCAAGACTACTTTTTTATCTCCACGATGGGGCTAATAAAGCTAAAAGGGTACCGCTTGATACCCTATAATCTTGCCAAGCTTACTTTTTAGTGAATCGCTGTCACTTATTGAGCTAGTAGGAGATCCTACCCTTTAAATGCCGTATTTATTTTCCAAATTCGTTTAAAGAATTCGCCACAATGGGGATCACAACGCTAAAAGAAATTGGGTCATCAACGTTCGGCACCCTATAATATTGCCAAGCGTACTTTTTATAGAATCGCTGTCACATATTGAGCTAGTAGGAGATCCTACATTTTACATGCCGTATTTAGATTCCAAATGCTGTCAAAGAATTCTAGTCGATGGGGTTCACAAACCTAAAAGAAATTAGATCATCACCGCTCCGTACCCTATAATCTTACCAAGCTTACTTTTTAGTGAATCGCTGCCACTTATTGAGCTAGTAGAAGATCCTACCTTTTAAATGCGGAATTTAGATTCCAAATGCTGTCAAAGATTTCTAGTCGATGGGGTTCACAAACCTAAAAGAAAGTCAATCATCACCGCTCTGTACCCTATAATCTTGCCAAGCTTACTTTTTAGGGAATCGATGCGACTTATTGAGCTAGTAGGAGATCCTTCCTTTTCACCATGATAGTGGTCAAAAAACGAAAAGAAACCGGGTCCTCAACATTGGCCACCCAATAATATTGCCAAGACTACTTTTTTATCTCCACGATGGGGCTAACAAAGCTAAAAGGGTACCGCTTAATACCCTATAATCTTGCCAAGCTTATTTTTGAATTAATCGCTTCCACTTATTGAGCTAGTAGGAGATCCTACCTTTTAACTGCTGTATTTTGATTCCAAATTTGTTCAAAGGATTCTCCACGATGGGGCTAACAACTCTGAAAGAAATTGGGTCATCAACGTTCGGCACCCAATAATCTTGCCAAGCTTAGTTTTTATGGAATCGATGCGACTTATTGAGCTAGTAGGAGATCCTACCTTTTCACAATGATGGTGCTCACAAAACGAAAAGAAACTGGGTCCTCCACATTGGCCACGCAATAATCTTGCCAAGGCTACTTTTTTAGAGAATCGTTGACAATTATTGAGCTGGTAGAAGATCCCACCTTTTAAATGCGGTATTTAGACTCCATATTTGTTCAAAGGATTCTCCACGATGGGGCTAATAAAGCTAAAGGGTACCGCTTGATACCCTATAATCTTGCCAAGATTAATTATGAGTTAATCGCTTCCACTTTTTGAGCTAGTAGGAGATCCTACCATTTAAATGCCGTATTTATTTTCCAAATTCGTTTAAAGAATTCGCAACGATGGGGCTCACGATGAAAGAAATTGGGTCATCAACGTTCGGCACCCAATAATCTTGCCAAGCTTACTTTTTATGGAATCGATGCGACTTATTGAGCTAGTAGGAGATCCTACCTTTTCACAATGATGGTGCTCACAAAACGAAAAGAAACTGGGTCCTCCACATTGGCCACCCAATAATCTTGCCAAGATTACTTTTTTAGGGAATCGCTGACACTTATTGAGTTGGTAGAAGCTCCTACCTTTTAAATGCGGTATTTAGATTCCAAATTTGTTCAAGGGATTCTCCACGATGTGGCTAACAAAGCTAAAAGGGTTCCGCTTGATACCCTATAACTTGCCAAGATTAGTTTTTTGTTTTTCGCTTCCACTTATTGAGCTAGTACGAGATCCTACCATTTAAATGCCGTATTTATTTTCCAAATTCGTTTAAAGAAATCGCCACGATGGGGCTCACAACGCTGAAAGAAATTGGGTCGTCAACGTTCGGCACCCTATAATATTGCCAAGCATACTTTTTATAGAATCGCTGCCACATATTGAGCTAGTAGGAGATCCTACATTTTACATGCCATATTTAGATTCCAATTTCTGTCAACAAAATCTTGACGATGAGGCTCACAAAGCTAAAAGAAGTTGGGTCATCAACGTCCGGCACCCAATAATCTTGCCAAGACTACTTTTTTGTGAATCACTGCCACTTATTGAGCTAGTAGGAGATCCTATATTTTAAATGCCTTATTTAGATTCCAAATTTGTTCAAAGGGTTTCTCCACGATGGGGCTCACAAAACTAAAAGAAATTGGATCATCACCGCTCTCTACCCAATAGTCTTGCCAAGAATACTTTTTTAGTGAATCGCTTCCACTTATTGAGCTAGTAGGAGATCCTACCTTTCAAATGCCGTATTTATTTTCCACATTCGTTAAAAGAAATTGCCACGATGGGGCTCAAAACGCTGAAAGAAATTGGGTCATCAACGCTCGGCACCCAATAATCTTGCCAAGCTTACTTTTTAGGGAATCGATGCGACTTATTGAGCTAGTAGGAGATCCTACCTTTTAAATGCGGTATTTAGATTCCAAATGCTGTCAGAGAATTCTAATCGATGGGGCTCACAATCCTAAAAGAAATTGGATCATCACCGCTCTGTACACTATAGTCTTGCCAAGCTTACTTTTAGGGAATCTCTTCTACTTATTGAGCTAGTAGGAGATCCTACCTTTTAAATGCCGTTCTTAGATTCTACATTCGATCAAAGAATTAACCACGATGGGGCTCAAAACGCTGAACAAAATTGGGTCATCAACGTTCGGCACCCTATAATATTGACAAGCGTCCTTTTTATGGAATCTCTGCCACATATTGAGCTTGTAGGAGATCCTACATTTTACATGCCGTATTTAGATTCCTAATGCTGTCAAAGAATTCTAATCGATGGGGTTCACAAACCTAAAAGAAATTGGATCATCACCGCTCTGTACCCTGTAATCTTGCCAAACTTACTTTTTAGGGAATCGCTGACACTTATTGAGCTAGTAGGAGATCCTACCTTTTAACTGCTGTATTTAGATTCCAAATTTGTTCAAAGGATTCTCCACGATGGGGCTAACAATGCTGAAATAAGTTGGGTCGTCAACGTTCGGCATCCAATAATCTTGCCAATCTTTCTTTTTAGTGAATCATTGCTACTTATTGAACTAGCAGGAGATCCTAACATTTAAATGCCGTATTTGGAATCCAAATTTGTTCTAATGTTTTGCCATGGTGGGACTCTCAAAGTTAATAGAAATTGGGTCGTCAATGCTCGGCACCCAATAATCTTGCCAAGACTACTTTTTATAGACTTCCTGCCACTTATTGATCTAGTAGGAGATCCTACCTTTTATATGCCGAATTTAGATTCCAAATTTGTTCAAAGTATTCTCCACGATGGGGCTAACAATGCTGAAAGAAATTGGGTCATCAACGTTCGGCACCCAATAATCTTGCCAAGCTTACTTTTTAGGGAATTGATGCGATTTATTAAGCTTTCAAATTCGTTCAAACAATTCGCCACGATGGGGCTCACACCACTAAAAGAAATTGGGTCATCAACGTTCGGCACCCTATAATCTAACCAAGCTTACTTTTAGGGAATCGCTGCTACTTATTGAGATACTAGGAGATCCAATCTTTTAAATATAATATTTAGATTCCAAATTTATTCAAAGAATTCTCTACGATGTGGCTCACAACGCTGAAAGAAATTGGGTCATCAACGTTCGGCACCCTATAATATTGCCAAGCGTACTTTTTATGGAATCGCTGCCACATATTGAGCTTGTAGGATATCCTACATTTTACATGCCGTATTTAGATTCCCAATGCTGTCAAAGAATTCTAATCGATGGGGTTCACAAACCTAAAAGAAATTGGATCATCACCGCTCTGTACCCTGTAATCTTGCCAAACTTACTTTTTAGGGAATCGCTGACACTTATTGAGCTAGTAGGAGATCCTACCTTTTAACTGCTGTATTTAGATTCCAAATTTGTTCAAAGGATTCTCCACGATGGGGCTAACAATGCTGAAATAAGTTGGGTCGTCAACGCTCGGCACCCAATAATCTTGCCAAGCTTTCTTTTTATCGAATCATTGCTACTTATTGAACTAGCAGGAGATCCTAACATTTAAATGCCGTATTTGGAATCCAAATTTGTTCTAATGTTTTGCCATGGTGGGACTCTCAAAGTTAATAGAAATTGGGTCGTCAATGCTCGGCACCCAATAATCTTGCCAAGACTACTTTTTATAGACTTCCTGCCACTTATTGATCTAGTAGGAGATCCTACCTTTTATATGCCGAATTTAGATTTCAAATTTGTTCAAAGTATTCTCCACGATGGGGCTAACAATGCTGAAAGAAATTGGGTCATCAACGTTCGGCACCCAATAATCTTGCCAAGCTTACTTTTTTAGGGAATTGATGCGATTTATTAAGCTTTCAAATTCGTTCAAACAATTCGCCACGATGGGGCTCACACCACTAAAAGAAATTGGGTCATCAACGTTCGGCACCCTATAATCTAACCAAGCTTACTTTTTAGGGAATCGCTGCTACTTATTGAGATACTAGGAGATCCAATTTTTTAAATATAATATTTAGATTCCAAATTTCTTCAAAGGATTCTCCACGATGGGGCTAACAATGCTGAAAGAAATTGGGTCATCAACGTTCGGCACCCAATAATCTTGCCAAGCTTAATTTTTAGGGAATTGATGCGACTTATTAAGCTAGTAGGAGATCCTACCTTTTAAATGCCGTATTTATTTTCCACATTCGTTAAAAGAAATCGCCACGATGGGGCTAACAATGCTGAAAGAAATTGGGTCATCAACGTTCGGCACCCAATAATCTTGCCAAGCTTACTTTTTAGGGAATTGATGCGACTTATTGAGCTAGTAGGAGATCCTACCTTTTCACAATGTTGGGGCTCACAAAACGAAAAGAAACTGGGTCCTCCACATTGGCCACCCAATAATCTTGCCAAGACTACTTTTTTAGGGAATCGCTGCCACTTATTGAGCTGGTAGATGATCCTACCTTTTAAATGCGGTATTTAGATTCCAAATTTGTTCAAAGGATTCTCCACGATGGGGCTAATAAAGCTAAAAGGGTACCGCTTGATACCCTATAATCTTGAAAAGCTTAATTTTTAGTTAATCGCTTCCACTTGTTGAGCTAGTAGGAGATCCTACCATTTAAATGCCGTATTTATTTTCCACATTCGTTAAAAGAAATCGCCACGATGGGGCTAAAAACGCTGAAAGAAATTGGGTCATCAACGCTCGGCACCCAATAATCTTGCCAAGCTTACTTTTTTAGGGAATCGATGCGACTTATTGAGCTAGTAGGAGATCCTACCTTTAAAATGCGGTATTAAGATTCCAAATTTGTTCAAATGATTCTCCACGATGGGGTTAACAAAGCTAAAAGGGTACCGCTGGATACTCTATAATCGTGCCAAGCTTATTTTTTAGTTAATCGATTCCACTTAATGAGCTAATAGGAGATCCTACCATTTAAATGCTGTATTTATTTTCCAAATTCGTTTAAAGAATTCGCCACGATGGGGCTCACAACGCTGAAAGAAATTGGGTCATCAACGTTCGCCACCCTATAATATTGACAAGCGTACTTTTTATGGAATCGCTGCCACATATTGAGCTTGTAGGAGATCCTACATTTTACATGCCGTATTTAGATTCCAAATGCTGTCAAAGAATTCTAATCGATGGGGTTCACAAACCTAAAAAAATTGGGTCATCACCGCTCTGTACCCTATAGTCTTGCCAAGCTTACTTTTTAGGGAATCTCTTCTACTTATTGAGCAAGTAGGAGATCCTACCTTTTAAATGCCGTTCTTAGATTCTACATTCGATCAAAACGCTGAAAGAAATTGGGTCATCAACCTTCGGCACCCAATAATCTTGCCAAGCTTACTTTTTACGGAATTTATGCGACTTATTGAGCTAGTAGGAGATCCTACCTTTTCACAATGTTGGGCTCACAAAACGAAAAGAAACTGGGTCCTCCACATTGGCCACCCAATAATCTTTCCAAGACTACTTTTTTAGTGAATCGCTGCCACTTATTGAGCTGGTAGAAGATCCTACCTTTTAAATGCGGTATTTAGATTCCAAATTTGTTCAAAGGATTCTCCACGATGGGGCTAAAAGGGTACCGCTTGATACCCTATAATCTTGCCAAGCTTAATTTTTAGTTAATCGCTTCCACTTGTTGAGCTAGTAGGAGATCCTACCATTTAAATGCCGTATTTATTTTCCACATTCGTTAAAAAAATCGCCACGATGGGGCTCAAAACGCTGAAAGATATTGGGTCATCAACGCTCGGCACCCAATAATCTTGCCAAGCTTGTAGGAGATCCTACATTTTACATGCCGTATTTAGATTCCAAATGCTGTCAAAGAATTCTAATCGATGGGGTTCACAAACCTAAAAGAAATTGGATCATCACCGCTCTGTACCCTATAGTCTTGCCAAGCTTACTTTTTAGGGAATCTCTTCTACTTATTGAGCTAGTAGGAGATCCTACTTTTTTAAATGCCGTTCTTAGATTCTACATTCGATCAAAGAATTAACCACGATGGGGCTCAAAACGCTGAAAGATATTGGGTCTTCAACGGTCGGCACCCAATAATCTTGCCAAGCTTACTTTTTAGGGAATCGATGCGACTTATTGAGCTAATAGGAGATCCTACCATTTAAATGCTGTATTTATTTTCCAAATTCGTTTAAAGAATTCGCCACGATGGGACTCAAAACGCTAAAAGAAATTGGGTTATCAACGTTCGGCACCCAATAATCTTGCCAAGCTTACATTTTAGGGAATCGCTGCTACTTATTGAGCTACTAGGAGATCCAATCTTTTAAATAAATTATTTAGATTTCAAATTTATTCAAAGAATTCTCTACGATGGGGCTCACAAAGCTAAAAGAAATTGGGTCATCAACGTTCGGCACCCAATAATCTTGACGAGCTTACTTTTTATGGAGTCGCTGCGACTTATTGAGCTAGTAGGAGATCCATTTAAATGCCTTATTTGGAATCCAAATTCGTTCAAATGTTTTGTCATGGTGGGACTCACAAAGTTAAAAGAAATTGGGTCGTCAATGTTCAGCACCGAATAATCTTGCCAAGGCTACTTTTTATGGACTTCCTGCCACTTATTGATCTAGTAGGATATCCTACCTTTTAAATGCTGAATTTAGATTCAAAATTTGTTCAAAGTATTCTCCAGGCTAACCTTTTAAATGAGGTATTTAGATTCCAAATTTGTTCAAAGTAGTCTCCACTGTGGGGCTCACAAAGCTAAAAAAAATTGGATCATCAACATTCGGCATAAAATAATCTTGCCAGGATTAATTTTTTAGGGAATCGCTGAGACTTATTGAGCTACTAGGAGATCCTACCCTTTAAATGCCGTATTTATTTTCCAAATTCGTTTAAAGAATTCGCCACAATGGGGATCACAACGCTGAAAGAAATTGGGTCATCAACGTTCGGCACCCTATAATATTGCCAAGCGTACTTTTCATAGAATCGCTGCCACATATTGAGCTAGTAGGAGATCCTACATTTTACATGCCGTATTTAGATTCCAAATGCTGTCAAAGAATTCTAGTCGATGGGGTTCACAAACCTAAAAGAAATTAGATCATCACCGCTCCGTACCCTATAATCTGAGCATGCTTACTTTTTAGTGAATCGCTGCGACTTATTGAGCTAGTAGGAGATCGTTCCTTTTCACCATGATAGTGGTCAAAAAACGAAAAGAAACCGGGTCCTCAACATTGGCCACCCAATAATATTGCCAAGACTACTTTTTTATCTCCACGATGGGGCTAACAAAGCTAAAAGGGTACCGCTTAATACCCTATAATCTTGCCAAGCTTATTTTTGAATTAATCGCTTCCACTTATTGAGCTAGTAGGAGATCCTACCTTTTAACTACTGTATTTTGATTCCAAATTTGTTCAAAGGATTCTCCACGATGGGGCTAACAACTCTGAAAGAAATTGGGTCATCAACGTTCGGCACCCAATAATCTTGCCAAGCTTAGTTTTTATGGAATCGATGTGACTTTTTGAGCTAGTAGGAGATCCTACCTTTTCACAATGATGGTGCTCACAAAACGAAAAGAAACTGGGTCCTCCACATTGGCCACGCAATAATCTTGCCAAGGCTACTTTTTTAGAAAATCGTTGACAATTATTGAGCTGGTAGAAGATCCCACCTTTTAAATGCGGTATTTAGACTCCATATTTGTTCAAAGGATTCTCCACGATGGGGCTAATAAAGCTAAAGGGTACCGCTTGATACCCTATAATCTTGCCAAGATTAATTTTGAGTTAATCGCTTCCACTTTTTGAGCTAGTAGGAGATCCTACCATTTAAATGCCGTATTTATTTTCCAAATTCGTTTAAAGAAATCGCCACGATGGGGATCACAACGCTGAAAGAAATTGGGTCATCAACGTTCGGCACCCAATAATCTTGCCAAGCTTACTTTTTATGGAATCGATGCGACTTATTGAGCTAGTAGGAGATCCTACCTTTTCACAATGATGGTGCTCACAAAACGAAAAGAAACTGGGTCCTCCACATTGGCCACCCAATAATCTTGCCAAGATTACTTTTTAGGGAATCGCTGACACTTATTGAGTTGGTAGAAGCTCCTACCTTTTAAATGCGGTATTTAGATTCCAAATTTGTTCAAGGGATTCTCCACGATGTGGCTAACAAAGCTAAAAGGGTTCCGCTTGATACCCTATAACTTGCCAAGATTAGTTTTTTGTTTTTCGCTTCCACTTATTGAGCTAGTACGAGATCCTACCATTTAAATGCCGTATTTATTTTCCAAATTCGTTTAAAGAAATCGCCACGATGGGGCTCACAACGCTGAAAGAAATTGGGTCGTCAACGTTCGGCACCCTATAATATTGCCAAGCATACTTTTTATAGAATCGCTGCCACATATTGAGCTAGTAGGAGATCCTACATTTTACATGCCATATTTAGATTCCAATTTCTGTCAACAAAATCTTGACGATGAGGCTCACAAAGCTAAAAGAAGTTGGGTCATCAACGTCCGGCACCCAATAATCTTGCCAAGACTACTTTTTTGTGAATCACTGCCACTTATTGAGCTAGTAGGAGATCCTATATTTTAAATGCCTTATTTAGATTCCAAATTTGTTCAAAGGGTTTCTCCACGATGGGGCTCACAAAACTAAAAGAAATTGGATCATCACCGCTCTCTACCCAATAGTCTTGCCAAGAATACTTTTTTAGTGAATCGCTTCCACTTATTGAGCTAGTAGGAGATCCTACCTTTCAAATGCCGTATTTATTTTCCACATTCGTTAAAAGAAATTGCCACGATGGGGCTCAAAACGCTGAAAGAAATTGGGTCATCAACGCTCGGCACCCAATAATCTTGCCAAGCTTACTTTTTAGGGAATCGATGCGACTTATTGAGCTAGTAGGAGATCCTACCTTTTAAATGCGGTATTTAGATTCCAAATGCTGTCAGAGAATTCTAATCGATGGGGCTCACAATCCTAAAAGAAATTGGATCATCACCGCTCTGTACACTATAGTCTTGCCAAGCTTACTTTTTAGGGAATCTCTTCTACTTATTGAGCTAGTAGGAGATCCTACCTTTTAAATGCCGTTCTTAGATTCTACATTCGATCAAAGAATTAACCACGATGGGGCTCAAAACGCTGAACAAAATTGGGTCATCAACGTTCGGCACCCTATAATATTGACAAGCGTCCTTTTTATGGAATCTCTGCCACATATTGAGCTTGTAGGAGATCCTACATTTTACATGCCGTATTTAGATTCCTAATGCTGTCAAAGAATTCTAATCGATGGGGTTCACAAACCTAAAAGAAATTGGATCATCACCGCTCTGTACCCTGTAATCTTGCCAAACTTACTTTTTAGGGAATCGCTGACACTTATTGAGCTAGTAGGAGATCCTACCTTTTAACTGCTGTATTTAGATTCCAAATTTGTTCAAAGGATTCTCCACGATGGGGCTAACAATGCTGAAATAAGTTGGGTCGTCAACGTTCGGCATCCAATAATCTTGCCAATCTTTCTTTTTAGTGAATCATTGCTACTTATTGAACTAGCAGGAGATCCTAACATTTAAATGCCGTATTTGGAATCCAAATTTGTTCTAATGTTTTGCCATGGTGGGACTCTCAAAGTTAATAGAAATTGGGTCGTCAATGCTCGGCACCCAATAATCTTGCCAAGACTACTTTTTATAGACTTCCTGCCACTTATTGATCTAGTAGGAGATCCTACCTTTTATATGCCGAATTTAGATTCCAAATTTGTTCAAAGTATTCTCCACGATGGGGCTAACAATGCTGAAAGAAATTGGGTCATCAACGTTCGGCACCCAATAATCTTGCCAAGCTTACTTTTTAGGGAATTGATGCGATTTATTAAGCTTTCAAATTCGTTCAAACAATTCGCCACGATGGGGCTCACACCACTAAAAGAAATTGGGTCATCAACGTTCGGCACCCTATAATCTAACCAAGCTTACTTTTTAGGGAATCGCTGCTACTTATTGAGATACTAGGAGATCCAATCTTTTAAATATAATATTTAGATTCCAAATTTATTCAAAGAATTCTCTACGATGTGGCTCACAACGCTGAAAGAAATTGGGTCATCAACGTTCGGCACCCTATAATATTGCCAAGCGTACTTTTTATGGAATCGCTGCCACATATTGAGCTTGTAGGATATCCTACATTTTACATGCCGTATTTAGATTCCCAATGCTGTCAAAGAATTCTAATCGATGGGGTTCACAAACCTAAAAGAAATTGGATCATCACCGCTCTGTACCCTGTAATCTTGCCAAACTTACTTTTTAGGGAATCGCTGACACTTATTGAGCTAGTAGGAGATCCTACCTTTTAACTGCTGTATTTAGATTCCAAATTTGTTCAAAGGATTCTCCACGATGGGGCTAACAATGCTGAAATAAGTTGGGTCGTCAACGCTCGGCACCCAATAATCTTGCCAAGCTTTCTTTTTATCGAATCATTGCTACTTATTGAACTAGCAGGAGATCCTAACATTTAAATGCCGTATTTGGAATCCAAATTTGTTCTAATGTTTTGCCATGGTGGGACTCTCAAAGTTAATAGAAATTGGGTCGTCAATGCTCGGCACCCAATAATCTTGCCAAGACTACTTTTTATAGACTTCCTGCCACTTATTGATCTAGTAGGAGATCCTACCTTTTATATGCCGAATTTAGATTTCAAATTTGTTCAAAGTATTCTCCACGATGGGGCTAACAATGCTGAAAGAAATTGGGTCATCAACGTTCGGCACCCAATAATCTTGCCAAGCTTACTTTTTAGGGAATTGATGCGATTTATTAAGCTTTCAAATTCGTTCAAACAATTCGCCACGATGGGGCTCACACCACTAAAAGAAATTGGGTCATCAACGTTCGGCACCCTATAATCTAACCAAGCTTACTTTTTAGGGAATCGCTGCTACTTATTGAGATACTAGGAGATCCAATTTTTAAATATAATATTTAGATTCCAAATTTCTTCAAAGGATTCTCCACGATGGGGCTAACAATGCTGAAAGAAATTGGGTCATCAACGTTCGGCACCCAATAATCTTGCCAAGCTTAATTTTTAGGGAATTGATGCGACTTATTAAGCTAGTAGGAGATCCTACCTTTTAAATGCCGTATTTATTTTCCACATTCGTTAAAAGAAATCGCCACGATGGGGCTAACAATGCTGAAAGAAATTGGGTCATCAACGTTCGGCACCCAATAATCTTGCCAAGCTTACTTTTTTAGGGAATTGATGCGACTTATTGAGCTAGTAGGAGATCCTACCTTTTCACAATGTTGGGGCTCACAAAACGAAAAGAAACTGGGTCCTCCACATTGGCCACCCAATAATCTTGCCAAGACTACTTTTTTAGGGAATCGCTGCCACTTATTGAGCTGGTAGAAGATCCTACCTTTTAAATGCGGTATTTAGATTCCAAATTTGTTCAAAGGATTCTCCACGATGGGGCTAATAAAGCTAAAAGGGTACCGCTTGATACCCTATAATCTTGAAAAGCTTAATTTTTAGTTAATCGCTTCCACTTGTTGAGCTAGTAGGAGATCCTACCATTTAAATGCCGTATTTATTTTCCACATTCGTTAAAAGAAATCGCCACGATGGGGCTAAAAACGCTGAAAGAAATTGGGTCATCAACGCTCGGCACCCAATAATCTTGCCAAGCTTACTTTTTAGGGAATCGATGCGACTTATTGAGCTAGTAGGAGATCCTACCTTTAAAATGCGGTATTAAGATTCCAAATTTGTTCAAATGATTCTCCACGATGGGGTTAACAAAGCTAAAAGGGTACCGCTGGATACTCTATAATCGTGCCAAGCTTATTTTTTAGTTAATCGATTCCACTTAATGAGCTAATAGGAGATCCTACCATTTAAATGCTGTATTTATTTTCCAAATTCGTTTAAAGAATTCGCCACGATGGGGCTCACAACGCTGAAAGAAATTGGGTCATCAACGTTCGCCACCCTATAATATTGACAAGCGTACTTTTTATGGAATCGCTGCCACATATTGAGCTTGTAGGAGATCCTACATTTTACATGCCGTATTTAGATTCCAAATGCTGTCAAAGAATTCTAATCGATGGGGTTCACAAACCTAAAAAAATTGGGTCATCACCGCTCTGTACCCTATAGTCTTGCCAAGCTTACTTTTTAGGGAATCTCTTCTACTTATTGAGCAAGTAGGAGATCCTACCTTTTAAATGCCGTTCTTAGATTCTACATTCGATCAAAACGCTGAAAGAAATTGGGTCATCAACCTTCGGCACCCAATAATCTTGCCAAGCTTACTTTTTACGGAATTTATGCGACTTATTGAGCTAGTAGGAGATCCTACCTTTTCACAATGTTGGGCTCACAAAACGAAAAGAAACTGGGTCCTCCACATTGGCCACCCAATAATCTTTCCAAGACTACTTTTTAGTGAATCGCTGCCACTTATTGAGCTGGTAGAAGATCCTACCTTTTAAATGCGGTATTTAGATTCCAAATTTGTTCAAAGGATTCTCCACGATGGGGCTAAAAGGGTACCGCTTGATACCCTATAATCTTGCCAAGCTTAATTTTTAGTTAATCGCTTCCACTTGTTGAGCTAGTAGGAGATCCTACCATTTAAATGCCGTATTTATTTTCCACATTCGTTAAAAAAATCGCCACGATGGGGCTCAAAACGCTGAAAGATATTGGGTCATCAACGCTCGGCACCCAATAATCTTGCCAAGCTTGTAGGAGATCCTACATTTTACATGCCGTATTTAGATTCCAAATGCTGTCAAAGAATTCTAATCGATGGGGTTCACAAACCTAAAAGAAATTGGATCATCACCGCTCTGTACCCTATAGTCTTGCCAAGCTTACTTTTTAGGGAATCTCTTCTACTTATTGAGCTAGTAGGAGATCCTACCTTTTAAATGCCGTTCTTAGATTCTACATTCGATCAAAGAATTAACCACGATGGGGCTCAAAACGCTGAAAGATATTGGGTCTTCAACGGTCGGCACCCAATAATCTTGCCAAGCTTACTTTTTAGGGAATCGATGCGACTTATTGAGCTAATAGGAGATCCTACCATTTAAATGCTGTATTTATTTTCCAAATTCGTTTAAAGAATTCGCCACGATGGGACTCAAAACGCTAAAAGAAATTGGGTTATCAACGTTCGGCACCCAATAATCTTGCCAAGCTTACATTTTAGGGAATCGCTGCTACTTATTGAGCTACTAGGAGATCCAATCTTTTAAATAAATTATTTAGATTTCAAATTTATTCAAAGAATTCTCTACGATGGGGCTCACAAAGCTAAAAGAAATTGGGTCATCAACGTTCGGCACCCAATAATCTTGACGAGCTTACTTTTTATGGAGTCGCTGCGACTTATTGAGCTAGTAGGAGATCCATTTAAATGCCTTATTTGGAATCCAAATTCGTTCAAATGTTTTGTCATGGTGGGACTCACAAAGTTAAAAGAAATTGGGTCGTCAATGTTCAGCACCGAATAATCTTGCCAAGGCTACTTTTTATGGACTTCCTGCCACTTATTGATCTAGTAGGATATCCTACCTTTTAAATGCTGAATTTAGATTCAAAATTTGTTCAAAGTATTCTCCAGGCTAACCTTTTAAATGAGGTATTTAGATTCCAAATTTGTTCAAAGTAGTCTCCACTGTGGGGCTCACAAAGCTAAAAAAAATTGGATCATCAACATTCGGCATAAAATAATCTTGCCAGGATTAATTTTTTAGGGAATCGCTGAGACTTATTGAGCTACTAGGAGATCCTACCCTTTAAATGCCGTATTTATTTTCCAAATTCGTTTAAAGAATTCGCCACAATGGGGATCACAACGCTGAAAGAAATTGGGTCATCAACGTTCGGCACCCTATAATATTGCCAAGCGTACTTTTCATAGAATCGCTGCCACATATTGAGCTAGTAGGAGATCCTACATTTTACATGCCGTATTTAGATTCCAAATGCTGTCAAAGAATTCTAGTCGATGGGGTTCACAAACCTAAAAGAAATTAGATCATCACCGCTCCGTACCCTATAATCTGAGCATGCTTACTTTTTAGTGAATCGCTGCGACTTATTGAGCTAGTAGGAGATCGTTCCTTTTCACCATGATAGTGGTCAAAAAACGAAAAGAAACCGGGTCCTCAACATTGGCCACCCAATAATATTGCCAAGACTACTTTTTTTATCTCCACGATGGGGCTAACAAAGCTAAAAGGGTACCGCTTAATACCCTATAATCTTGCCAAGCTTATTTTTGAATTAATCGCTTCCACTTATTGAGCTAGTAGGAGATCCTACCTTTTAACTACTGTATTTTGATTCCAAATTTGTTCAAAGGATTCTCCACGATGGGGCTAACAACTCTGAAAGAAATTGGGTCATCAACGTTCGGCACCCAATAATCTTGCCAAGCTTAGTTTTTATGGAATCGATGTGACTTTTTGAGCTAGTAGGAGATCCTACCTTTTCACAATGATGGTGCTCACAAAACGAAAAGAAACTGGGTCCTCCACATTGGCCACGCAATAATCTTGCCAAGGCTACTTTTTTAGAAAATCGTTGACAATTATTGAGCTGGTAGAAGATCCCACCTTTTAAATGCGGTATTTAGACTCCATATTTGTTCAAAGGATTCTCCACGATGGGGCTAATAAAGCTAAAGGGTACCGCTTGATACCCTATAATCTTGCCAAGATTAATTTTGAGTTAATCGCTTCCACTTTTTGAGCTAGTAGGAGATCCTACCATTTAAATGCCGTATTTATTTTCCAAATTCGTTTAAAGAAATCGCCACGATGGGGATCACAACGCTGAAAGAAATTGGGTCATCAACGTTCGGCACCCTATAATATTGCCAAGCGTACTTTTTATAGAATCGCTGCCACATATTGAGCTAGTAGGAGATCCTACCCTTTAAATGCCGTATTTATTTTCCAAATTCGTTTAAAGAATTCGCCACAATGGGGATCACAACGCTGAAAGAAATTGGGTCATCAACGTTCGGCACCCTATAATATTGCCAAGCGTACTTTTTATAGAATCGCTGCCACATATTGAGCTAGTAGGAGATCCTACATTTTACATGCCGTAATTAGATTTCAAATGCTGTCAAAGAATTCTAGTCGATGGGGTTTACAAACCTAAAAGAAATTGGATCATCACTGCTCTGTACCCTATAATCTTGCCAAGCTTACTTTTTAGGGAATGGCTGATACTTATTGAGCTAGTACGAGACCCTACCCTTTAAATGCCGTATTTATTTTCCAAATTCGTTTAAAGAATTCGCCACAATGGGGATCACAACGCTGAAAGAAATTGGGTCATCAACGTTCGGCACCCTATAATATTGCCAAGCGTACTTTTTATAGAATCGCTGCCACATATTGAGCTAGTAGGAGATCCTACATTTTACATGCCGTATTTAGATTCCAAATGCTGTCAAAGAATTCTAGTCGATGGGGTTCACAAACCTAAAAGAAATTAGATCATCACCGCTCCGTACCCTATAATCTTACCAAGCTTACTTTTTAGTGAATCGCTGCCACTTATTGAGCTAGTAGAAGATCCTACCTTTTAAATGCGGAATTTAGATTCCAAATGCTGTCAAAGATTTCTAGTCGATGGGGTTCACAAACCTAAAAGAAAGTCATTCATCACCGCTCTGTACCCTATAATCTTGCCAAGCTTACTTTTTAGGGAATCGATGCGACTTATTGAGCTAGTAGGAGATCCTTCCTTTTCACCATGATAGTGGTCAAAAAACGAAAAGAAACCGGGTCCTCAACATTGGCCACCCAATAATATTGCCAAGACTACTTTTTTATCTCCACGATGGGGCTAATAAAGCTAAAAGGGTACCGCTTGATACCCTATAATCTTGCCAAGCTTACTTTTTAGTGAATCGCTGTCACTTATTGAGCTAGTAGGAGATCCTACCCTTTAAATGCCGTATTTATTTTCCAAATTCGTTTAAAGAATTCGCCACAATGGGGATCACAACGCTAAAAGAAATTGGGTCATCAACGTTCGGCACCCTATAATATTGCCAAGCGTACTTTTTATAGAATCGCTGTCACATATTGAGCTAGTAGGAGATCCTACATTTTACATGCCGTATTTAGATTCCAAATGCTGTCAAAGAATTCTAGTCGATGGGGTTCACAAACCTAAAAGAAATTAGATCATCACCGCTCCGTACCCTATAATCTTACCAAGCTTACTTTTTAGTGAATCGCTGCCACTTATTGAGCTAGTAGAAGATCCTACCTTTTAAATGCGGAATTTAGATTCCAAATGCTGTCAAAGATTTCTAGTCGATGGGGTTCACAAACCTAAAAGAAAGTCAATCATCACCGCTCTGTACCCTATAATCTTGCCAAGCTTACTTTTTAGGGAATCGATGCGACTTATTGAGCTAGTAGGAGATCCTTCCTTTTCACCATGATAGTGGTCAAAAAACGAAAAGAAACCGGGTCCTCAACATTGGCCACCCAATAATATTGCCAAGACTACTTTTTTATCTCCACGATGGGGCTAACAAAGCTAAAAGGGTACCGCTTAATACCCTATAATCTTGCCAAGCTTATTTTTGAATTAATCGCTTCCACTTATTGAGCTAGTAGGAGATCCTACCTTTTAACTGCTGTATTTTGATTCCAAATTTGTTCAAAGGATTCTCCACGATGGGGCTAACAACTCTGAAAGAAATTGGGTCATCAACGTTCGGCACCCAATAATCTTGCCAAGCTTAGTTTTTATGGAATCGATGCGACTTATTGAGCTAGTAGGAGATCCTACCTTTTCACAATGATGGTGCTCACAAAACGAAAAGAAACTGGGTCCTCCACATTGGCCACGCAATAATCTTGCCAAGGCTACTTTTTTAGAGAATCGTTGACAATTATTGAGCTGGTAGAAGATCCCACCTTTTAAATGCGGTATTTAGACTCCATATTTGTTCAAAGGATTCTCCACGATGGGGCTAATAAAGCTAAAGGGTACCGCTTGATACCCTATAATCTTGCCAAGATTAATTATGAGTTAATCGCTTCCACTTTTGAGCTAGTAGGAGATCCTACCATTTAAATGCCGTATTTATTTTCCAAATTCGTTTAAAGAATTCGCAACGATGGGGCTCACGATGAAAGAAATTGGGTCATCAACGTTCGGCACCCAATAATCTTGCCAAGCTTACTTTTTATGGAATCGATGCGACTTATTGAGCTAGTAGGAGATCCTACCTTTTCACAATGATGGTGCTCACAAAACGAAAAGAAACTGGGTCCTCCACATTGGCCACCCAATAATCTTGCCAAGATTACTTTTTTAGGGAATCGCTGACACTTATTGAGTTGGTAGAAGCTCCTACCTTTTAAATGCGGTATTTAGATTCCAAATTTGTTCAAGGGATTCTCCACGATGTGGCTAACAAAGCTAAAAGGGTTCCGCTTGATACCCTATAACTTGCCAAGATTAGTTTTTTGTTTTTCGCTTCCACTTATTGAGCTAGTACGAGATCCTACCATTTAAATGCCGTATTTATTTTCCAAATTCGTTTAAAGAAATCGCCACGATGGGGCTCACAACGCTGAAAGAAATTGGGTCGTCAACGTTCGGCACCCTATAATATTGCCAAGCATACTTTTTATAGAATCGCTGCCACATATTGAGCTAGTAGGAGATCCTACATTTTACATGCCATATTTAGATTCCAATTTCTGTCAACAAAATCTTGACGATGAGGCTCACAAAGCTAAAAGAAGTTGGGTCATCAACGTCCGGCACCCAATAATCTTGCCAAGACTACTTTTTTTGTGAATCACTGCCACTTATTGAGCTAGTAGGAGATCCTATATTTTAAATGCCTTATTTAGATTCCAAATTTGTTCAAAGGGTTTCTCCACGATGGGGCTCACAAAACTAAAAGAAATTGGATCATCACCGCTCTCTACCCAATAGTCTTGCCAAGAATACTTTTTTAGTGAATCGCTTCCACTTATTGAGCTAGTAGGAGATCCTACCTTTCAAATGCCGTATTTATTTTCCACATTCGTTAAAAGAAATTGCCACGATGGGGCTCAAAACGCTGAAAGAAATTGGGTCATCAACGCTCGGCACCCAATAATCTTGCCAAGCTTACTTTTAGGGAATCGATGCGACTTATTGAGCTAGTAGGAGATCCTACCTTTTAAATGCGGTATTTAGATTCCAAATGCTGTCAGAGAATTCTAATCGATGGGGCTCACAATCCTAAAAGAAATTGGATCATCACCGCTCTGTACACTATAGTCTTGCCAAGCTTACTTTTTTAGGGAATCTCTTCTACTTATTGAGCTAGTAGGAGATCCTACCTTTTAAATGCCGTTCTTAGATTCTACATTCGATCAAAGAATTAACCACGATGGGGCTCAAAACGCTGAACAAAATTGGGTCATCAACGTTCGGCACCCTATAATATTGACAAGCGTCCTTTTTATGGAATCTCTGCCACATATTGAGCTTGTAGGAGATCCTACATTTTACATGCCGTATTTAGATTCCTAATGCTGTCAAAGAATTCTAATCGATGGGGTTCACAAACCTAAAAGAAATTGGATCATCACCGCTCTGTACCCTGTAATCTTGCCAAACTTACTTTTTAGGGAATCGCTGACACTTATTGAGCTAGTAGGAGATCCTACCTTTTAACTGCTGTATTTAGATTCCAAATTTGTTCAAAGGATTCTCCACGATGGGGCTAACAATGCTGAAATAAGTTGGGTCGTCAACGTTCGGCATCCAATAATCTTGCCAATCTTTCTTTTTAGTGAATCATTGCTACTTATTGAACTAGCAGGAGATCCTAACATTTAAATGCCGTATTTGGAATCCAAATTTGTTCTAATGTTTTGCCATGGTGGGACTCTCAAAGTTAATAGAAATTGGGTCGTCAATGCTCGGCACCCAATAATCTTGCCAAGACTACTCTTTATAGACTTCCTGCCACTTATTGATCTAGTAGGAGATCCTACCTTTTATATGCCGAATTTAGATTCCAAATTTGTTCAAAGTATTCTCCACGATGGGGCTAACAATGCTGAAAGAAATTGGGTCATCAACGTTCGGCACCCAATAATCTTGCCAAGCTTACTTTTTTAGGGAATTGATGCGATTTATTAAGCTTTCAAATTCGTTCAAACAATTCGCCACGATGGGGCTCACACCACTAAAAGAAATTGGGTCATCAACGTTCGGCACCCTATAATCTAACCAAGCTTACTTTTTAGGGAATCGCTGCTACTTATTGAGATACTAGGAGATCCAATCTTTTAAATATAATATTTAGATTCCAAATTTATTCAAAGAATTCTCTACGATGTGGCTCACAACGCTGAAAGAAATTGGGTCATCAACGTTCGGCACCCTATAATATTGCCAAGCGTACTTTTTATGGAATCGCTGCCACATATTGAGCTTGTAGGATATCCTACATTTTACATGCCGTATTTAGATTCCCAATGCTGTCAAAGAATTCTAATCGATGGGGTTCACAAACCTAAAAGAAATTGGATCATCACCGCTCTGTACCCTGTAATCTTGCCAAACTTACTTTTTTAGGGAATCGCTGACACTTATTGAGCTAGTAGGAGATCCTACCTTTTAACTGCTGTATTTAGATTCCAAATTTGTTCAAAGGATTCTCCACGATGGGGCTAACAATGCTGAAATAAGTTGGGTCGTCAACGCTCGGCACCCAATAATCTTGCCAAGCTTTCTTTTTATCGAATCATTGCTACTTATTGAACTAGCAGGAGATCCTAACATTTAAATGCCGTATTTGGAATCCAAATTTGTTCTAATGTTTTGCCATGGTGGGACTCTCAAAGTTAATAGAAATTGGGTCGTCAATGCTCGGCACCCAATAATCTTGCCAAGACTACTTTTTATAGACTTCCTGCCACTTATTGATCTAGTAGGAGATCCTACCTTTTATATGCCGAATTTAGATTTCAAATTTGTTCAAAGTATTCTCCACGATGGGGCTAACAATGCTGAAAGAAATTGGGTCATCAACGTTCGGCACCCAATAATCTTGCCAAGCTTACTTTTTAGGGAATTGATGCGATTTATTAAGCTAGTAGGAGATCCTACCTTTTAAATGCCGTATTTATTTTCCACATTCGTTAAAAGAAATCGCCACGATGGGGCTAAAAACGCTGAAAGAAATTGGGTCATCAACGCTCGGCACCCAATAATCTTGCCAAGCTTACTTTTTAGGGAATCGATGCGACTTATTGAGCTAGTAGGAGATCCTACCTTTAAAATGCGGTATTAAGATTCCAAATTTGTTCAAATGATTCTCCACGATGGGGTTAACAAAGCTAAAAGGGTACCGCTGGATACTCTATAATCGTGCCAAGCTTATTTTTTAGTTAATCGATTCCACTTAATGAGCTAATAGGAGATCCTACCATTTAAATGCTGTATTTATTTTCCAAATTCGTTTAAAGAATTCGCCACGATGGGGCTCACAACGCTGAAAGAAATTGGGTCATCAACGTTCGCCACCCTATAATATTGACAAGCGTACTTTTTATGGAATCGCTGCCACATATTGAGCTTGTAGGAGATCCTACATTTTACATGCCGTATTTAGATTCCAAATGCTGTCAAAGAATTCTAATCGATGGGGTTCACAAACCTAAAAAAATTGGGTCATCACCGCTCTGTACCCTATAGTCTTGCCAAGCTTACTTTTTAGGGAATCTCTTCTACTTATTGAGCAAGTAGGAGATCCTACCTTTTAAATGCCGTTCTTAGATTCTACATTCGATCAAAACGCTGAAAGAAATTGGGTCATCAACCTTCGGCACCCAATAATCTTGCCAAGCTTACTTTTTACGGAATTTATGCGACTTATTGAGCTAGTAGGAGATCTTACCTTTTCACAATGTTGGGCTCACAAAACGAAAAGAAACTGGGTCCTCCACATTGGCCACCCAATAATCTTTCCAAGACTACTTTTTTAGTGAATCGCTGCCACTTATTGAGCTGGTAGAAGATCCTACCTTTTAAATGCGGTATTTAGATTCCAAATTTGTTCAAAGGATTCTCCACGATGGGGCTAAAAGGGTACCGCTTGATACCCTATAATCTTGCCAAGCTTAATTTTTAGTTAATCGCTTCCACTTGTTGAGCTAGTAGGAGATCCTACCATTTAAATGCCGTATTTATTTTCCACATTCGTTAAAAAAATCGCCACGATGGGGCTCAAAACGCTGAAAGATATTGGGTCATCAACGCTCGGCACCCAATAATCTTGCCAAGCTTGTAGGAGATCCTACATTTTACATGCCGTATTTAGATTCCAAATGCTGTCAAAGAATTCTAATCGATGGGGTTCACAAACCTAAAAGAAATTGGATCATCACCGCTCTGTACCCTATAGTCTTGCCAAGCTTACTTTTAGGGAATCTCTTCTACTTATTGAGCTAGTAGGAGATCCTACCTTTTAAATGCCGTTCTTAGATTCTACATTCGATCAAAGAATTAACCACGATGGGGCTCAAAACGCTGAAAGATATTGGGTCTTCAACGGTCGGCACCCAATAATCTTGCCAAGCTTACTTTTTAGGGAATCGATGCGACTTATTGAGCTAATAGGAGATCCTACCATTTAAATGCTGTATTTATTTTCCAAATTCGTTTAAAGAATTCGCCACGATGGGACTCAAAACGCTAAAAGAAATTGGGTTATCAACGTTCGGCACCCAATAATCTTGCCAAGCTTACATTTTAGGGAATCGCTGCTACTTATTGAGCTACTAGGAGATCCAATCTTTTAAATAAATTATTTAGATTTCAAATTTATTCAAAGAATTCTCTACGATGGGGCTCACAAAGCTAAAAGAAATTGGGTCATCAACGTTCGGCACCCAATAATCTTGACGAGCTTACTTTTTATGGAGTCGCTGCGACTTATTGAGCTAGTAGGAGATCCATTTAAATGCCTTATTTGGAATCCAAATTCGTTCAAATGTTTTGTCATGGTGGGACTCACAAAGTTAAAAGAAATTGGGTCGTCAATGTTCAGCACCGAATAATCTTGCCAAGGCTACTTTTTATGGACTTCCTGCCACTTATTGATCTAGTAGGATATCCTACCTTTTAAATGCTGAATTTAGATTCAAAATTTGTTCAAAGTATTCTCCAGGCTAACCTTTTAAATGAGGTATTTAGATTCCAAATTTGTTCAAAGTAGTCTCCACTGTGGGGCTCACAAAGCTAAAAAAATTGGATCATCAACATTCGGCATAAAATAATCTTGCCAGGATTAATTTTTTAGGGAATCGCTGAGACTTATTGAGCTACTAGGAGATCCTACCCTTTAAACGCCGTATTTTGCTTCCAAATTCGTTCAAAGAATTCGCCACGATGGGGCTCACACCGCTAATAGAAATTGGGTCATCAACGTTCGGCACCCAATAATCTTACCAAGCTTTCTTTTAGGGAACCGCTGCCATTTATTGAGCTAGTAGGAGATCCTAACCTATAAATGCCGTACTTTGATTCTGAAGTCGTTCAAATAATTCGCCACGATGGGACTCACAAAGTTAAAAGAAATTGGGTCATCAACGTTCGGCACCCAATAATCTTACCAAGCTTACTTTTTAGGAATCGCTGCCATTTATTGATCTAGTAGGAGATCCTACCCTATAAATGCCGTTCATTGATTCTAAAGTCGTTCGAAGAATTCGCCACGATGGGGCTTACAACGCTGAAAGAAATTGGGTCATCAACGTTCGGCACCCAATAATCTTGACGAGCTTACTTTTTATGGAATCGCTGCGACTTATTGAGCTAGTAGGAGATCCTATCATTTAAATGCCTTATTTGGAATCCAAATTCGTTCAAAGGTTTTGTCATGGTGGGACTCACGAAGTTAAAAGAAATTGGGACGTCAATGTTCAGCACCGAATAATCTTGCCAAGACTACTTTTTATGGACTTCCTGCCACTTATTGATCTAGTAGTAGATCCTACCTTTTAAATGCTGCATTTAGATTCCAAATTTGTTCAAAGTATTCTCCAGGCTAACCTTTTAAATGCCGTATTTAGATTCCAAATTTGTTCAAAGTATTCTCCACGGAGGGGCTCACAAAGCTAAAAAAATTGGATCATCAACATTCGGCATAAAATAATCTTGCCAGGATTAATTTTTTAGGGAATCGCTGAGACTTATTGAGCTACTAGGAGATCCTACCCTTTAAACGCCGTATTTAGCTTCCAATTTCGTTCAAAGAATTCGCCACGATGGGACTCACACCTCTAATAGAAATTGGGTCATCAACGTTCGGCACCCAATAATCTTACCAAGCTTTCTTTTAGGGAACCGCTGCCATTTATTGAGCTAGTAGGAGATCCTACCCTATAAATGCCGTGCATTGATTCTAAAGTCGTTCGAAGAATTCGCCACGATGGGGCTTACAACGCTGAAAGAAATTGTGTCATCAACGTTCGGCACACAATAATCTTGCCAAGCTTATTTTTCAGGGAATCGCTGCTACTTATTTAGCTAGTTGGAGATCCTATCTCTTAAATGCCGTATATAGAATCCAAATTCGTTCAAAGGTTTCTCCATGATGGGGCTCACAAAGCTAAAAAAATTGGATCATCAACATTCGGCATACAATAATCTTGCCAGGATTAATTTTTTAGGGAGTCGCTGCCACTTATTGAGCTATTAGGAGATCCTACCCTTTAAACGCCATATTTAGCTTCCAAATTCGTTCAAAGAATTCGCCACGATGGGTCTCACACCGCTAATAGAAATTGGGTCATCAACGTTCGGCACCCAATAATCTTACCAAGCTTACTTTTTAGGGAATCGCTGCTACTTATTGAGCTACTAGGAGATCCTATCATTTAAATGCCTTATTTGGAATCCAAATTCGTTCAAAGGTTTTGTCATGGTGGGACTCACGAAGTTAAAAGAAATTGGGACGTCAATGTTCAGCACCGAATAATCTTGCCAAGACTACTTTTTATGGACTTCCTGCCACTTATTGATCTAGTAGAAGATCCTACGTTTTAAATGCTGCATTTAGATTCCAAATTTGTTCAAAGTATTCTCCAGGCTAACCTTTTAAATGCCGTATTTATATTCCAAATTTGGTCAAAGTATTCTCCACGGTGGGGCTCACAAAGCTAAAAAAAATTGGATCATCAACATTCGGCATAAAATAATCTTGCCAGGATTAATTTTTTAGGGAATCGCTGAGACTTATTGAGCTACTAGGAGATCCTATCCTTTCAACGCCGTATTTAGCTTCCAAATTCGTTCAAAGAATTCGCCACGATGGGGCTCACACCGCTAATAGAAATTGGGTCATCAACGTTCGGCACCCAATAATCTTACCAAGCTTTCTTTTTAGGGAACCGCTGCCATTTATTGAGCTAGTAGGAGATCCTACCCTATAAATGCCGTTCATTGATTCTAAAGTCGTTCGAAGAATTCGCCGCGATGGGGTTTACAACGCTGAAAGAAATTGTGTCATCAACGTTCGGCACACAATAATCTTGCCAAGCTTATTTTTCAGGGAATCGCTGCTACTTATTTAGCTAGTTGGAGATTCTATCTCTTAAATGCCGTTTTTAGAATCCAAATTCGTTCAAAGTTTCTCCATGATGGGGCTCACAAAGCTAAAAAAAATTGGATCATCAACATTCGGCATACAATAATCTTGCCAGGATTAATTTTTTTAGGGAACCGCTGCCATTTATTGAGCTAGTAGGAGATCCTACCCTATAAATGCCGTACTTTGATTCTGAAGTCGTTCAAATAATTCGCCACGATGGGACTCACAAAGTTAAAAGAAATTGGGTCGTCAACGTTCGGCACCCAATAATCTTGCCAAGCTTACTTTTTAGGGAATCACTGCTACTTATTGAACTAGCAGGCGATAAAATCTTTTAAATATAATATTTAGATTTCAAATTTATTCAAAGAATTCTCTACGATGGGGCTCACAAAGCTAAAAGAAATTGGGTCATCAACGTTCTGCACCCAATAATCTTGACAAGCTTACTTTTTATGGAATCGCTGCTACTTATTGAGCTAGCAGGAGATCCTATCATTTAAATGCCTTATTTAGAATCCAAATTCGTTCAAATGTTTTGCAATGGTGGGACTCAAGAAGTTAAAAGAAATTGGGTCGTCAATGTTCAGCACCCAATAATCTGCCAAGACTACTTTTTATGGACTTCCTGCCACTTATTGATCTAGGAGGATATCCTACCTTTTCAATGCTGAATTTAGATTCCAAATTTGTTCAAAGTATTCTCCAGGGTACCCTTTTAAATGCCGTATTTAGATTCCAAATTTGTTCAAAGTATTCTCCACGGTGGGGCTCGCAACGCTGAAAGAAATTGGATTATCAACGCTCGGCACCCAATAATCATGCCAAGCTTATTTTTCAGGGAATCGCTGCTACTTATTTAGCTAGTTGGAGATCCTATCTTTTAAATACCGTTTTTAGAATCCAAAGTCTTTCAGAGGATTCGCCATGATGGGGCTCAAAAAGCTAAAAAAAATTGTGTCGTCAACGTCCGGCACCCAATAATCTTGCCAAGTCTACTTTTTTAGGGAATCGCTGCCCCTTATTGAGCTAGTAGGAGATCCTACCATTTAAATGCCGTATTTAGATTCCCAATTTGTTCAAAGGATTCCCCACGATGGGGCTCACTAAGCTAAAAGAAATTGGATCATTGGCGCTAGGTACCCTATAAGCTTTCCAAGCTTACTTTTTTTTGGGAATCGCTTATTGTTATTGAGCTAGTAGGAGATCCCACATTTAAATGCCGATTTGGATTCCAATTTCGTTCAAAGGATTCCCCACGATGGAGCTCACAAAGCTAAAAGAAATTGGATCATCACCGCTCGGTACCCCACAATCTTGCCAAGCTTACTTTTTTGGGAATCGCTACCACTTATTGAGTAGTAGGAGATCCTATCATTTAAATGCCTTATTTAGAATCCAAATTCGTTCAAATGTTTTGCCATGGTGGGACTCAAGAAGTTAAAAGAAATTGGGTCGTCAATGTTCAGCACCCAATAATCTGCCAAGACTACTTTTTATGGACTTCCAGCCACTTATTGATCTAGTAGGATATCCTACCTTTTCAATGCTGAATTTAGATTCCAAATTTGTTCAAAGTATTCTCCAGGCTACCCTTTTAAATGCCGTATTTAGATTCCAAATTTGTTCAAAGGATTCTCCACGATGGGGCTCACAAAGCTAAAAGAAATTGGATTATCACCGCTCGGTACCCTATAATATTGCCAAGCGTACTTTTCATGGAATCGCTGCCATATATTGACCTAGTAGGAGATCCTACCATTTAAATGCCGTATTTATTTTCCAAATTCGTTGAAAGAATTCGCCTTGATAGGTCTCACAATGCTGAAAAAATTGGCTCATCAATGTTCGGCACCCAATTATCTTGCCAAGCTTACGTTTTAGGGAATCGCTGGTACTTATTGAGCTAGTAGGAGATCCTACCTTTTAAATGCCGGTCTTAGATTCTGATTTCGATCAAAGACTTCGCCACGATGGGGCTCACTACGCTGAAAGAAAATGGGTCATCAATGTTCGGCACCCAATAATCTTGCCCAGCTTACTTTTTAGGGAATCGCTGCCACTTATTGAGATTGTAGAAGATGCTACCTTTTAAATGTTATATTTAGATACCAAATTTGTTCTAAGGATTCTTCATGATGGGGCTCACAAAGCTAAAAGAAATTGGATCATCACCGCTCGGTTTCCCAAAATCTTGCAAGCCTTACTTTTTTTTGGGAATCGCTGGTTCTTATTGAGCTAGTAGGAGATCCCACATTTTAAATGCCGATTTGGATTTCAATTTCGTTTAAAGGATTCCCCACGATGGAGCTCACAAAGCTAAAACAAATTGGAGCATCACCGCTCGGTACCCCATATTCTTGCAAAGCTTACTTTTTTGGGAATCGCTGCCACTTATTGAGTAGTAGGAGATCCTACCTTTTAAATGCTGTACTTATATTCCAAATTTGTTCAAAGGTTTCTCTCTGATGGGCCTCACAACGCTAAGAGAAATTGGATCAACACCGCTCGATACCCTATAATTTTGGCAAGCTTACTTTTTAGGGAATCGATGCCACTTATTTAGCTAGTAGGAGATCCTACCCTTTAACTGCCGTATTTAGATTCCCAATTTGTTCAAAGGATTCCCCACGATGGGGCTCACAAAGCTAAAAGAAATTGGCTCATTGGCGCTAGGTACCCTATAATCTTTCCAAGCTTACTTTTTTTTGGGAATCGCTTATTGTTATTGAGCTAGTAGGAGATCCCACATTTAAATGCCGATTTGGATTCCAATTTCGTTCAAAGGATTCCCCACGATGGAGCTCACAAAGCTAAAAGAAATTGGATCATCACCGCTCGGTACCCCATAATCTTGCCAAGCTTACTTTTTTGGGAATCGCTACCACTTATTGAGTAGAAGGAGATCCTACCTTTTCAATGCGGTATTTAGATTCCAAATTTGTTCAATGGATTCTCCACGATGGGGCTCACAAAGCTAAAAGAAATTGGATCATCACCGCTCGGTTCCCCATAATCTTGCCAAGCTTAATTTTTTGGGAATCGCTGCCACTTATTGAGTAGTAGGAGATCCTACCTTTTAAATGCCGTACTTGTATTCCACATTCGTTCAAAGGATTCCCCACAATGGGGTTCACAAAGCAAAAGAAATTGGATCATTTGCGCTCGGTACCCTATAGTCTTGCCAAGCTTACTTTATTTTGGGAATCGCTGGTTCTTATTGAGCTAGTAGGAAATTCCACATTTTAAATGCCGTACTTGGATTCCAAATTCGTTCAAAAGATTCCCCACGATTGGGCTCACAATGCTAAAAGAAATTGGATCATTGGCGCTCGGTACCCCATAATCTTGCCAATCTTACTTTTTTGGGAATCGCTGCCACTTATTGAGCTAGTAGGAGATCCTACCTTTTAACTGCCGTATTTAGATTCCCAATTTGTTCATAGGATTCCCCACGATGGGGCTCACAAAGCTAAAAGAAATTGGCTCATTGGCGCTAGGTACCCCAAGCTTACTTTTTTTTGGGAATCGCTTATTGTTATTGAGCTAGTAGGAGATCCCACATTTAAATGCCGATTTGGATTCCAATTTCGTTCAAAGGATTCCCCACGATGGAGCTCACAAAGCTAAAAGAAATTGGATCATCACCGCTCGGTACCCCATAATCTTGCCAAGCTTACTTTTTTGGGAATCGCTACCACTTATTGAGTAGAAGGAGATCCTACCTTTTCAATGCGGTATTTAGATTCCAAATTTGTTCAATGGATTCTCCACGATGGGGCTTACAAAGCTAAAAGAAATTGGATCATCACCGCTCGGTTCCCCATAATCTTGCCAAGCTTAATTTTTTGGGAATCGCTGCCACTTATTGAGTAGTAGGAGATCCTACCTTTTAAATGCCGTACTTGTATTCCACATTCGTTCAAAGGATTCCCCACAATGGGGTTCACAAAGCAAAAAGAAATTGGATCATTTGCGCTCGGTACCCTATAGTCTTGCCAAGCTTACTTTATTTTGGGAATCGCTGGTTCTTATTGAGCTAGTAGGAAATTCCACATTTTAAATGCCGTACTTGGATTCCAAATTCGTTGAAAAGATTCCCCACGATTGGGCTCACAATGCTAAAAGAAATTGGATCATTGGCGCTCGGTACCCCATAATCTTGCCAATCTTACTTTTTTGGGAATCGCTGCCACTCATTGAGCTAGTAGGAGATCCTACCTTTTAACTGCCGTATTTAGATTCCCAATTTGTTCAAAGGATTCCCCACGATGGGGCTCACAAAGCTAAAAGAAATTGGATCATTGGCGCTAGGTACCCTATAATCTTTCCAAGCTTACTTTTTTTTGGGAATCGCTTATTGTTATTGAGCTAGTAGGAGATCCCACATTTAAATGCCGATTTGGATTCCAAATTCGTTCAAAAGATTCCCCACGATGGGGCACAAAAAGCTAAAAGAAATTGGATCATCACCGCTCGGTACCCCATAATCTTGCCAAGCTTACTTTTTTTGGAAATCTCTGCCACTTATTGAGTAGTAGAAGATCATACCTTTTAAATGCCGTACTTATAATCCAAATTCGTTCAAAGGATTCCCCACAATGTGGATCACAAAGCAAAAAGAAATTGAATCATTTGCGCTCGGTACCCTATAGTCTTGCCAAGCTTACTTTATTTTGGGAATCGCTGGTTCTTATTGAGCTAGTAGGAAATTCCACATTTTAAATGCCGTACTTGGATTCCAAATTCGTTCAAAAGATTCCCCACGATTGGGCTCACAATGCTAAAAGAAATTGGATCATTGGCGCTCGGTACCCCATAATCTTGCCAATCTTACTTTTTTGGGAATCGCTGCCACTTATTGAGCTAGTAGGAGATCCTACCTTTTAACTGCCGTATTTAGATTCCCAATTTGTTCAAAGGATTCCCCACGATGGGGCTCACTAAGCTAAAAGAAATTGGATCATTGGCGCTAGGTACCCTATAAGCTTTCCAAGCTTACTTTTTTTGGGAATCGCTTATTGTTATTGAGCTAGTAGGAGATCCCACATTTAAATGCCGATTTGGATTCCAATTTCGTTCAAAGGATTCCCCACGATGGAGCTCACAAAGCTAAAAGAAATTGGATCATCACCGCTCGGTACCCCATAATCTTGCCAAGCTTACTTTTTTGGGAATCGCTACCACTTATTGAGTAGTAGGAGATCCTACCTTTTCAATGCGGTATTTAGATTCCAAATTTGTTCAATGGATTCTCCACGATGGGGCTCACAAAGCTAAAAGAAATTGGATCATCACCGCTCGGTTCCCCATAATCTTGCCAAGCTTAATTTTTTGGGAATCGCTGCCACTTATTGAGTAGTAGGAGATCCTACCTTTTAAATGCCGTACTTGTATTCCACATTCGTTCAAAGGATTCCCCACAATGGGGTTCACAAAGCAAAAAGAAATTGGATCATTTGCGCTCGGTACCCTATAATCTTGCCAAGCTTCCTTTTTTTAGGAATCGCTTATTCTTATTAAGCTAGTAGGAAATCCCACATTTTAAATGTCGATTTGGATTCCAAATTCGTTCAAAGGATTCCCCACGATGGGGCTCAAAAGCTAAAAGAAATTGGATCATTGGCGCTCGGTACCCCATAATCTTGCAAAGCTAACTTTTTTGGGAATCTCTGCCACTTATTGAGTAGTAGAAGATCATACCTTTTAAATGCCGTACTTATAATCCAAATTCGTTCAAAGGATTCCCCACAATGGGGATCACAAAGCAAAAAGAAATTGGATCATTTGCGCTCGGTACCCTATAGTCTTGCCAAGCTTACTTTATTTTGGGAATCGCTGGTTCTTATTGAGCTAGTAGGAAATTCCACATTTTAAATGCCGTACTTAGATTCCAAATTCGTTCAAAAGATTCCCCCAAGATGGGGGCTCACAAAGCTAAAAGAAATTGGATCATTACCGCTCGGCACCCCATAATCTTGCAAAGCTTACTTTTTTGGGAATCTCTGCCACTTATTGAGTAGTAGAAGATCATACCTTTTAAATGCCGTACTTATAATCCAAATTCGTTCAAAGGATTCCCCACAATGGGGCTCACAAAGCAAAAAAATTGGATCGAATGCGCTCGGTACCCTATAATCTTGCCAAGCTTACTTTATTTTGGGAATCGCTGGTTCTTATTGAGCTAGTAGGAAATTCCACATTTTAAATGCCGTACTTGGATTCCAAATTCGTTCAAAAGATTCCCCACGATTGGGCTCACAATGCTAAAAGAAATTGGATCATTGGCGCTCGGTACCCCATAATCTTGCCAATCTTACTTTTTTAGGAATCGCTGCCACTTACTGAGCTAGTAGGAGATCCTACTTTTTAATTGCCGTACTTGTATTCCAAATTCGTTCAAAGGATTCCCCACGATGGGGCTCACAAAGCTAAAAGAAATTGGATCATCACCGCTCGGTACCCCATAATCTTGCCAAGCTTACTTTTTTGGGAATCGCTGCCACTTATTGAGTAGTAGGAGATCCTTCCTTTTAAATGCCGAATTTGGACTCCGAATTCGTTCAAAGGACTCGCCACGATGGGGCTCACAACACTAAAAGAAATTGGGTCCTCAACATTCGGCACCCAAGAATCTTGGCAAGCCTACATTTTAAGGGAATCGCTACCACTTATTGAGCTAGTAGGAGATCCTACCTTTTAAATGCCGTATTTGGATTCCAATTCATTAAAAGGATTACAAAGCTAAAAGAAATTGGATCATCACCGCTCGGTACCCCATAATCTTGCCAATCTTACTTTTTGGGAATCGCTGCCACTTACTGAGCTAGTAGGAGATCCTACCTTTTAAATGCCGAATTTGGATTCCGAATTCGTTCAAAGGATTCCCCACGATGGGGCTCACAAAGCTAAAGGAAATTGGATCATTGGCGCTAGGTACCCTATAATCTTGCCAAGCTTACTTTTTGCCACTTAATGAGTAGTAGGAGATCCTACCTTTTAAATGCCGTACTTGTATTCCAAATTCGTTCAAAGGATTCCCCACGATGGGGCTCACAAAGCTAAAAGAAATTGGATCATCACCGCTCGGTACCCCATAATCTTGCCAAACTTACTGTTTTGGGAATCGCTGCCATTATTGAGTAGTAGGAGATACTAGTTTTTAAATGCCCTACTTGTATTCCAAATTCGTTCAAAGGATTCCCCACGATGGGGCTCACAAAGCTAAAAGAAATTGGATCAACACCGCTCGGTACCCCATAATCTTGCCAAGCTTACTGTTTTGGGAATCGCTGCCATTATTGAGTAGTAGGAGATCCTACCTTTTAAATGCTGTACTTGTATTCCGAATTCGTTGAAAGGATTCCCCACTATGGGGCTCACAAAGCTAAAAGAAATTGGATCATCACCGCTCGGTACCCCGTAATCTTGCCAAGCTTACTGTTTTGGGAATCGCTGCCATTATTGAGTAGTAGGAGATCCTAGCTTTTAAATGCCGTACTTGTATTCCAAATTCGTTCAAAGGATTCCCCACGATGGGGCTCACAAAGCTAAAAGAAATTGGATCAACACAGCTCGGTACGCCGTAATCTTGCCAAGCTTACTGTTTTGGGAATCGCTGCCATTATTGAGTAGTAGGAGATACTAGTTTTTAAATGCCCTACTTGTATTCCAAATTCGTTCAAAGGATTCCCCACGATGGGGCTCACAAAGCTAAAAGAAATTGGATCAACACCGCTCGGTACCCCGTAATCTTGCCAAGCTTACTGTTTTGGGAATCGCTGCCATTATTGAGTAGTAGGAGATCCTACCTTTTAAATGCTGTACTTGTATTCCGAATTCGTTCAAAGGATTCCCCACTATGGGGCTCACAAAGCTAAAAGAAATTGGATCATCACCGCTCGGTACCCCGTAATCTTGCCAAGCTTACTGTTTTGGGAATCGCTGCCATTATTGAGTAGTAGGAGATCCTACCTTTTAAATGCTGTACTTGTATTCCAAATTCGTTCACAAAGCTAAAAGAAATTGGATCATCACCGTTCGGTACCCCATAATCTTGCCAAGCTTACTTTTTTGGGAATCGCTGCCTCTTATTGAGTAGAAGGAGATCCTACCTTTTCAATGCGGTATTTTGATTACAAATTTGTTCAATGGATTCTCCACGATGGGGCTCACAAAGCTAAAAGAAATTTGATCATCGCCGCTCGGTACCCCATTATCTTGCCAAACTTACTGTTTTGGGAATCGCTGCCATTATTGAGTAGTAGGAGATCCTAGCTCTTAAATGCAGTACTTGTATTCCAAATTCGTTCAAAGGGGATCACAAAGCTAAAAGAAATTGGATCATCACCGCTCGGTACCCCATAATCTTGCCAAGCCTTACTTTTTGGGGATCGCTGCCACTTATTGAGTAGTAGGAGATCCTACCTTTTAAATGCCGTACTTCTATTCCAATTTCGTTCAAAGGATTCCCCACGATGGGGCTCACAAAGCTAAAAGAAATTGGATCATCACCGCTCGTTACCCCGTAATCTTGCCAAGCTTACTTTTTTGGGAATCGCTGCCACTTACTGAGCTAGAAGGAGATCCTACCTTTTAAATGCTGTACTTGTATTCCGAATTCGTTCAAAGGATTCCCAATGATGGGGCTCACAAAGCTAAAAGAAATTGGATCAGCACCGCTCGGTACCCCGTAATCTTGCCAAGCTTACTGTTTTGGGAATCGCTGCCATTATTGAGTAGTAGGAGATCCTACCTTTTAAATGCTGTACTTGTATTCCAAATTCGTTCACAAAGCTAAAAGAAATTGGATCATCACCGTTCGGTACCCCATAATCTTGCCAAGCTTACTTTTTGGGAATCGCTGCCTCTTATTGAGTAGAAGGAGATCCTACCTTTTCAATGCGGTATTTTGATTACAAATTTGTTCAATGGATTCTCCACGATGGGGCTCACAAAGCTAAAAGAAATTTGATCATCGCCGCTCGGTACCCCATTATCTTGCCAAACTTACTGTTTTGGGAATCGCTGCCATTATTGAGTAGTAGGAGATCCTAGCTCTTAAATGCAGTACTTGTATTCCAAATTCGTTCAAAGGGGATCACAAAGCTAAAAGAAATTGGATCATCACCGCTCGGTACCCCATAATCTTGCCAAGCCTTACTTTTTTGGGGATCGCTGCCACTTATTGAGTAGTAGGAGATCCTACCTTTTAAATGCCGTACTTCTATTCCAATTTCGTTCAAAGGATTCCCCACGATGGGGCTCACAAAGCTAAAAGAAATTGGATCATCACCGCTCGTTACCCCGTAATCTTGCCAAGCTTACTTTTTTGGGAATCGCTGCCACTTACTGAGCTAGAAGGAGATCCTACCTTTTAAATGCTGTACTTGTATTCCGAATTCGTTCAAAGGATTCCCAATGATGGGGCTCACAAAGCTAAAGGAAATTGGATCATTGGCGCTAGGTACCCTATAATCTTGCCAAGCTTACTTTTTTGCCACTTAATGAGTAGTAGGAGATCCTACCTTTTAAATGCCGTACTTGTATTCCAAATTCGTTCAAAGGATTCCCCACGATGGGGCTCACAAAGCTAAAAGAAATTGGATCATCACCGCTCGGTACCCCGTAATCTTGCCAAGCGTACTTTTTTGGGAATCGCTGCCACTTATTGAGTAGTAGGAGATCCTTCCTTTTAAATGCCGAATGTGGACTCCGAATTCGTTCAACGGACTCGCCACGATGGGGCTCACAACACTAAAAGAAATTGGGTCCTCAACATTCGGCACCCAAGAATCTTGGCAAGTCTAAATTTTTAGGGAATCGCTACCACTTATTGAGCTAGTAGGAGATCCTACCTTTTAAATACCGTATTTGGATTCCGAATTCGTTCAAAGGATTCCCCACGATGGGGCTCACAAAGCTAAAAGAAATTGGATCATCACCGTTCGGTACCCCATAATCTTGCCAAGCCTACTTTTTTGGGAATCGCTTCCACTTATTGAGTAGTAGGAGATCCTACCTTTTAAATACCGTATTTGGATTCCGAATTCGTTCAAAGGATTCCCCACGATGGGGCTCACAAAGCTAAAAGAAATTGGATCATCACCGCTCGTTACCCCGTAATCTTGCCAAGCTTACTTTTTGGGAATCGCTGCCACTTACTGAGCTAGAAGGAGATCCTACCTTTTAAATGCCGAATTTGGATTCCGAATTCGTTCAAAGGATTCCCCACCATGGGGCTCACAAAGCTAAAAGAAATTGGATCATTGGCGCTAGGTTCCCTATAATCTTGCCAAGCTTACTTTTTTGGGAATCGCTTCCACTTATTGAGTAGTAGGAGATCCTACCTTTTAAATGCCGTACTTGTATTCCAATTTCGTTCAAAGGATTCCCCACGATGGGGCTCACAAAGCTAAAAGAAATTGGATCATCACCGCTCGTTACCCCGTAATCTTGCCAAGCTTACTTTTTTGGGAATCGCTGCCACTTATTGAGTAGTAGGAGACCCTTCCTTATAAATGCCGAATTTGGACTCCGAATTCGTTCAAAGCACTCGCCACGATGGGGCTCACAACACTAAAAGAAATTGGGTCCTCAACATTCGGCACCCAAGAATCTTGGCAAGTCTACATTTTTAGGGAATCGCTACCACTTATTGAGCTATTAGGAGATCCTACCTTTTAAATACCGTATTTGGATTCCAAATTCATTAAAAGGATTCCCCATGATAGGGCTTACAAAGCTAAAAGAAATTGGATCCTCACCGCTCGGTACCCCATAATCTTGCCAATCTTACTTTTTTGGGAATCTCTGGCACTTACTGAGCTAGAAGGAGATCCTACCTTTTAAATGCCGAATTTGGATTCCGAATTCGTTCAAAGGATTCCCACGATGGATTGGATCATTGGCGCTAGGTACCCTATAATCTTGCCAAGCTTACTTTTTTGGGAATCGCTTCCACTTATTGACTAGTAGGAGATCCCACCTTTTAAATGCCGTACATGTATTCCAATTTCGTTCAAAGGATTCCCCACGATGGGGCTCACAAAGCTAAAAGAAATTGGATCAACACCGCTCGGTACCCCATAATCTTGCCAAACTTACTGTTTTGGGAATCGCTGCCATTATTGAGTAGTAGGAGATCCTAGCTCTTAAATGCAGTACTTGTATTCCAAATTCGTTCAAAGGGGATCACAAAGCTAAAAGAAATTGGATTATCACCGCTCGGTACCCCGTAATCTTGCCAAGCTTACTTTTTTGGGAATCGCTGCCACTTATTGAGTAGTAGGAGATCCTTCCTTTTAAATGCCGAATGTGGACTCCGAATTCGTTCAACGGACTCGCCACGATGGGGCTCACAACACTAAAAGAAATTGGGTCCTCAACATTCGGCACCCAAGAATCTTGGCAAGTCTACATTTTTAGGGAATCGCTACCACTTATTGAGCTATTAGGAGATCCTACCTTTTAAATACCGTATTTGGATTCCAAATTCATTAAAAGGATTCCCCATGATAGGGCTTACAAAGCTAAAAGAAATTGGATCCTCACCGCTCGGTACCCCATAATCTTGCCAATCTTACTTTTTTGGGAATCTCTGGCACTTACTGAGCTAGAAGGAGATCCTACCTTTTAAATGCCGTACTTGTATTCCAATTTCGTTCAAAGGATTCCCCACGATGGGGCTCACAAAGCTAAAAGAAATTGGATCATCACCGCTCGTTACCCCGTAATCTTGCCAAGCTTACTTTTTTGGGAATCGCTGCCACTTATTGAGTAGTAGGAGACCCTTCCTTATAAATGCCGAATTTGGACTCCGAATTCGTTCAAAGCACTCGCCACGATGGGGCTCACAACACTAAAAGAAATTGGGTCCTCAACATTCGGCACCCAAGAATCTTGGCAAGTCTAAATTTTTAGGGAATCGCTACCACTTATTGAGCTAGTAGGAGATCCTACCTTTTAAATGCCGTACTTCTATTCCAATTTCGTTCAAAGGATTCCCCACGATGGAGCTCACAAAGCTAAAACAAATTGGATCATCACCGCTCGGTACCCCATAATCTTGCCAAGCCTTACTTTTTGGGGAATCGCTGCCACTTATTGAGTAGTAGGAGATCCTACCTTTTAAATGCCGTACTTCTATTCCAATTTCGTTCAAAGGATTCCCCACGATGGAGCTCACAAAGCTAAAACAAATTGGATCCTCACCGCTCGTTACCCCGTAATCTTGCCAAGCTTACTTTTTTGGGAATCGCTGCCACTTACTGAGCTAGAAGGAGATCCTACCTTTTAAATGCTGTACTTGTATTCCGAATTCGTTCAAAGGATTCCCAATGATGGGGCTCACAAAGCTAAAGGAAATTGGATCATTGGCGCTAGGTACCCTATAATCTTGCCAAGCTTACTTTTTTGCCACTTAATGAGTAGTAGGAGATCCTACCTTTTAAATGCCGTACTTGTATTCCAAATTCGTTCAAAGGATTCCCCACGATGGGGCTCACAAAGCTAAAAGAAATTGGATCATCACCGCTCGGTACCCCGTAATCTTGCCAAGCGTACTTTTTTGGGAATCGCTGCCACTTATTGAGTAGTAGGAGATCCTTCCTTTTAAATGCCGAATGTGGACTCCGAATTCGTTCAACGGACTCGCCACGATGGGGCTCACAACACTAAAAGAAATTGGGTCCTCAACATTCGGCACCCAAGAATCTTGGCAAGTCTAAATTTTTAGGGAATCGCTACCACTTATTGAGCTAGTAGGAGATCCTACCTTTTAAATACCGTATTTGGATTCCGAATTCGTTCAAAGGATTCCCCACGATGGGGCTCACAAAGCTAAAAGAAATTGGATCATCACCGTTCGGTACCCCATAATCTTGCCAAGCCTACTTTTTTGGGAATCGCTTCCACTTATTGAGTAGTAGGAGATCCTACCTTTTAAATACCGTATTTGGATTCCGAATTCGTTCAAAGGATTCCCCACGATGGGGCTCACAAAGCTAAAAGAAATTGGATCATCACCGCTCGTTACCCCGTAATCTTGCCAAGCTTACTTTTTTGGGAATCGCTGCCACTTACTGAGCTAGAAGGAGATCCTACCTTTTAAATGCCGAATTTGGATTCCGAATTCGTTCAAAGGATTCCCCACCATGGGGCTCACAAAGCTAAAAGAAATTGGATCATTGGCGCTAGGTTCCCTATAATCTTGCCAAGCTTACTTTTTGGGAATCGCTTCCACTTATTGAGTAGTAGGAGATCCTACCTTTTAAATGCCGTACTTGTATTCCAATTTCGTTCAAAGGATTCCCCACGATGGGGCTCACAAAGCTAAAAGAAATTGGATCATCACCGCTCGTTACCCCGTAATCTTGCCAAGCTTACTTTTTTGGGAATCGCTGCCACTTATTGAGTAGTAGGAGACCCTTCCTTATAAATGCCGAATTTGGACTCCGAATTCGTTCAAAGCACTCGCCACGATGGGGCTCACAACACTAAAAAGAAATTGGGTCCTCAACATTCGGCACCCAAGAATCTTGGCAAGTCTACATTTTTAGGGAATCGCTACCACTTATTGAGCTATTAGGAGATCCTACCTTTTAAATACCGTATTTGGATTCCAAATTCATTAAAAGGATTCCCCATGATAGGGCTTACAAAGCTAAAAGAAATTGGATCCTCACCGCTCGGTACCCCATAATCTTGCCAATCTTACTTTTTTGGGAATCTCTGGCACTTACTGAGCTAGAAGGAGATCCTACCTTTAAATGCCGAATTTGGATTCCGAATTCGTTCAAAGGATTCCCACGATGGATTGGATCATTGGCGCTAGGTACCCTATAATCTTGCCAAGCTTACTTTTTTTGGGAATCGCTTCCACTTATTGACTAGTAGGAGATCCCACCTTTTAAATGCCGTACATGTATTCCAATTTCGTTCAAAGGATTCCCCACGATGGGGCTCACAAAGCTAAAAGAAATTGGATCAACACCGCTCGGTACCCCATAATCTTGCCAAACTTACTGTTTTGGGAATCGCTGCCATTATTGAGTAGTAGGAGATCCTAGCTCTTAAATGCAGTACTTGTATTCCAAATTCGTTCAAAGGGGATCACAAAGCTAAAAGAAATTGGATTATCACCGCTCGGTACCCCGTAATCTTGCCAAGCTTACTTTTTTGGGAATCGCTGCCACTTATTGAGTAGTAGGAGATCCTTCCTTTTAAATGCCGAATGTGGACTCCGAATTCGTTCAACGGACTCGCCACGATGGGGCTCACAACACTAAAAGAAATTGGGTCCTCAACATTCGGCACCCAAGAATCTTGGCAAGTCTACATTTTTAGGGAATCGCTACCACTTATTGAGCTATTAGGAGATCCTACCTTTTAAATACCGTATTTGGATTCCAAATTCATTAAAAGGATTCCCCATGATAGGGCTTACAAAGCTAAAAGAAATTGGATCCTCACCGCTCGGTACCCCATAATCTTGCCAATCTTACTTTTTTGGGAATCTCTGGCACTTACTGAGCTAGAAGGAGATCCTACCTTTTAAATGCCGTACTTGTATTCCAATTTCGTTCAAAGGATTCCCCACGATGGGGCTCACAAAGCTAAAAGAAATTGGATCATCACCGCTCGTTACCCCGTAATCTTGCCAAGCTTACTTTTTTGGGAATCGCTGCCACTTATTGAGTAGTAGGAGACCCTTCCTTATAAATGCCGAATTTGGACTCCGAATTCGTTCAAAGCACTCGCCACGATGGGGCTCACAACACTAAAAGAAATTGGGTCCTCAACATTCGGCACCCAAGAATCTTGGCAAGTCTAAATTTTTAGGGAATCGCTACCACTTATTGAGCTAGTAGGAGATCCTACCTTTTAAATGCCGTACTTCTATTCCAATTTCGTTCAAAGGATTCCCCACGATGGAGCTCACAAAGCTAAAACAAATTGGATCATCACCGCTCGGTACCCCATAATCTTGCCAAGCCTTACTTTTTGGGGAATCGCTGCCACTTATTGAGTAGTAGGAGATCCTACCTTTTAAATGCCGTACTTCTATTCCAATTTCGTTCAAAGGATTCCCCGCGATGGGGCTCACAAAGCTAAAAGAAATTGGATCATTGGCGCTAGGTACCCTATAATCTTGCCAAGCTTACTTTTTTGGGAATCGCTTCCACTTATTGAGTAGTAGGAGATCCTACCTTTTAAATGCCGTACTAGTATTCCAATTTCGTTCAAAGGATTCCCCACGATGGGGCTCACAAAGCTAAAAGAAATTGGATCATCACCGCTCGTTACCCCGTAATCTTGCCAAGCTTACTTTTTGGGAATCGCTGCCACTTACTGAGCTAGAAGGAGATCCTACCTTTTAAATGCCGAATTTGGATTCCGAATTCGTTCAAAGGATTCCCCACGATGGGGCTCACAAAGCTAAAAGAAATTGGATCATTGGCGCTAGGTACCCTATAATCTAGCCAAGCTTACTTTTTGGGAATCGCTTCCACTTATTGAGTAGTAGGAGATCCCACCTTTTAAATGCCGTACTTGTATTCCAATTTCGTTCAAAGGATTCCCCACGATGGCGCTCACAAAGCTAAAAGAAATTGGATCATCACCGCTCGTTACCTCGTAATCTTGCCAAGCTTACTTTTTTTGGGAATCGCTGCCACTTATTAAGTAGTAGGAGACCCTTCCTTTTAAATGCCGAATTTGGACTCCGAATTCGTTCAAAGGACTCACTACGATGGGGCTCACAACACTAAAAGAAATTGGGTCCTCAACATTCGGCACCCAAGAATCTTGGCAAGTCTACATTTTTAGGGAATCGCTACCACTTATTGAGCTATTAGGAGATCCTACCTTTTAAATACCGTATTTGGATTCCAAATTCATTAAAAGGATTCCCCATGATAGGGCTTACAAAGCTAAAAGAAATTGGATCATCACCGCTCGGTACCCCGTATCTTAATCCGTAATCTGCCAATCTTACTTTTTGGGAATCTCTGGCACTTACTGAGCTAGAAGGAGATCCTACCTTTTAAATGCCGAATTTGGATTCCGAATTCGTTCAAAGGATTCCCCACGATGGGGCTCACAAAGCTAAAAGATATTGGATCATTGGCGCTAGGTACCCTATAATCTTGCCAAGCTTACTTTTTTGCAACTTAATGAGTAGTAGGAGATCCTACCTTTTAAATGCCGTACTTGTATTCCAAATTCGTTCAAAGGATTCCCCACGATGGGGCTCACAAAGCTAAAAGAAATTGGATCATCACCGCTCGGTACCCGGTAATCTTGCCAAGCTTACTGTTTTGGGAATCGCTGCCATTATTGAGTAGAAGGAGGTCCTAACTTTAAAATGCCGTACTTGTATTCCAAATTCGTTCAAAGTATTCCCACTATGGGGCTCACAAAGCTAAAAGAAATTGGATCATCACCGCTCGGTACCCCGTAATCTTGCCAAGCTTACTGTTTTGGGAATCGCTGCCATTATTGAGTAGTAGGAGATCCTAGCTTTTAAATGCCGTACTTGTATTCCAAATTCGTTCAAAGGATTCCCCACGATGGGGCTCACAAAGCTAAAAGAAATTGGATCAACACAGCTCGGTACCCCGTAATCTTGCCAAGCTTACTGTTTTGGGAATCGCTGCCATTATTGAGTAGTAGGAGATCCTACCTTTTAAATGCTGTACTTGTATTCCAAATTCGTTCAAAGGATTCCCCATGATGGGGCTCACAAAGCTAAAAAAAGTGGATCATTGGCGCTAGGTACCCTATAATCTTGCCAAGCGTACTTTTTATGGAATCATTGCCACTTATTGAGCTAGTAGGAGATCCTACCATTTACATGCCGTATTTAGATTCCAAATTTTTTCAAAGGATTCTCCACAATGGAGCTCACAAAACTAAAAAAAATTGGGTCCACAATATGCGGCACCCAATAATCTTGCCAAGACTACTTTTTTAGGGAATCGCTGCCACTTATTGAGCTAGTAGGAGATCCTACCTTTTAAGTGCCGTATTAAGATTCCAAATTTGTTTAAAGTATTCTCCACGATGGGGCTCTCACAGCTAAAAGAAATTCGTTCATCATCATTCGGCACCCAATAATCGTGCAAAGCTTACTTTTTTTTGGGAATCGCTGGTACTTATTGAGGTAGGATGAGATCCCACATTTTAAATACCGTATTTGGATTGCTAATTCGTTAAAAGGATTCCCCACGATGGGGCTCATAAAGCTAAAAGAAATTGGATCATCACCGTTCAGTAACCCACAATCTTCCAAGAGCAATTAGGAGACCCTACCGTTTAAGTGCGGTATTTAGATTCCAAATTTGTTCAAAGGATTCTCCACGATGCGGCTCCCGAAGCAAAAAGGATACCGCTCTGTACCCTAGAATGTTGCCAAGCTTACTTTTTAGGGAATCGCTGCCACTTATTGAGCTAGTAGGAGATCCTACCTTTTTAATGCCGTATTTAGATTCAAATTTGTTCAAAGGATTCTCCATAATGGGCCTCCCAAAGCTAAAAGAAATTGGATCATCACCGCTCTGTACCCTATTATCTTGCCAAGACTATTTTTTAAGGAATCGCTGAAACTTATTGAACTTAATATTTTGTTAATCGCTTCCACTTATTGAGCTAGTAGGAGATCCTACCATTTAAATAAAGATAAAAGGGTACAGCTTGATACCCTATAATGTTGCCAAACTTAATTTTTAGTTAATCGCTTCCACTTACTGAGCTAGTAAGAGATCCTACCATTTAAATGCCGTATTTATTTTCCAAATTCGTTTAAAGAAATCGCCACGATGGGGCTCACAGCGCTGAAGGAAATTGGGTCATCAACGTTCGGCACCCTATAATATTGCCAAGCTTACTTTTTAGGGAATCGATGCGACTTATTGAGCTAGTTGGAGATCCTACCTTTTCACAATGATGGTGCTCACAAAACGACAAGAAACTGGGTCCTCCACATTGGCCACACGATAATCTTGCAAGACTACTTTTTTAGGGAATCGCTGACACTTATTGAGCTGGTAGAAGATCCTACCTTTCAAATGCGGTATTTAAATTCTAAATTTGTTCAAAGGATTCTCCACGATGGGGCTAATAAAGCTAAAGGGGTACCGCTTGATACCCTATAATCTTAACAAACTTAATTTTTAGTTAGTCGCTTCCACTTGTTGAGCTAGTAGGAGATCCTACTATTTAAATGCCGTATTTATTTTCCAAATTCGTTTAAAGAAATCGCAACGATGGGGCTCACAACGCTGAAAGAAATTGGGTCATCAAGGTTCGGCACCCTATAATATTGCCAATCGTTCTTTTTATAGAATCGCTGCCACATATTGAGCTAGTAGGAGATCCTACATTTTACATGCCGTATTTAGATTCCAAATGCTGTCAAAGAATTCTAGTCGATGGGGTTCACAAACCTAAAAGAAATTGGGTCATCACCGCTCTGTCCACTATAATGTTGCCATGCTTATTTTTTAGTTAATCGTTGCCGATTATTGAGCTAGTAGGAGATCCTGCCCTTTAAATGCCGTCTTTATTTTCCAAATTCGTTTAAAGAATTCGCCACTATGGGGCTCACAACGCTGAAAGAAATTGGGTCATCAACGTTCGGCACCCTATAATATTGCCAAGCGTACTTTTATACAATCGCTGCCACATATTGAGCTAGTAGGAGATCCTACATTTTACATGCCGTATTTAGATTCCAAATGCTGTCAAAGAATTCTAGTCGATGGGGTTCACAAACCTAAAAGAAATTGGATCATCACCGCTCTGTACCCTATAATCTTGCCAAGCTTACTTTTTAGTTAATCGCTTCCACTTATTGAGCTAGTAGGAGATCATACCATTTAAATGCCGTATTTATTTTCTAAATTCGTTTAAAGAAATCGCCATGATGGGGCTCACAGCGATAAAAAAATTGGGTCATCTACGTTCGGAACCCTATAATATTGCCAAGCGTACTTTTTAGGGAATCGTTGCGACTTATGGAGCTAGTAGGAGATCCTACCTTTTCACAATGATGGTGCTCACAAAACGAAAAGAAACTGGGTCCTCCACATTGGCCACCCAATAATCTTGCCAAGACTACTTTTTTAGGGAATCGCTGACACTTATTGAGCTGGTAGAAGATCCTACCTTTTAAATGCGGTATTTAGATTCCAAATTTGTTCTAAGGATTCTCCACGATGGGGCTAATAAAGCTAAAAGGGTACCGCTTAATACTCTATAATCTTGCCAAACTTAATTTTTAGTTAATCGCTTCCACTTATTGAGCTAGTAGGAGATCCTACCATTTAAATGCTGTATTTATTTTCCAAATTCGTTTAAAGAATTCGACACGATGGGGCTCACAACGCTAAAAGAAGTTGGGTCATCAACGTCCGGCACCCAATAATCTTGCCAAGACTACTTTTTTAGTGAATCGCTGCCACTTATTGAGCTAGTAGGAGATCCTACCTTTTCAATGCGGTATTTAGATTACAAATTTGTTCAAAGGGTTTCTCCACCTTAGGGTTCACAATGCTAAATGAAATTGGGTCATAAACGTTCGGCACCCAATATTCTTGCAACGATTTCTTTTTTAAGGAAACGCTGCTGACTATTGAACTAGTAGGAGATCCTACCTTTTAAATGCAGTCTTTAGATTCCAGTTTCAGCCAAAAAATTCTTGACGATGAGGCTCACAAAGCTAAAAGAAGTTGGGTCATCACCGTCCGGCACCCAATAATCTTGCCAAGCTTACTTTTTAGGGAATTGATGCGACTTAGTGAGCTAGTAGGAGATCCTACCAATTAACCGCCGTCTTTATTTGCCAAATTCATTTAATGAAATTGCCACGATGGGGCTCACAACGCTGAAAGAAATTGGGTCATAAACGTTCGGCACCCAATATTCTTGCAACGATTTCTTTTTTAAGGAAACGCTGCTAATTATTGAGCTAGTAGGAGATCCTACCTTTTAAATGCAGTCTTTAGATTCCAATTTCTGTCAAAAATTCTTGACGATGATGCTCACAACGCTGAAAGAAATTGGGTCATCAACGTTCGGCACCCAATAATCTTGCCAAGCATACTTTTTATAGAATCGCTGCCACATATTGAGCTAGTAGGAGATCCTACATTTTACATTTCGTATTTAGATTCCAATTTCTGTCAAAGAATTCAAATCGACGGGGTTCACAAACCTAAAAGAAATTGGATCATCACCGCTCTGTACCCTATAATCATGCAAAGCTTACTTTTTAGGGAATCGCTGACACTTATTGAGCTAGTAGGAGATCTTACCTCTTAACTGCTGTATTTAGATTCCAAATTTGTTCAAAGGATTCTCCGCGATGGGGCTAACAAAGCTAAAAGTGTACCGCTTGATACCCTATAATCTTGCCAAGCTTATTTTTTAGTTAATCGCTTCCACTTATGATCTAGTAGGAGATCCTACCATTTAAATGCCGTATTTATTTTCCAAATTCGTTTAAAGAATTCGCCACGATGTGACTCACAACGCTGCAAGAAATTGGGTCATCAACTTTCGGCACCCTATAATATTGCCAAGCGTACTTTTTATAGAATCGCTGCCACATATTGAGCTAGTAGGAGATCCTACATATTACATGCCGTATTTAGATTCCAAATCCTGTTAAAGAATTCTAGTCGATGGGGTTCACAAACCTAAAAAAATTGGGTCATCACCGCTCTGTACACTATAATCTTGCCATGCTTAATTTTTAGTGAATCGCTGAAACTTATTGAGCTAGTAGGAGATCCTGCCCTTTAAATGCCGTATTTATTTTCCAAATTCGTTTAAAGAATTCGCCACTATGGGGCTCACAACGCTGAAAGAAATTGGGTCGTCAACGTTCGGCACCCAATAATCTTGCCAAGCTTACTTTTTATGGAATCGGTTCGACTTATTGAGCTAGTAGGAGATCGGAGATAATCGATTCCACTTACTGAGCTAGTAGGAGATCCTACCATTTAAATGCCGTATTTATTTTCCAAATTCGTTTAAAGAAATCGCCAAGATGGGGCTCACAGCGCTGAAAGAAATTGGGTCATCAACGTTCGGAACCCTATAATATTGCCAACAGTACTTTTTAAGGAATCGGTGCGACTTATTGAGCTAGTAGGAGATCGGAGATAATCGATTCCACTAATTGAGCTAGTAGGAGATCCTACCATTTAAATGCCATATTTATTTTCCAAATTCGTTTAAAGAAATCGCCAAGATGGGGCTCACAGCGCTGAAAGAAATTGGGTCATCAACGTTCGGCACACTATAATCTTGCCAAGAGTACTTTTTATAGAATCGCTGCCACATATTGAGCTAGTAGGAGATCCTACATTTTACATGCCGTATTTAGATTCCAAATGCTGTCAAAGAATTCTAGTCGATGGGGTTCACAAACCTAAAAGAAATTCGACCATCACCGCTCTGTAACCTATAATCTTGCCAAGCTTACTTTTTAGTTAATCGCTTCCACTTATTGAGCTAGTAGGAGATCCTACCAATTAAATGCCGTATTTGCTTTCCAAATTCGTTTAAAGAAATCGCCACGATGGGGCTCACAGCGCTGAAAGAAATTGGGTCATCAACGTTCGGAACCCTATAATATTGCCAAGAGTACTTTTTAAGGAATCGGTGCGACTTATTGAGCTAGTAGGAGATCGGAGATAATCGATTCCACTAATTGAGCTAGTAGGAGATGCTACCATTTAAATGCCGTATTTATTTTCCAAATTCCTTTAAAGAAATCGCCAAGATGGGGCTCACAGCGCTGAAAGAAATTGGGTCATCAACGTTCGGCACACTATAATCTTGCCAAGAGTACTTTTTATAGAATCGCTGCCACATATTGAGCTAGTAGGAGATCCTACATTTTACATGCCGTATTTAGATTCCAAATGCTGTCAAAGAATTCTAGTCGATGGGGTTCACAAACCTAAAAGAAATTCGACCATCACCGCTCTGTACCCTATAATCCTGCCAAGCTTACTTTTTAGTTAATCGCTTCCACTTATTGAGCTAGTAGGAGATCCTACCAATTAAATGCCGTATTTACTTTCCAAATTCGTTTAAAGAAATCGCCACGATGGGGCTCACAGCGTTGAAAGAAATTGGGTCATCAACGTTCGGCACCCTATAATATTGCCAAGCGTACTTTTTATACAATCGCTGCCACATATTGAGCTAGTAGGAGATCCTACATTTTACATGCCGTATTTAGAGACCATTTCTGTCAAAAAAATCTTGACGATGAGGCTCACAAAGCTAAAAGAGTTGGGTCATCAACGTTCGGCACCCAATAATCTTGCCAAGACTACTTTTTTAGTGAATCGCTGCCACTTATTGAGCTTGTAGGAGATCCTACCTTTTCAATGCGGTATTTAGATTCCAAATTTGTTCAAAGGGTTTCTCCCCCTTAGGGTTCACAATGCTAAATGAAATTGGGTCATAAACGTTCGGCACCCAATATTCTTGCATCGATTTCTTTTTAGGGAATCGCTGCTACTTATTGAGCTAGTAGAAGATCCTACCTTTTAAATGCAGTCTTTAGATTCCAATTTCTGTCAAAAAATTCTTGACGATGAGGCTCACAAAGCTAGAAGAAGTTGGGTCATCAACGTCCGACACCCAATAATTTTGCCAAGACTACTTTTTTAGTGAATCGCTGCCACTCATTGAACTAGTAGGAGATCCTACCTTTTCAATGCGGTATTTAGATTCCAAATTTGTTCAAAGGATTCTCCACCGCTCGTTACCCTATAATATTGCCAAGCGTTCTTTTTATAGAATCGCTGCCACATATTGAGCTAGTAGGAGATCCTACATATTACATGCCGTATTTAGATTCCAAATGCTGTCAAAGAATTCTAGTCGATGGGGTTCACAAACCTAAAAGAAATTGGATCATCACCGCTCTGTACCCTATAATCTTGCCAAGCTTACTTTTTAGTGAATCGCTGCCACTTACTGAGCTAGTAGGAGATCCTACCATTTAAATGCCGTATTTAATTCCCAAATTCGTTTAAAGAAATCGCCACGATGGGGCTAACAATGCTGAAAGAAATTGGGTCATCAACGTTCGGCACCCTATAATATTGCCAAGCCTACTTTTTAGGGAATCGATGCGACTTATTGAGCTAGTAGGAGATCCTACCTTTTCACAATGATGATGCTCACAAAACGAAAAGAAACTGGGTCCTCCACATTGGCCACCCAATAATCTTGCCAAGACTACTTTTTTAGGGAATCGCTGACACTTATTGAGCTGGTAGAAGATCCTACCTTTTAAATGCGGTATTTAGATTCCAAATTTGTTCAAAGGATTCTCCACGATGGGGCTAATAAAGCTAAAGGGGTACCGCTTGATACCCTATAATCTTGCCAAACTTAATTTTTAGTTAATCGTTTCCACTTATTGAGCTAGTAGGAGATCCTACCATTTAATTGCCTTATTTATTTTCCAAATTCGTTTAAAGAAATCGCCACGATGGGGCTCACAACGCTGAAAGAAATTGGGTCATCAACGTTCGGCACCCTATAATATTGCCAAGCGTTCTTTTTATAGAATCGCTGCCACATATTGAGCTAGTAGGAGATCCTACATTTTACATGCCGTATTTAGATTCCAAATGTTGTCAAAGAATTCTAGTCGATGGGGTTCACAAACCTAAAAGAAATTGGGTCATCACCGCTCTGTACACTATAATCTTGCCATGCTTATTTTCAGTTAATCGCTGCCGATTATTGAGCTAGTAGGAGATCCTGCCCTTTAAATGCCGTATTTATTTTCCAAATTCGTTTAAAGAATTCGCCACTTTGGGGGTCACAACGCTGAAAGAAATTGGGTCATCAACGTTCGGCACCCAATAATCTTGCCAAGCGTACTTTTATAGAGTCGCTGCCACATATTGAGCTAGTAGGAGATCCTACATTTTACATGCCGTATTTAGATTCCAAATGCTGTCAAAGAATTCTAGTCGATGGGGTTCACAAACCTAAAAGAAATTGGGTCATCACCGTTCTGTACACTATAATCTTGCCATGCTTATTTTTAGTGAATCGCTGCCACTTATTGAGCTAGTAGGAGATCCTACCATTTAAATGCCGTATTTATTTTCCAAATTCGTTTAAAGAAATCGCCACGATGGGGCTCACAGCGCTGAAAGAAATTGGGTCATCAACGTTCGGCACCCTATAATATTGCCAAGCGTACTTTTTAGGGAATCGATGCGACTTATTTAGCTAGTAGGAGATCCTACCTTTTCACAATGATGATGCTCGCAAAACGAGAAGAAACTGGGTCCTCCACATTTGCCACCCAATAATCTTGCCAAGACTACTTTTTGGGAATCGCTGACACTTATTGAGCTGGTAGAAGATCCTAGCTTTTAAATGCGGTATTTAGATTCCAAATTTGTTCAAAGGATTCTCCACGATGGGGCTAATAAAGCTAAAGGGGTACCGCTTGATACCCTATAATCTTGCCAAACTTAATTTTTAGTTAATCGTTTCCACTTATTGAGCTAGTAGGAGATCCTACCATTTAAATGCCGTATTTATTTTCCAAATTCGTTTAAAGAAATCGCCATGATGGGGGTCACAACGCTGAAAGAAATTGGGTCATCAACGTGCGGCACCCTATAATATTGCCAAGCGTTCTTTTTATAGAATCGCTGCCACATATTGAGCTAGAAGGAGATCCTACATATTACATGCCGTATTTAGATTCCAAATGCTGTCAAAGAATTCTAGTCGATGGGGTTCACAAACCTAAAAGAAATTGGATCATCACCGCTCTGTACCCTATAATCTTGCCAAGCTTACTTTTTAGGGAATCGCTGACACTTATAGAGCTAGTAGGAGATCCAACCTTTTAACTGCTGTATTTAGATTCCAACTTTGTTCAAAGGATTCTCCACGATGGGGCTAACAACGCTGAAAGAAATGGGGTCATCAACGTTCGGCACCCTATAATATTGCCAAGCGTACTTTTTAGGGAATCGATGCGACTTATTTAGCTAGTAGGAGATCCTAACTTTTCACAATGATGATGCTCGCAAAACGAAAAGAAACTGGGTCCTCCACATTGGCCACCCAATAATCTTGCCAAGACTACTTTTTTAGGGAATCGCTGATACTTATTGAGCTGGTAGAAGATCCTACCTTTTAAATGCGGTATTTAGATTCCAAATTTGTTCAAAGGATTCTTCACGATGGGGCTAACAAAGCTAGAAGGGTACCGCTTGATACCCTATAATCTTGCCAAGCTTACTTTTTAGGGAATCGCTGACACTTATAGAGCTAGTAGGAGATCCAACCTTTTAACTGCTGTATTTAGATTCCAACTTTGTTCAAAGGATTCTCCACGATGGGGCTCACAACGCTGAAAGAAATTGGGTCATCAACGTTCGGCACCCTATAATATTGCCAAGCGTTCTTTTTATAGAATCGCTGCCACATATTGAGCTAGAAGGAGATCCTACATATTACATGCCGTATTTAGATTCCAAATGTTGTCAAAGAATTCTAGTCGATGGGGTTCACAAACCTAAAAGAAATTGGGTCATCACCGCTCTGTACACTATAATCTTGCCATGCTTATTTTTAGTTAATCGCTGCCGATTATTGAGCTAGTAGGAGATCCTGCCCTTTAAATGCCGTATTTATTTTCCAAATTCGTTTAAAGAATTCGCCACTTTGGGGGTCACAACGCTGAAAGAAATTGGGTCATCAACGTTCGGCACCCAATAATCTTGCCAAGCGTTCTTTTTATAGAGTCGCTGCCACATATTGAGCTAGTAGGAGATCCTACATTTTACATGCCGTATTTAGATTCCAAATGCTGTCAAAGAATTCTAGTCGATGGGGTTCACAAACCTAAAAGAAATTGGGTCATCACCGTTCTGTACACTATAATCTTGCCATGCTTATTTTTAGTGAATCGCTGCCACTTATTGAGCTAGTAGGAGATCCTACCATTTAAATGCCGTATTTATTTTCCAAATTCGTTTAAAGAAATCGCCACGATGGGGCTCACAGCGCTGAAAGAAATTGGGTCATCAACGTTCGGCACCCTATAATATTGCCAAGCGTACTTTTTAGGGAATCGATGCGACTTATTTAGCTAGTAGGAGATCCTACCTTTTCACAATGATGATGCTCGCAAAACGAGAAGAAACTGGGTCCTCCACATTTGCCACCCAATAATCTTGCCAAGACTACTTTTTTGGGAATCGCTGACACTTATTGAGCTGGTAGAAGATCCTAGCTTTTAAATGCGGTATTTAGATTCCAAATTTGTTCAAAGGATTCTCCACGATGGGGCTAATAAAGCTAAAGGGGTACCGCTTGATACCCTATAATCTTGCCAAACTTAATTTTTAGTTAATCGTTTCCACTTATTGAGCTAGTAGGAGATCCTACCATTTAAATGCCGTATTTATTTTCCAAATTCGTTTAAAGAAATCGCCATGATGGGGGTCACAACGCTGAAAGAAATTGGGTCATCAACGTTCGGCACCCTATAATATTGCCAAGCGTTCTTTTTATAGAATCGCTGCCACATATTGAGCTAGAAGGAGATCCTACATATTACATGCCGTATTTAGATTCCAAATGCTGTCAAAGAATTCTAGTCGATGGGGTTCACAAACCTAAAAGAAATTGGATCATCACCGCTCTGTACCCTATAATCTTGCCAAGCTTACTTTTTAGGGAATCGCTGACACTTATAGAGCTAGTAGGAGATCCAACCTTTTAACTGCTGTATTTAGATTCCAACTTTGTTCAAAGGATTCTCCACGATGGGGCTAACAACGCTGAAAGAAATGGGGTCATCAACGTTCGGCACCCTATAATATTGCCAAGCGTACTTTTTAGGGAATCGATGCGACTTATTTAGCTAGTAGGAGATCCTAACTTTTCACAATGATGATGCTCGCAAAACGAAAAGAAACTGGGTCCTCCACATTGGCCACCCAATAATCTTGCCAAGACTACTTTTTTAGGGAATCGCTGATACTTATTGAGCTGGTAGAAGATCCTACCTTTTAAATGCGGTATTTAGATTCCAAATTTGTTCAAAGGATTCTCCACGATGGGGCTAACAAAGCTAAAAGGGTACCGCATGATACCCTATAATCTTGCCAAACTTAATTTTTAGTTATTCGCTTCTACTTATTGAGCTAGTAGGAGATCCTACCATTTAAATGCCGTATTTATTTTCCAAATTCGTTTAAATAATCGCCACGATGGGGCTCACAACGCTGAAAGAAATTGGGTCATCAACGTTCGGCACCCTATAATATTGCCAAGCGTACTTTTTAGGGAATCGATGCGACTTATTGAGCTAGTAGGAGATCCTACCTTTTCACAATGATGATGCTCACAAAACGAAAAGAAACTGGGTCCTCCACATTGGCCACCCAATAATCTTGCCAAGACTACTTTTTTAGGGAATCGCTGACACTTATTGAGCTGGTAGAAGATCCTACCTTTGAAATGCGGTATTTAGATTCCAAATTTGTTCAAAGGATTCTCCACGATGGGGCTAATAAAGCTAAAGGGGTACCGCTTGATACCCTATAATCTTGCCAAACTTAATTTTTAGTTATTCGCTTCTACTTATTGAGCTAGTAGGAGATCCTACCATTTAAATGCCGTATTTATTTTCCAAATTCGTTTCAAGAATTTGCCACGATGGGGCTCACAAAGCTAAAAGAAATTGGGTCATCAACTTTCAGCACCCTATAATATTGCCAAGGGTACTTTTTATAGAATCGCTGCCACATATTGAGCTAGTAGGAGATCCTACATTTTACATGCCGTATTTAAATTCCAAATGTTGTCAAAGAATTCTAGTCGATGGGTTTCACAAACCTAAAAGAAATTGGATCATCACCGCTGTGTACCCTATAATCTTGCCAAGCTTACTCTTTAGTGAATCGCTGCCACTTATTGAGCTAGAAGGAGATCCTGCCCTTTAAATGCCGTATTTATTTTCCAAATTCGTTTAAAGAAATCGCCACGATGGGGCTAACAATGCTGAAAGAAATTGGGTCATCAACGTTCGGCACCCTATAATATTGCCAAGCGTACTTTTTAGGGAATCGATGCGACTTATTGAGCTAGTAGGAGATCCTACCTTTTCACAATGATGATGCTCACAAAACGAAAAGAAACTGGGTCCTCCACATTGGCCACCCAATAATCTTGCCAAGACTACTTTTTTAGGGAATCGCTGACACTTATTGAGCTGGTAGAAGATCCTACCTTTTAAATGCGGTATTTAGATTCCAAATTTGTTCAAAGGATTCTCCACGATGGGGCTAACAAAGCTAAAAGGGTACCGCTTGATACCCTATAATCTTGCCAAACTTAATTTTTAGTTATTCGCTTCTACTTATTGAGCTAGTAGGAGATCATACCATTTAAATGCCGTATTTATTTTCCAAATTCGTTTAAAGAATTCGCCACGATGGGGCTCACGCTGAAAGAAATTGGGTCATCAACGTTCAGCACCCTATAATATTGCCAAGGGTACTTTTTATAGAATCGCTGCCACATATTGAGCTAGTAGGAGATCCTACATATTACATGCCGTATTTAGATTCCAAATGCTGTCAAAGAATTGTAGTCGATGGGGTTCACAAACCTAAAAGAAATTGGATCATCACCGCTGTGTACCCTATAATCTTGCCAAGCTTACTCTTTAGTGAATCGCTGCCACTTATTGAGCTAGAAGGAGATCCTACCATTTAAATGCCGTATTTATTTTCCAAATTCGTTTAAAGAAATCGCCACGATGGGGCTAACAATGCTGAAAGAAATTGGGTCATCAACGTTCGGCACCCTATAATATTGCCAAGCGTACTTTTTAGGGAATCGATGCGACTTATTGAGCTAGTAGGAGATCCTACCTTTTCACAATGATGATGCTCACAAAACGAAAAGAAACTGGGTCCTCCACATTGGCCACCCAATAATCTTGCCAAGACTACTTTTTTAGGGAATCGCTGACACTTATTGAGCTGGTAGAAGATCCTACCTTTTAAATGCGGTATTTAGATTCCAAATTTGTTCAAAGGATTCTCCACGATGGGGCTAACAAAGCTAAAAGGGTACCGCTTGATACCCTAGAATCTTGCCAAACTTAATTTTTAGTTATTCGCTTCTACTTATTGAGCTAGTAGGAGATCATACCATTTAAATGCCGTATTTATTTTCCAAATTCGTTTAAAGAATTCGCCACGATGGGGCTCACGCTGAAAGAAATTGGGTCATCAACGTTCGGCACCCAATAATCTTGCCAAGCGTACTTTATATAGAATCGCTGCCACATATTGAGCAAGTAGGAGATCCTACATTTTACATGCCGTATTTAGATTCCAAATGTTGTCAAAGAATTCTAGTCGATGGGTTTCACAAACCTAAAAGAAATTGGGTCATCACCGCTCTGTACACTATAATCTTGCCATGCTTATTTTTAGTTAATCGCTGCCGATTATTGAGCTAGTAGGAGATCCTGCCCTTTAAATGCCGTATTTATTTTCCAAATTCGTTTAAAGAAATCGCCACGATGGGGCTAACAATGCTGAAAGAAATTGGGTCATCAACGTTCGGCACCCTATAATATTGCCAAGCGTACTTTTTAGGGAATCGATGCGACTTATTGAGCTAGTAGGAGATCCTACCTTTTCACAATGATGATGCTCACAAAACGAAAAGAAACTGGGTCCTCCACATTGGCCACCCAATAATCTTGCCAAGACTACTTTTTTAGGGAATCGCTGACACTTATTGAGCTGGTAGAAGATCCTACCTTTTAAATGCGGTATTTAGATTCCAAATTTGTTCAAAGGATTCTCCACGATGGGGCTAATAAAGCTAAAGGGGTACCGCTTGATACCCTATAATCTTGCCAAACTTAATTTTTAGTTATTCGCTTCTACTTATTGAGCTAGTAGGAGATCCTACCATTTAAATGCCGTATTTATTTTCCAAATTCGTTTAAAGAAATAGCCACGATGGGGCTCACAAAGCTAAAAGAAATTGGGTCATCAACGTTCGGCACCCTATAATATTGCCAAGGGTACTTTTTATAGAATCGCTGCCACATATTGAGCTAGTAGGAGATCCTACATTTTACATGCCGTATTTAGATTCCAAATGTTGTCAAAGAATTCTAGTCGATGGGTTTCACAAACCTAAAAGAAATTGGGTCATCACCGCTCTGTACACTATAATCTTGCCATGCTTATTTTTAGTTAATCGCTGCCGATTATTGAGCTAGTAGGAGATCCTGCCCTTTAAATGCCGTATTTATTTTCCAAATTCGTTTAAAGAATTCGCCACTATGGGGTCACAACGCTGAAAGAAATTGGGTCATCAACGTTCGGCACCCAATAATCTTGCCAAGCGTACTTTATATAGAATCGCTGCCACATATTGAGCAAGTAGGAGATCCTACATTTTACATGCCGTATTTAGATTCCAAATGTTGTCAAAGAATTCTAGTCGATGGGTTTCACAAACCTAAAAGAAATTGGGTCATCACCGCTCTGTACACTATAATCTTGCCATGCTTATTTTTAGTTAATCGCTGCCGATTATTGAGCTAGTAGGAGATCCTGCCCTTTAAATGCCGTATTTATTTTCCAAATTCGTTTAAAGAAATCGCCACGATGGGGCTAACAATGCTGAAAGAAATTGGGTCATCAACGTTCGGCACCCTATAATATTGCCAAGCGTACTTTTTAGGGAATCGATGCGACTTATTGAGCTAGTAGGAGATCCTACCTTTTCACAATGATGATGCTCACAAAACGAAAAGAAACTGGGTCCTCCACATTGGCCACCCAATAATCTTGCCAAGACTACTTTTTTATGGAATCGCTGACACTTATTGAGCTGGTAGAAGATCCTACCTTTTAAATGCGGTATTTATATTCCAAATTTGTTCAAAGGATTCTCCACGATGGGGCTAATAAAGCTAAAGTGTACTAAAGCTATAATATTGCCAAGCGTACTTTTTAGGGAATCGATGCGACTTATTGAGCTAGTAGGAGATCCTACCTTTTCACAATGATGATGCTCACAAAACGAAAAGAAACTGGGTCCTCCACATTGGCCACCCAATAATCTTGCCAAGACTACTTTTTTAGGGAATCGCTGACACTTATTGAGCTGGTAGAAGATCCTACCTTTTAAATGCGGTATTTATATTCCAAATTTGTTCAAAGGATTCTCCACGATGGGGCTAATAAAGCTAAAGGGGTACTGCTTGATACCCTATAATCTTGCCAAACTTAATTTTTAGTTATTCGCTTCTACTTATTGAGCTAGTAGGAGATCCTACCATTTAAATGCCGTATTTATTTTCCAAATTCGTTTAAAGAATTCGCCACTATGGGGGTCACAACGCTGAAAGAAATTGGGTCATCAACGTTCGGCACCCAATAATCTTGCCAAGCGTACTTTATATAGAATCGCTGCCACATATTGAGCAAGTAGGAGATCCTACATTTTACATGCCGTATTTAGATTCCAAATGTTGTCAAAGAATTCTAGTCGATGGGCTTCACAAACCTAAAAGAAATTGGGTCATCACCGCTCTGTACACTATAATCTTGCCATGCTTATTTTTAGTTAATCGCTGCCGATTATTGAGCTAGTAGGAGATCCTGCCCTTTAAATGCCGTATTTATTTTCCAAATTCGTTTAAAGAAATCGCCACGATGGGGCTCACAACGCTGAAAGAAATTGGGTCATCAACGTTCGGCACCCTATAATATTGCCAAGCGTACTTTTTAGGGAATCGATGCGACTTATTGAGCTAGTAGGAGATCCTACCTTTTCACAATGATGATGCTCACAAAACGAAAAGAAACTGGGTCCTCCACATTGGCCACCCAATAATCTTGCCAAGACTACTTTTTTTATGGAATCGCTGACACTTATTGAGCTGGTAGAAGATCCTACCTTTTAAATGCGGTATTTATATTCCAAATTTGTTCAAAGGATTCTCCACGATGGGGCTAATAAAGCTAAAGTGTACTAAAGCTATAATATTGCCAAGCGTACTTTTTAGGGAATCGATGCGACTTATTGAGCTAGTAGGAGATCCTACCTTTTCACAATGATGATGCTCACAAAACGAAAAGAAACTGGGTCCTCCACATTGGCCACCCAATAATCTTGCCAAGACTACTTTTTTAGGGAATCGCTGACACTTATTGAGCTGGTAGAAGATCCTACCTTTTAAATGCGGTATTTATATTCCAAATTTGTTCAAAGGATTCTCCACGATGGGGCTAATAAAGCTAAAGGGGTACCGCTTGATACCCTATAATCTTGCCAAACTTAATTTTTAGTTATTCGCTTCTACTTATTGAGCTAGTAGGAGATCCTACCATTTAAATGCCGTATTTATTTTCCAAATTCGTTTAAAGAATTCGCCACGATGGGGCTCACGCTGAAAGAAATTGGGTCATCAACGTTCGGCACCCTATAATATTGCCAAGGGTACTTTTTATAGAATCGCTGCCACATATTGAGCTAGTAGGAGATCCTACATATTACATGCCGTATTTAGATTCCAAATGCTGTCAAAGAATTGTAGTCGATGGGGTTCACAAACCTAAAAGAAATTGGATCATCACCGCTGTGTACCCTATAATCTTGCCAAGCTTACTCTTTAGTGAATCGCTGCCACTTATTGAGCTAGAAGGAGATCCTACCATTTAAATGCCGTATTTATTTTCCAAATTCGTTTAAAGAAATCGCCACGATGGGGCTAACAATGCTGAAAGAAATTGGGTCATCAACGTTCGGCACCCTATAATATTGCCAAGCGTACTTTTTAGGGAATCGATGCGACTTATTGAGCTAGTAGGAGATCCTACCTTTTCACATTGATGATGCTCACAAAACGAAAAGAAACTGGGTCCTCCACATTGGCCACCCAATAATCTTGCCAAGACTACTTTTTTAGGGAATCGCTGACACTTATTGAGCTGGTAGAAGATCCTACCTTTTAAATGCGGTATTTAGATTCCAAATTTGTTCAAAGGATTCTCCACGATGGGGCTAAGAAAGCTAAAAGGGTACCGCTTGATACCCTATAATCTTGCCAAACTTAATTTTTAGTTATTCGCTTCTACTTATTGAGCTAGTAGGAGATCCTACCATTTAAATGCCGTATTTATTTTCCAAATTCTTTTAAAGAAATCGCCACGATGGGGCTCACAAAGCTAAAAGAAATTGGGTCATCAACGTTCGGCACCCTATAATATTGCCAAGGGTACTTTTTATAGAATCGCTGCCACATATTGAGCTAGTAGGAGATCCTACATATTACATGCCGTATTTAGATTCCAAATGCTGTCAAAGAATTCTAGTCGATGGGGTTCACAAACCTAAAAGAAATTGGATCATCACCGCTGTGTACCCTATAATCTTGCCAAGCTTACTCTTTAGTGAATCGCTGCCACTTATTGAGCTAGTAGGAGATCCTACATATTACATGCCGTATTTAGATTCCAAATGCTGTCAAAGAATTCTAGTCGATGGGGTTCACAAACCTAAAAGAAATTGGATCATCACCGCTCTGTACCCTATTATCTTGCCAAGCTTACTTTTTAGTGAAACGCTGCCACTTATTGAGCTAGTAGGAGATCCTACCATTTAAATGCCGTATTTATTTTCCAAATTCGTTTAAAGAAATCGCCACGATGGGGCTAACAATGCTGAAAGAAATTGGGTCATCAACGTTCGGCACCCTATAATATTGCCAAGCGTACTTTTTAGGGAATCGATGAGACTTATTGAGCTAGTAGGAGATCCTACCTTTTCACAATGATGATGCTCACAAAACGAAAAGAAACTGGGTCCTCCACATTGGCCACCCAATAATCTTGCCAAGACTACTTTTTTATGGAATCGCTGACACTTATTGAGCTGGTAGAAGATCCTACCTTTTAAATGCGGTATTTATATTCCAAATTTGTTCAAAGGATTCTCCACGATGGGGCTAATAAAGCTAAAGTGTACTAAAGCTATAATATTGCCAAGCGTACTTTTTAGGGAATCGATGCGACTTATTGAGCTAGTAGGAGATCCTACCTTTTCACAATGATGATGCTCACAAAACGAAAAGAAACTGGGTCCTCCACATTGGCCACCCAATAATCTTGCCAAGACTACTTTTTTAGGGAATCGCTGACACTTATTGAGCTGGTAGAAGATCCTACCTTTTAAATGCGGTATTTATATTCCAAATTTGTTCAAAGGATTCTCCACGATGGGGCTAATAAAGCTAAAGGGGTACCGCTTGATACCCTATAATCTTGCCAAACTTAATTTTTAGTTATCCGTTTCCACTTATTGAGCTAGAAGGAGATCCTACCATTTAAATGCCGTATTTATTTTCCAAATTCGTTTAAAGAAATCGCCACGATGGGGCTCACGCTGAAAGAAATTGGGTCATCAACGTTCGGCACCCTATAATATTGCCAAGGGTACTTTTTATAGAATCGCTGACACATATTGAGCTAGTAGGAGATCCTACATATTACATGCCGTATTTAGATTCCAAATGCTGTCAAAAAATTCTAGTCGATGGGGTTCACAAACCTAAAAGAAATTGGATCATCACCGCTCTGTACCCTATTATCTTGCCAAGCTTACTTTTTAGTGAATCGCTGCCACTTATTGAGCTAGTAGGAGATCCTGCCCTTTAAATGCCGTATTTATTTTCCAAATTCGTTTAAAGAAATCGCCACGATGGGGCTCACAAAGCTAAAAGAAATTGGGTCATCAACGTTCGGCACCCTATAATATTGCCAAGCGTACTTTTTATAGAATCTCTGCCACATATTGAGCTAGTAGGAGATCCTACATTTTACATGCCGTATTTAGATTCCAAATGTTGTCAAAGAATTCTAGTCGATGGGTTTCACAAACTTAAAAGAAATTGGGTCATCACCGCTCTGTACACTATAATCTTGCCATGCTTATTTTTAGTTAATCGCTGCCGATTATTGAGCTAGTAGGAGATCCTGCCCTTTAAATGCCGTATTTATTTTCCAAATTCGTTTAAAGAAATCGCCACGATGGGGCTAACAATGCTGAAAGAAATTGGGTCATCAACGTTCGGCACCCTATAATATTGCCAAGCGTACTTTTTAGGGAATCGATGCGACTTATTGAGCTAGTAGGAGATCCTACCTTTTCACAATGATGATGCTCACAAAACGAAAAGAAACTGGGTCCTCCACATTGGCCACCCAATAATCTTGCCAAGACTACTTTTTTAGGGAATCGCTGACACTTATTGAGCTGGTAGAAGATCCTACCTTTTAAATGCGGTATTTGTATTCCAAATTTGTTCAAAGGATTCTCCACGATGGGGCTAATAAAGCTAAAGGGGTACCGCTTGATACCCTATAATCTTGCCAAACTTAATTTTTAGTTATTCGCTTCTACTTATTGAGCTAGTAGGAGATCCTACCATTTAAATGCCGTATTTATTTTCCAAATTCGTTTAAAGAATTCGCCACGATGGGGCTCACGCTGAAAGAAATTGGGTCATCAACGTTCAGCACCCTATAATATTGCCAAGGGTACTTTTTATAGAATCGCTGCCACATATTGAGCTAGTAGGAGATCCTACATATTACATGCCGTATTTAGATTCCAAATGCTGTCAAAGAATTCTAGTCGATGGGGTTCACAAACCTAAAAGAAATTGGATCATCACCGCTGTGTACCCTATAATCTTGCCAAGCTTACTCTTTAGTGAATCGCTGCCACTTATTGAGCTAGAAGGAGATCCTACCATTTAAATGCCGTATTTATTTTCCAAATTCGTTTAAAGAAATCGCCACGATGGGGCTAACAATGCTGAAAGAAATTGGGTCATCAACGTTCGGCACCCTATAATATTGCCAAGCGTACTTTTTAGGGAATCGATGCGACTTATTGAGCTAGTAGGAGATCCTACCTTTTCACAATGATGATGCTCACAAAACGAAAAGAAACTGGGTCCTCCACATTGGCCACCCAATAATCTTGCCAAGACTACTTTTTTAGGGAATCGCTGACACTTATTGAGCTGGTAGAAGATCCTACCTTTTAAATGCGGTATTTAGATTCCAAATTTGTTCAAAGGATTCTCCACGATGGGGCTAAGAAAGCTAAAAGGGTACCGCTTGATACCCTATAATCTTGCCAAACTTAATTTTTAGTTATTCGCTTCTACTTATTGAGCTAGTAGGAGATCCTACCATTTAAATGCCGTATTTATTTTCCAAATTCGTTTAAAGAAATCGCCACGATGGGGCTCACAAAGCTAAAAGAAATTGGGTCATCAACGTTCGGCACCCTATAATATTGCCAAGGGTACTTTTTATAGAATCGCTGCCACATATTGAGCTAGTAGGAGATCCTACATATTACATGCCGTATTTAGATTCCAAATGCTGTCAAAGAATTCTAATCGATGGAGTTCACAAACCTAAAAGAAATTGGATCATCACCGCTCTGTACCCTATAATCTTGCCAAGCTTACTTTTTAGTGAATCGCTGCCACTTATTGAGCTAGTAGGAGATCCTGCCCTTTAAATGCCGTATTTATTTTCCAAATTCGTTTAAAGAAATCGCCACGATGGGGCTAACAATGCTGAAAGAAATTGGGTCATCAACGTTCGGCACCCTATAATATTGCCAAGCGTACTTTTTAGGGAATCGATGCGACTTATTGAGCTAGTAGGAGATCCTACCTTTTCACAATGATGATGCTCACAAAACGAAAAGAAACTGGGTCCTCCACATTGGCCACCCAATAATCTTGCCAAGACTACTTTTTTAGGGAATCGCTGACACTTATTGAGCTGGTAGAAGATCCTACCTTTTAAATGCGGTATTTATATTCCAAATTTGTTCAAAGGATTCTCCACGATGGGGCTAATAAAGCTAAAGGGGTACCGCTTGATACCCTATAATCTTGCCAAACTTAATTTTTAGTCAATCGTTTCCACTTATTGAGCTAGAAGGAGATCCTACCATTTAATTGCCTTATTTATTTTCCAAATTCGTTTAAAGAAATCGCCACGATGGGGCTCACAACGCTGAAAGAAATTGGGTCATCAACGTTCGGCACCCTATAATATTGCCAAGCGTTCTTTTTATAGAATCGCTGCCACATATTGAGCTAGTAGGAGATCCTACATTTTACATGCCGTATTTAGATTCCAAATGTTGTCAAAGAATTCTAGTCGATGGGTTTCACAAACCTAAAAGAAATTGGGTCATCACCGCTCTGTACAATATAATCTTGCCATGCTTATTTTTAGTTAATCGCTGCCGATTATTGAGCTAGTAGGAGATCCTGCCCTTTAAATGCCGTATTTATTTTCCAAATTCGTTTAAAGAAATCGCCACGATGGGGCTAACAATGCTGAAAGAAATTGGGTCATCAACGTTCGGCACCCTATAATATTGCCAAGCGTACTTTTTAGGGAATCGATGCGACTTATTGAGCTAGTAGGAGATCCTACCTTTTCACAATGATGATGCTCACAAAACGAAAAGAAACTGGGTCCTCCACATTGGCCACCCAATAATCTTGCCAAGACTACTTTTTTAGGGAATCGCTGACACTTATTGAGCTGGTAGAAGATCCTACCTTTTAAATGCGGTATTTATATTCCAAATTTGTTCAAAGGATTCTCCACGATGGGGCTAATAAAGCTAAAGGGGTACCGCTTGATACCCTATAATCTTGCCAAACTTAATTTTTAGTTATTCGCTTCTACTTATTGAGCTAGTAGGAGATCCTACCATTTAAATGCCGTATTTATTTTCCAAATTCGTTTAAAGAATTCGCCACGATGGGTCTCACGCTGAAAGAAATTGGGTCATCAACGTTCGGCACCCTATAATATTGCCAAGGGTACTTTTTATAGAATCGCTGCCACATATTGAGCTAGTAGGAGATCCTACATATTACATGCCGTATTTAGATTCCAAATGCTGTCAAAGAATTGTAGTCGATGGGGTTCACAAACCTAAAAGAAATTGGATCATCACCGCTCTGTACCCTATAATCTTGCCAAGCTTACTCTTTAGTGAATCGCTGCCACTTATTGAGCTAGAAGGAGATCCTACCATTTAAATGCCGTATTTAGCTGGTAGAAGATCCTACCTTTTAAATGCGGTATTTAGATTCCAAATTTGTTCAAAGGATTCTCCACGATGGGGCTAAGAAAGCTAAAAGGGTACCGCTTGATACCCTATAATCTTGCCAAACTTAATTTTTAGTTATTCGCTTCTACCTATTGAGCTAGTAGGAGATCCTACCATTTAAATGCCGTATTTATTTTCCAAATTCGTTTAAAGAATTCGCCACGATGGGGCTCACGCTGAAAGAAATTGGGTCATCAACGTTCGGCACCCTATAATATTGCCAAGGGTACTTTTTAGAGAATCGCTGCCACATATTGAGCTAGTAGGAGATCCTACATATTACATGCCGTATTTAGATTCCAAATGCTGTCAAAGAATTCTAGTCGATGGGGTTCACAAACCTAAAAGAAATTGGATCATCACCGCTGTGTACCCTATAATCTTGCCAAGCTTACTCTTTAGTGAATCGCTGCCACTTATTGAGCTAGTAGGAGATCCTACCCTTTAAATGCCGTATTTATTTTCCAAATTCGCTTAAAGAATTCGCCACGATGGGGCTCACGCTGAAAGAAATTGGGTCATCAACGGTCGGCACACTATAATATTGCCAAGGGTACTTTTTATAGAATCGCTGCCACATATTGAGCTAGTAGGAGATCCTACATATTACATGCCGTATTTAGATTCCAAATGCTGTCAAAGAATTCTAGTCGATGGGGTTCACAAACCTAAAAGAAATTGGATCATCACCGCTCTGTACCCTATTATCTTGCCAAGCTTACTTTTTAGTGAATCGCTGCCACTTATTGAGCTAGTAGGAGATCCTGCCCTTTAAATGCCGTATTTATTTTCCAAATTCGTTTAAAGAAATCGCCACGATGGGGCTAACAATGCTGAAAGAAATTGGGTCATCAACGTTCGGCACCCTATAATATTGCCAAGCGTACTTTTTAGGGAATCGATGAGACTTATTGAGCTAGTAGGAGATCCTACCTTTTCACAATGATGATGCTCGCAAAACGAAAAGAAACTGGGTCCTCCACATTGGCCACCCAATAATCTTGCCAAGACTACTTTTTTAGGGAATCGCTGATACTTATTGAGCTGGTAGAAGATCCTACCTTTTAAATGCGGTATTTAGATTCCAAATTTGTTCAAAGGATTCTCCACGATGGGGCTAATAAAGCTAAAAGGGTACCGCTTGATACCCTATAATCTTGCCAAACTTAATTTTTAGTTATTCGCTTCTACTTATTGAGCTAGTAGGAGATCATACCATTTAAATGCCGTATTTATTTTCCAAATTCGTTTAAAGAAATCGCCACGATGGGGGTCACGCTGAAAGAAATTGGGTCATCAACGTTCGGCACCCTATAATATTGCCAAGGGTACTTTTTACAGGATCGCTGCCACATATTGAGCTAGTAGCAGATCCTACCTTTTACATGCCGTATTTAGATTCCAAATGCTGTCAAAGAATTCTAGTCGATGGGGTTCACAAACCTAAAAGAAATTGGGTCATCACCGCTCTGTGCACTATAATCTTACCAAGCTTACTTTTTAGTGAACCACTGCCACTTATTGAGCTAGTAGGAGATCCTACCCTTTAAATGCCGTATTTATTTTCCAAATTCGTTTAAAGAAATCGGCACGATGGGGCTCACTCTGAAAGAAATTGGGTCATCAACGTTCGGCACCCTATAATATTGCCAAGGGTACTTTTTATAGAATCGCTGCCACATATTGAGCTAGTAGGAGATCCTACATATTACATGCCGTATTTAGATTCCAAATGCTGTCAAAGAATTCTAGTCGATGGGGTTCACAAACCTAAAAGAAATTGGATCATCACCGCTGTGTACCCTATAATCTTGCCAAGCTTACTCTTTAGTGAATCGCTGCCACTTATTGAGCTAGTAGCAGATCCTACCCTTTAAATGCCGTATTTATTTTCCAAATTGGTTTAAAGAAATCGCCACGATGTGGCTCACAGCGCTGAAAGAAATTGGGTCATCAACGTTCGGCACCCTATAATATTGCCAAGGGTACTTTTTAGAGAATCGCTGCCACATATTGAGCTAGTAGGAGATCCTACATATTACATGCCGTATTTAGATTCCAAATGTTGTCAAAGAATTCTAGTCGATGGGTTTCACAAACCTAAAAGAAATTGGGTCATCACCGCTCTGTACAATATAATCTTGCCATGCTTATTTTTAGTTAATCGCTGCCGATTATTGAGCTAGTAGGAGATCCTGCCCTTTAAATGCCGTATTTATTTTCCAAATTCGTTTAAAGAAATCGCCACGATGGGGCTAACAATGCTGAAAGAAATTGGGTCATCAACGTTCGGCACCCTATAATATTGCCAAGCGTACTTTTTAGGGAATCGATGAGACTTATTGAGCTAGTAGGAGATCCTACCTTTTCACAATGATGATGCTCGCAAAACGAAAAGAAACTGGGTCCTCCACATTGGCCACCCAATAATCTTGCCAAGACTACTTTTTTTAGGGAATCGCTGATACTTATTGAGCTGGTAGAAGATCCTACCTTTTAAATGCGGTATTTAGATTCCAAATTTGTTCAAAGGATTCTCCACGATGGGGCTAATAAAGCTAAAAGGGTACCGCTTGATACCCTATAATCTTGCCAAACTTAATTTTTAGTTATTCGCTTCTACTTATTGAGCTAGTAGGAGATCCTACCATTTAAATGCCGTATTTATTTTCCAAATTCGTTTAAAGAATTCGCCACGATGGGGCTCACGCTGAAAGAAATTGGGTCATCAACGTTCGGCACCCTATAATATTGCCAAGGGTACTTTTTATAGAATCGCTGCCACATATTGAGCTAGTAGGAGATCCTACATATTACATGCCGTATTTAGATTCCAAATGCTGTCAAAGAATTCTAGTCGATGGGGTTCACAAACCTAAAAGAAATTGGATCATCACCGCTGTGTACCCTATAATCTTGCCAAGCTTACTCTTTAGTGAATCGCTGCCACTTATTGAGCTAGTAGCAGATCCTACCCTTTAAATGCCGTATTTATTTTCCAAATTGGTTTAAAGAAATCGCCACGATGTGGCTCACAGCGCTGAAAGAAATTGGGTCATCAACGTTCGGCACCCTATAATATTGCCAAGCGTACTTTTTATAGAATCGCTGCCACATATTGAGCTAGTAGGAGATCCTACGTTTTACATGCCGTATTTAGATTCCAAATGCTGTCAAAGAATTCTAGTCGATGGGGTTCACAAACCTAAAAGAAATTGGATCATCACCGCTCTGTACCCTATAATCTTGCCAAGCTTACTCTTTAGTGAATCGCTGCCACTTATTGAGCTAGTAGGAGATCCTACCCTTTAAATGCCGTATTTATTTTCCAAATTGGTTTAAAGAAATCGCCACGATGTGGCTCACAGCGCTGAAAGAAATTGGGTCATCAACGTTCGGCACCCTATAATATTGCCAAGCGTACTTTTTAGGGAATCGATGTGACTTATTGAGCTAGTAGGAGATCCTACCTTTTCACAATGATGATGCTCGCAAAACGAAAAGAAACTGGGTCCTCCACATTGGCCACCCAATAATCTTGCCAAGACTACTTTTTTATGGAATCGCTGACACTTATTGAGCTAGTAGAAGATCCTACCTTTTAAATGCGGTATTTATATTCCAAATTTGTTCAAAGGATTCTCCACGATGGGGCTAATAAAGCTAAAGTGTACTAAAGCTATAATATTGCCAAGCGTACTTTTTAGGGAATCGATGCGACTTATTGAGCTAGTAGGAGATCCTACCTTTTCACAATGATGATGCTCACAAAACGAAAAGAAACTGGGTCCTCCACATTGGCCACCCAATAATCTTGCCAAGACTACTTTTTTAGGGAATCGCTGACACTTATTGAGCTGGTAGAAGATCCTACCTTTTAAATGCGGTATTTAGATTCCAAATTTGTTCAAAGGATTCTCCACGATGGGGCTAAGAAAGCTAAAAGGGTACCGCTTGATACCCTATAATCTTGCCAAACTTAATTTTTAGTTATTCGCTTCTACTTACTGAGCTAGTAGGAGATCCTACCATTTAAATGCCGTATTTATTTTCCAAATTCGTTTAAAGAATTCGCCACGATGGGGCTCACGCTGAAAGAAATTGGGTCATCAACGTTCGGCACCCTATAATATTGCCAAGGGTACTTTTTATAGAATCGCTGCCACATATTGAGCTAGAAGGAGATCCTACCATTAAATTGCCTTATTTATTTTCCAAATTCGTTTAAAGAAATCGCCACGATGGGGCTCACAAAGCTAAAAGAAATTGGGTCATCAACGTTCGGTACCCTATAATATTGCCAAGCGTCCTTTTTATAGAATCGCTGCCACATCTTGAGCTAGTAGGAGATCCTACATATTACATGCCGTATTTAGATTCCAAATTCTGTCAAAGAATTCTAGTCGATGGGGTTCACAAACCTAAAAGAAATTGGATCATCACCGCTCTGTATCCTATAATCTTGCCAAGCTCACTCTTTAGTGAATCGCTACCACTTATTGAGCTAGTAGGAGATCCTACCATTTAAATGCCGTATTTATTTTCCAAATTCGTTTAAAGAAATCGCCACGATGGGGCTAACAATGCTGAAAGAAATTGAGTCATCAACGTTCGGCACCCTATAATATTGCCAAGCGTACTTTTTAGGGAATCGATGCGACTTATTTAGCTAGTAGGAGATCCAACCTTTTCAGAATGATGATGCTCACAAAACGAAAAGAAACTGGGTCCTCCACAATTGGCCACCCAATAATCTTGCCAAGACTACTTTTTTTGGGAATCGCTGACACTTATTGAGCTGGTAGAAGATCCTACCTTTTAAATGCGGTATTTAGATTCCAAATTTGTTCAAAGGATTCTCCACGATGGGGCTAAGAAAGCTAAAAGGGTACCGCTTGATACCCTATAATCTTGCCAAACTTAATTTTTAGTTATTCGCTTCTACTTACTGAGCTAGTAGGAGATCCTACCATTTAAATGCCGTATTTATTTTCCAAATTCGTTTAAAGAATTCGCCACGATGGGGCTCACGCTGAAAGAAATTGGGTCATCAACGTTCGGCACCCTATAATATTGCCAAGGGTACTTTTTATAGAATCGCTGCCACATATTGAGCTAGTAGGAGATCGTACATATTACATGCCGTATTTAGATTCCAAATGCTGTCAAAAAATTCTAGTCGATGGGGATCACAAACCTAAAAGAAATTGGATCATCACCGCTGTGTACCCTATAATCTTGCCAAGCTTACTCTTTAGTGAATCGCTGCCACTTATTGAGCTAGTAGGAGATCCTACCCTTTAAATGCCGTATTTATTTTCCAAATTCGTTTAAAGAATTCGCCACGATGGGGCTCACAACGCTGAAAGAAATTGGGTCATCAACGGTCGGCACCCTATAATATTGCCAAGGGTACTTTTTATAGAATCGCTGCCACATATTGAGCTAGTAGGAGATCCTACATATTACATGCCGTATTTAGATTCCAAATGCTGTCAAAGAATTCTAGTCGATGGGGTTCATAAACCTAAAAGAAATTGGGTCATCACCGCTCTGTACACTATAATCTTGCCATGCTTATTTTTAGTTAATCGCTGCCGATTATTGAGCTAGTAGGAGATCCTGCCATTTAAATGCCGTATTTATTTTCCAAATTCGTTTAAAGAAATCGCCACGATGGGGCTAACAATGCTGATAGAAATTGGGTCATCAACGTTCGGCACCCTATAATATTGCCAAGCGTACTTTTTAGGGAATCGATGTGACTTATTGAGCTAGTAGGAGATCCTACCTTTTCACAATGATGATGCTCACAAAACGAAAAGAAACTGGGTCCTCCACATTGGCCACCCAATAATCTTGCCAAGACTACTTTTTTAGGGAATCGCTGATACTTATTGAGCTGGTAGAAGATCCTACCTTTTAAATGCGGTATTTAGATTCCAAATTTGTTCAAAGGATTCTCCACGATGGGGCTAAGACAGCTAAAAGGGTACCGCTTGATACCCTATAATCTTGCCAAATTTAATTTTTAGTTAATCGCTTCTACTTATTGAGCTAGTAGGAGATCCTACCATTTAAATGCCGTATTTATTTTCCAAATTCGTTTAAATAATCGCCACGATGGGGCTCACAACGCTGAAAGAAATTGGGTCATCAACGTTCGGCACCCTATAATATTGCCAAGCGTTCTTTTTATAGAATCGCTGCCACATATTGAGCTAGTAGGAGATCCTACATTTACATGCCGTATTTAGATTCCAAATGCTGTCAAAGAATTCTAGTCGATAGGGTTCACAAACCTAAAAGAAATTGGGTCATCACCGCTCTGTACACTATAATCTTGCCAAGCTTATTTTTTAGTTAATCGCTGCCACATATTGAGCTAGTAGGAGATCCTGCCCTTTAAATGCCGTATTTATTTTCGAAATTCGTTTAAAGATTTCGCCACTATGCGGCTCACAACGCTGAAAGAAATTAGGTCATCAACGTTCGGCACCCTATAATATTGCCAAGCGTACTTTTTAGGGAATCGATGTGACTTATTGAGCTAGTAGGAGATCCTACCTTTTCACAATGATGATGCTCACAAAACGAAAAGAAACTGGGTCCTCCACATTGGCCACCCAATAATCTTGCAAAGTCTACTTTTTTAGGGAATCGCTAATACTTATTAAGCTTGTAGAAGATCCTACCTTTTAAATGCGGTATTTAGATTCCAAATTTGTTCAAAGGATTCTCCACGATGGGGCTAATAAAGCTAAAAGGGTACCGCTTAATACCCTATAATCTTGCCAAACTTACTTTTTAGTTAATCGCTTCCACTTATTGCGCTAGTAGGAGATCCTACCCTTTAATTGCTGTATTTATTTTCCAAATTCGTTTAAAGAATTCGCCACGATGGGGCTCACAAAGCTAAAAGAAATTGGGTCATCAACGTTCGGCACCTTATAATATTGCCAAGCGTACTTTTTATAGAATCTCTGCCACATATTGAGCTAGTGGGAGATCCTAAGTTTTACTTGCCGTATTTAGATTCCATTTCTGTCAAAAAATCTTGAAGATGAGGCTCACAAAGCTAAAAGAGTTGGGTTATCAACGTCCGGCACCCAATAATCTTGCCAAGACTACTTTTTTAGTGAATCGCTGACTCTTATTAAGCTTGTAGAAGATCCTACCTTTTAAATGCGGTATTTAGATTCCAAATTTGTTCAAAGGATTCTCCACGATGGGGCTAATAAAGCTAAATGGGTACCGCTTAATACCCTATAATCTTGCCAAACTTTCTTTTTAGTTAATCGCTTCCACTTATTGAGCTAGTAGGAGATCCTGCCCTTTAAGTGCCGTATTTATTTTTCAAATTCGTTTAAAGAATTCGCCACTATGGTGCTCACAACGCTGAAAGAAATTGGGTCATCAACGTTCGGCACCCAATAATCTTGCCAAGCTTACTTTTTAGGGAATCGGTGCGACTTACTGAGCTAGTAGGAGATCCTACCTTTTACAATTATGGTGCTCACAAAACGAAAAGAAACTGGGTCCTCCACATTGGCCACCCAATAATATTGCCAAGCTTATTTTTAGGGAATCGCTTACACCTATTGAGCTGGTAGAAGATCCTACCTTTTAAATGCGGTATTTAGATTCCACATTTGTTCAAAGGATTCTCCACGATGGGGCTAATAAAGCTAAAATGGTACCGCTTGATACCCTATATTCTTGACAAACTTAATTTTTAGTTAATCGCTTCCACTTATTGAGCTAGTAGGAGATCCTACCCTTTAAATGCTGTATTTGTTTTCCAAATTCGTTTAAAGAATTCGCCACGATGGGGCTCACGCTAAAAGAAATTGGGTCATCAACGTTCGGCACCCTATAATATTGCCAAGGGTACTTTTTACAGAATCGCTGCCACATATTGAGCTAGTAGCAGATCCTACCTTTTACATGCCGTATTTAGATTCCAAATGCTGTCAAAGAATTCTAGTCGATGGGGTTCACAAACCTAAAAGAAATTGGATCATCACCGCTCTGTACCCTATAATCTTGCCAAGCTTACTTTTTAGTGAATCGCTGCCACTTATTGAGCTAGTAGGAGATCCTACCATTTAAATGCCTTATTTATTTTCCAAATTCGTTTAAAGAAATCGCCACGATGGGGCTCACAGCGCTGAAAGAAATTGGGTCATCAACGTTCGGCACCCTATAATATTGCCAAGCGTTCTTTTTATAGAATCGCTGCCACCTATTGAGCTAGTAGGAGATCCTACATTTTACATGCCGTATTTAGATTCCATTACCTTTTCAATCCGGTATTTAGATTTCAAATTTGTTCAAAGGATTCTCCACCGCTCGTTACCCTATAATATTGCCAAGCGTACTTTTCATGGAATCGCTGCCATATATTGAGCTAGTACCTACCTTTTACATGCCGTATTTAGATTCCAATTTCTGTCAAAGAATTCTAATCGATGGGGTTCACAAACCTAAAAGAAATTGGATTATCACCGATCTGTACCCTATAATCATGCCAAGCTTACTTTTTAGGGAATCGCTGCCACTTATTGAGCTAGTAGGAGATCCTACCTCTTAACTGCTGTATTTATATTCCAAATTTGTTCAAAGGATTCTCCGCGATGGGGCTAACAAAGCTAAAAGGGTACTGCTTGATACCCTATAATCTTGCCAAGCTTATTTTTTAGTTAATCGCTTCCACTTATGAGCTAGTAGGAGATCCTACCATTTAAATGCCGCATTTATTTTCCAAATTCGTTTAAAGAATTCGCCACGATGGGGCTCACAACGCTGAAAGAAATTGGGTCATCAACGTTCGGAACCCTATAATATTGCCAAGCTTACTTTTTAGGGAATCGGTGCGACTTACTGAGCTAGTAGGAGATCCTACCTTTTACAATTATGGTGCTCACAAAACGAAAAGAAACTGGGTCCTCCACATTGGCCACCCAATAATATTGCCAAGCTTATTTTTAGGGAATCGCTTACACCTATTGAGCTGGTAGAAGATCCTACCTTTTAAATGCGGTATTTAGATTCCACATTTGTTCAAAGGATTCTCCACGATGGGGCTAATAAAGCTAAAATGGTACCGCTTGATACCCTATATTCTTGACAAACTTAATTTTTAGTTAATCGCTTCCACTTATTGAGCTAGTAGGAGATCCTACCCTTTAAATGCTGTATTTGTTTTCCAAATTCGTTTAAAGAATTCGCCACGATGGGGCTCACGCTAAAAGAAATTGGGTCATCAACGTTCGGCACCCTATAATATTGCCAAGGGTACTTTTTACAGAATCGCTGCCACATATTGAGCTAGTAGCAGATCCTACCTTTTACATGCCGTATTTAGATTCCAAATGCTCTCAAAGAATTCTAGTCGATGGGGTTCACAAACCTAAAAGAAATTGGGTCATCACCGCTCTGGACACTATAATCTTGCCAAGCTTATTTTTTAGTTAATCGCTGCCGATTATTGAGCTAGTAGGATATCCTGCCCTTTAAATGCCGTATTTATTTTCCAAATTCGCCAAGCGTACATTTTAGGGAATCGATGCGACTTATTGAGCTATTAGGAGATCCTACCTTTTCACAATGATGATGCTCACAAAACGAAAAGAAACTGGGTCCTCCACATTGGCCACCGAATAATCTTGCCAAGACTACTTTTTTAGGGAATCGCTGACACTTTATAAGCTAGTAGGAGATCCTACCCTTTAAATGCCGTATTTATTTTCCAAATTCATTTAAAGAATTCGTCACGAAGGGGCTCACAAAGCTAAAAGAAATTGGGTCATCAACGTTCGGCACCTTATAATATTGCCAAGCGTACTTTTTATAGAATCTCTGCCACATATTGAGCTAGTGGGAGATCCTAAGTTTTACTTGCCGTATTAAGATTCCATTTCTGTCAAAAAAATCTTGAAGATGTGGCCCACAAAGCTGAAAGAGTTGGGTCATCAACGTCCGGCACCCAATAATCTTGCCAAGACTACTTTTTTAGTGAATCGCTGTCACTTATTAAGCTTGTAGAAGATCCTACCTTTTAAATGCGGTATTTAGATTCCAAATTTGTTCAAAGGACTCTCCACGATGGGGCTAATAAAGCTAAATGGGTACCGCATAATACCCTATAATATTGCCAAACTTACTTTTTAGTTAATCGCTTCCACTTATTGAGCTAGTAAGAGATCCTACCTCTTAACTGCTGTATTTAGATTCCAAATTTGTTCAAAGGATTCTCCCCGATGGGGCTAACAAAGCTAAAAGGGTACAGCTTGATACCCTATAATCTTGCCAAACTTAATTTTTAGTTAATCGCTTCCACTTATTGAACTAGTAAGAGATTCTACCATTTAAATGCCGTATTTATTTTCCAAATTCGTTTAAAGAATTCGCCACGATGGGGCGCACGCTGAAAGAAATTGGGTCATCAACGTTCGGCACCCTATAATATTGCCAAGCGTACTTTTTAGGGAATCGCCGCCAAATATTGAGCTAGTAGGAGATCCTACATTTTACATGCCGTATTTAGATTCCAAATGCTGTCAAAGAATTCTTGTCGATGGGGTTCACAAACCTAAAAGAAATTGGATCATCACCGCTCTGTACAATATAATCTTGCCAAGCTTACTTTTTAGTGAATCGCTGCCATTTATTGAGCTAGTAGGAGATCCTGCCCTTTAAATGCCGTATTTATTTTCCAAATTCGTTTAAAGAATTCGCCACGATGGGGCTCACAACGCTGAAAGAAATTGGGTCATCAACGTTCGGCACCCTATAATATTGCTAAGCGTACTTTTTATAGAATCGCTGCCACATATTGAGCTAGTAGGAGATCCTACATATTACATGCCGTATTTAGATTCCAAATGCTGTCAAAGAATTCTAGTCGATGGGGTTCACAAACCTAAAAGAAATTGGATCATCACCGCTCTGTACACTATAATCTTGCCAAGCTTACTTTTTAGTGAATCGCTGCCATTTATTGAGCTAGTAGGAGATCCTGCCCTTTAAATGCCGTATTTATTTTCCAAATTCGTTTAAAGAATTCGCCACGATGGGGCTCACAACGCTGAAAGAAATTGGGTCATCAACGTTCGGCACCCTATAATATTGCCAAGCGTACTTTTTATAGAATCGCTGCCACTTATTGAGCTAGTAGGAGATCCTACATATTACATGCCGTATTTAGATTCCAAATGCTGTCAAAGAATTCTAGTCGATGGGGTTCACAAACCTAAATGAAATTCGGTCATCACCGCTCTGTACACTATAATCTTGCCAAGCTTACTTTTTAGTGAATCAATTCCCCTTATTGAGCTAGTAGGAGATCCTACATTTTACATGCCGTATTTAGATGCCAAATGCTGTCAAAGAATTCTTGTCGATGGGGTTCACAAACCTAAAAGAAATTGGATCATCACCGCTCTGTACAATATAATCTTGCCAAGCTTACTTTTTAGTGAATCGCTGCCATTTATTGAGCTAGTAGGAGATCCTGCCCTTTAAATGCCGTATTTATTTTCCAAATTCGTTTAAAGAATTCGCCACGATGGAGCTCACAACGCTGAAAGAAATTGGGTCATCAACGTTCGGCACCCTATAATATTGCCAAGCGTACTTTTTATAGAATCGCTGCCACTTATTGAGCTAGTAGGAGATCCTACATATTACATGCCGTATTTAGATTCCAAATGCTGTCAAAGAATTCTAGTCGATGGGGTTCACAAACCTAAATGAAATTCGGTGATCACCGCTCTGTACACTATAATCTTGCCAAGCTTACTTTTTAGTGAATCAATTCCCCTTATTGAGCTAGTAGGAGATCCTACATTTTACATGCCGTATTTAGATTCCAAATGCTGTCAAAGAATTCTTGTCGATGGGGTTCACAAACCTAAAAGAAATTGGATCATCACCGCTCTGTACAATATAATCTTGCCAAGCTTACTTTTTAGTGAATCGCTGCCATTTATTGAGCTGCCCTTTAAATGCCGTATTTATTTTCCAAATTCGTTTAAAGAATTCGCCACGATGGAGCTCACAACGCTGAAAGAAATTGGGTCATCAACGTTCGGCACCCTATAATATTGCTAAGCGTACTTTTTATAGAATCGCTGCCACATATTGAGCTAGTAGGAGATCCTACATATTACATGCCGTATTTAGATTCCAAATGCTGTCAAAGAATTCTAGTCGATGGGGTTCACAAACCTAAAAGAAATTGGATCATCACCGCTCTGTACACTATAATCTTGCCAAGCTTACTTTTTTAGTGAATCGCTGCCATTTATTGAGCTAGTAGGAGATCCTGCCCTTTAAATGCCGTACTTATTTTCCAAATTCGTTTAAAGAATTCGCCACGATGGGGCTCACAACGCTGAAAGAAATTGGGTCATCAACGTTCGGCACCCTATAATATTGCCAAGCGTACTTTTTATAGAATCGCTGCCACATATTGAGCTAGTAGGAGATCCTACATATTACATGCCGTATTTAGATTCCAAATGCTGACAAAGAATTCTAGTCGATGGGGTTCACAAACCTAAAAGAAATTCGGTCATCACCGCTCTGTACACTATAATCTTGCCAAGCTTACTTTTTTAGTGAATCAATTCCCCTTATTGAGCTAGTAGGAGATCCTACATTTTACATGCCGTATTTAGATTCCAAATGCTGTCAAAGAATTCTTGTCGATGGGGTTCACAAACCTAAAAGAAATTGGATCATCACCGCTCTGTACAATATAATCTTGCCAAGCTTACTTTTTAGTGAATCGCTGCCATTTATTGAGCTGCCCTTTAAATGCCGTATTTATTTTCCAAATTCGTTTAAAGAATTCGCCACGATGGAGCTCACAACGCTGAAAGAAATTGGGTCATCAACGTTCGGCACCCTATAATATTGCTAAGCGTACTTTTTATAGAATCGCTGCCACATATTGAGCTAGTAGGAGATCCTACATATTACATGCCGTATTTAGATTCCAAATGCTGTCAAAGAATTCTAGTCGATGGGGTTCACAAACCTAAAAGAAATTGGATCATCACCGCTCTGTACACTATAATCTTGCCAAGCTTACTTTTTTGTGAATCGCTGCCATTTATTGAGCTAGTAGGAGATCCTGCCCTTTAAATGCCGTACTTATTTTCCAAATTCGTTTAAAGAATTCGCCACGATGGGGCTCACAACGCTGAAAGAAATTGGGTCATCAACGTTCGGCACCCTATAATATTGCCAAGCGTACTTTTTATAGAATCGCTGCCACATATTGAGCTAGTAGGAGATCCTACATATTACATGCCGTATTTAGATTCCAAATGCTGACAAAGAATTCTAGTCGATGGGGTTCACAAACCTAAAAGAAATTCGGTCATCACCGCTCTGTACACTATAATCTTGCCAAGCTTACTTTTTAGTGAATCAATTCCCCTTATTGAGCTAGTAGGAGATCCTACATTTTACATGCCGTATTTAGATTCCAAATGCTGTCAAAGAATTCTTGTCGATGGGGTTCACAAACCTAAAAGAAATTGGATCATCACCGCTCTGTACAATATAATCTTGCCAAGCTTACTTTTTAGTGAATCGCTGCCATTTATTGAGCTAGTAGGAGATCCTGCCCTTTAAATGCCGTATTTATTTTCCAAATTCGTTTAAGAATTCGCCACGATGGAGCTCACAACGCTGAAAGAAATTGGGTCATCAACGTTCGGCACCCTATAATATTGCCAAGCGTACTTTTTATAGAATCGCTGCCACATATTGAGCTAGTAGGAGATCCTACATATTACATGCCGTATTTAGATTCCAAATGCTGTCAAAGAATTCTAGTCGATGGGGTTCACAAACCTAAAAGAAATTGGATCATCACCGCTCTGTACACTATAATCTTGCCAAGCTTACTCTTTAGTGAATCGCTGCCATTTATTGAGCTAGTAGGAGATCCTGCCCTTTAAATGCCGTACTTATTTTCCAAATTCGTTTAAAGAATTCGCCACGATGGGGCTCAGAACGCTGAAAGAAATTGGGTCATCAACGTTCGGCACCCTATAATATTGCCAAGCGTACTTTTTATAGAATCGCTGCCACATATTGAGCTAGTAGGAGATCCTACATATTACATGCCGTATTTAGATTCCAAATGCTGACAAAGAATTCTAGTCGATGGGGTTCACAAACCTAAAAGAAATTGGGTCATCACCGCTCTGTACACTATAATCTTGCCAAGCTTACTTTTTAGTGAATCGATTCCCCTTATTGAGCTAGTAGGAGATCCTACCCTTTCAATGCCGTATTTATTTTCCAAATTCGTTTAAAGAATTCGCCACGGTGGGGCTCACGCTGAAAGAAATTGGGTCATCAACCTTCGGCACCCTATAATATTGCCAAGCGTACTTTTTATAGAATCGCTGCCACATATTGAGCTTGTAGGATATCGTACATATTACATGCCGTATTTAGATTCCAAATGCTGTCAAAGAATTCTAGTCGATGGGGTTCACAAACCTAAAAGAAATTGGGTCATCACCGCTCTGTACACTATAATCTTGCCAAGCTTACTTTTTAGTGAATCGCTGCCATTTATTGACCTAGTAGGAGATCCTGCCCTTTAAATGCCGTATTTATTTTCCAAATTCGTTTAAAGATTTCGCCACGATGGGGCTCACAACGCTGAAAGAAATTGGGTCATCAACGTTCGGCACCCTATAATATTGCCAAGCGTACTTTTTATAGAATCGCTGCCACTTATTGAGCTAGTAGGAGATCCTACATATTACATGCCGTATTTAGATTCCAAATGCTGTCAAAGAATTCTAGTCGATGGGGTTCACAAACCTAAATGAAATTCGGTCATCACCGCTCTGTACACTATAATCTTGCCAAGCTTACTTTTTAGTGAATCGATTCCCCTTATTGAGCTAGTAGGAGATCCTACCCTTTCAATGCCGTATTTATTTTCCAAATTCGTTTAAAGAATTCGCCACGGTGGGGCTCACGCTGAAAGAAATTGGGTCATCAACCTTCGGCACCCTATAATATTGCCAAGCGTACTTTTTATAGAATCGCTGCCACATATTGAGCTTGTAGGATATCGTACATATTACATGCCGTATTTAGATTCCAAATGCTGTCAAAGAATTCTAGTCGATGGGGTTCACAAACCTAAAAGAAATTGGGTCATCACCGCTCTGTACACTATAAACTTGCCAAGCTTACTTTTTAGTGAATCGCTGCCACTTATTGAGCTAGTAGGATATCCTGCCCTTTAAATGCCGTATTTATTTTCAAATTCGTCACTATGGGGCTCACAACGCTGAAAGAAACTGGATCATCAACGTTCGGCACCAAATAATCTTGCCAAGCTTACTTTTTAGGGAATCGATGCGACTTATTGAGCTAGAAGGAGATCCTACCTTTTCACAATTATGGTGCTCACAAAACGAAAAGAAACTGGGTCCTCCACATTGGCCACCCAATTATCTTGCCAAGACTACTTTTTAGGGGATCGCTGACACTTATTGAGCTGGTAGAAGATCCTACCTTTTAAATGCGGTATTTAGATTCCAAATTTGTTCAAAGGATTCTCCACGATGGGGCTAATAAAGCTAAAAGGGCACCGCTTGATACCCTATAATCTTGCCAAGCTTATTTTTTAGTTAATCGCTGCCAGTTATTGAGCTTGTAGGAGATCCTGCCTTTCAAATGCCGTATTTAGATTCCAATTTCTGTCAAAAATTCTTGACGATGAGGCTCACAAAGCTAAAAGAAGTTGGGTCATCAACGTTCGGCACCCAATAATCTTGCCAAGCTTACTTTTTATAGAATCGCTGCCACATGTTGAGCTAGTAGGAGATCCTACATATTACATGCCGTATTTAGATTCCAAATGCTGTCAAATAATTCTAGTCGATGGGGTTCACAAACCTAAAAGAAATTGGGTCATCACCGCTCTGTACACTATAATCTTACCAAGCTTACTTTTTAGTGAACCACTGCCACTTATTGAGCTAGTAGGAGATCCTGCCCTTTAAATGCCGTATTTATTTTCCAAATTCGTTTAAAGAATTCGCCACGATGGGGCTCACAACGCTGAAAGAAATTGGGTCATCAACGTTCGGCACCCTATAATATTGCCAAGCGTACTTTTTATGGAATCGCTGCCACATATTGAGCTAGTAGGAGATCCTACATATTACATGCCGTATTTAGATTCCAAATGCTATCAAAGAATTCTAGTCGATGGGGTTCACAAACCTAAAAGAAATTGGGTCATCACCGCTCTGTACACTATAATCTTACCAAGCTTACTTTTTAGTGAACCACTGCCACTTATTGAGCTAGTAGGAGATCCTGCCCTTTAAATGCCGTATTTATTTTCCAAATTCGTTTAAAGAATTCGCCACGATGGGGCTCACAACGCTGAAAGAAATTGGGTCATCAACGTTCGGCACCCTATAATATTGCCAAGCGTACTTTTTATGGAATCGCTGCCACATATTGAGCTAGTAGGAGATCCTACATATTACATGCCGTATTTAGATTCCAAATGCTATCAAAGAATTCTAGTCGATGGGGTTCACAAACCTAAAAGAAATTGGGTCATCACCGCTCTGTACACTATAATCTTGCCAAGCTTACATTTTAGTGAATCGCTTCCACTTATTGAGCTAGTAGGAGATCCTGCCCTTTAAATGCCGTATTTATTTTCCAAATTCGTTTAAAGAATTCGCCACGATGGGGCTCACAACGCTGAAAGAAATTGGGTCATCAACGTTCGGCACCCTATAATATTGCCAAGCGTACTTTTTTTAGTATCGCTGCCACATATTGAGCTAGTAGGAGATCCTACATATTACATGCCGTATTTAGATTCCAAATGCTATCAAAGAATTCTAGTCGATGGGGTTCACAAACCTAAAAGAAATTGGGTCATCACCGCTCTGTACACTATAATCTTGCCAAGCTTACTTTTTTGTGAATCGCTGGCACTTATTTTCCAAATTCGTTTAAAGAATTCGCCACTATGGGGCTCACAACGCTAAAAGAAATTGGATCATCAACGTTCGGCTCCCTATAATATTGCCAAGCGTACTTTTTATAGAATCGCTGCCACATGTTGAGCTAGTAGGAGATCCTACATATTACATGCCGTATTTAGATTCCAAATGCTGTCAAAGAATTCTAGTCGATGGGGTTCACAAACCTAAAAGAAATTGGATCATCACCGCTCTGTACACTATAATCTTGCCAACCTTACTTTTTAGTGAATCGCTGCCATTTATTGAGCTAGAAGGAGATCCTGCCCTTTAAATGCCGTATTTATTTTCCAAATTCATTTAAAGAATTCGCCACGATGGGGCTCACAACGCTGAAAGAAATTGGGTCATCAACGTTCGGCACCCTATAATATTGCCAAGCGTACTTTTTTTAGAATCGCTGCCACATATTGAGCTAGTAGGATATCCTACATATTACATGCCGTATTTAGATTCCAAATGCTGTCAAAGAATTCTAGTCGATGGGGTTCACAAACCTAAAAGAAATTGGGTCATCACCGCTCTGTACACTATAATCTTGCCAAGCGTACTTTTTAGTGAATCGCTTCAACTTATTGAGTTAGTAGGAGATCCTGCCCTTTAAATGCCGTATTTATTTTCCAAATTCGTTTAAAGAATTCGCCACGATGGGGCTCACAACGCTGAAAGAAATTGGGTCATCAACGTTCGGCACCCTATAATATTGCCAAGCGTACTTTTTATAGAATCGCTGCCACATATTGAGCTAGTAGGAGATCCTACATATTACATGCCGTATTTAGATTCCAAATGCTGTCAAAGAATTCTAGTCGATGGGGTTCACAAACCTAAAAGAAATTGGGTCATCACCGCTCTGTACACTATAATCTTACCAAGCTTACTTTTTAGTGAACCACTACCACTTATTGAGCTAGTAGGAGATCCTACCCTTTAAATGCCGTATTTATTTTCCAAATTCGTTTCAAGAATTTGCCACTATGGGGCTCAGAACGCTGAAAGAAATTGGGTCATCAACGTTCGGCACCCTATAATATTGCCAAGCGTACTTTTATAGAATCTCTGCCACATATTGAGCTAGTGGGAGATCCTAAGTTTTACTTGCCGTATTTAGATTCCATTTCTGTTAAAAAAATCTTGAAGATGAGGCTCACAAAGCTAAAAGAGTTGGGTCATCAACGTCCGGCAGCCAATAATATTGCCAAGCGTTCTTTTTATAGAATCGCTGCCACATGTTGAGCTAGTAGGAGATCCTACATATTACATGCCGTATTTAGATTCCAAATGCTGTCAAAGAATTCTAGTCGATGGGGTTCACAAACCTAAAAGAAATTGGGTCATCACCGCTCTGTACACTATAATCTTACCAAGCTTACTTTTTAGTGAACCGCTGCCACTTATTGAGCTAGTAGGAGATCCTACCCTTTAAATGCCGTATTTATTTTCCAAATTCGTTTCAAGAATTTGCCACTATGGGGCTCAGAACGCTGAAAGAAATTGGGTCATCAACCTTCGGCACCCTATAATATTGCCAAGGGTACTTTTTATAGAATCGCTGCCACATATTGAGCTTGTAGGATATCGTACATATTACATGCCGTATTTAGATTCCAAATGCTGTCAAAGAATTCTAGTTGATGGGGTTCACAAACCTAAAAGAAATTGGGTCATCACCGCTCTGTACACTATAATCTTACCAAGCTTACTTTTTAGTGAACCACTGCCACTTATTGAGCTAGTAGGAGATCCTACAGTTTAAATGCCGTATTTATTTTCCAAATTCGTCACTATGGGGCTCACAACGCTGAAAAAAACTGGATCATCAACGTTCGGGACCCAATAATCTTGCCAAGCTTACTTTTTTAGGGAATCGATGCGACTTATTGAGCTAGTAGGAGATCCTACCTTTTCACAATTATGGTGCTCACAAAACGAAAAGAAACTGGGTCCTCCACATTGGCCACCCAATAATCTTGCCAAGACTACTTTTTTAGGGATCGCTGACACTTATTGAGCTGGTAGAAGATCCTACCTTTTAAATGCGGTATTTAGATTCCAAATTTGTTCAAAGGATTCTCCACGATGGGGCTAATAAAGCTAAAAGGGTACCGCTTGATACCCTATAATCTTGCCAAACTTAATTTTTAGTTAATCGCTTCCACTTATTGAGCTAGTAGGAGATCCTACCATTTAAATGCCGTATTTATTTTCCAAATTCGTTTAAAGAAATCGCCACAATGGGGCTCACAGCGCTGAGAGAAATTGGGTCATCAACGTTCGGCACCCTATAATATTGCCAAGCGTACTTTTTAGGGAATCGATGGGACTTATTGAGCTAGTTGGAGATCCTACCTTTTCACAATGATGGTGCTCACAAAACGAAAAGAAACTGGGTCCTCCACATTGGCCACCCAATAATCTTGCCAAGACTACTTTTTTAGGGAATCGCTGACACTTATTGAGCTGGTAGAAGATCCTACCTTTTAAATGCGGTATTTAGATTCCAAATTTGTTCAAAGGATTCTCCACGATGGGGCTAATAAAGCTAAAAGGGTACCGCTTGATACCCTATAATCTTGCCAAGCTTATTTTTTAGTTAATCGCTGCCACTTATTGAGCTTGTAGGAGATCCTGCCTTTCAAATGCCGTATTTAGATTCCAATTTCTGTCAAAAAATTCTTGACGATGAGGCTCACAAAGCTAAAAGAAGTTGGGTCATCAACGTTCGGCACCCAATAATCTTGCCAAGCTTACTTTTTATAGAATCGCTGCCACATGTTGAGCTAGTAGGAGATCCTACATATTACATGCCGTATTTAGATTCCAAATGCTGTCAAATAATTCTAGTCGATGGGGTTCACAAACCTAAAAGAAATTGGGTCATCACCGCTCTGTACACTATAATCTTACCAAGCTTACTTTTTAGTGAACCACTGCCACTTATTGAGCTAGTAGGAGATCCTACCCTTTAAATGCCGTATTTATTTTCCAAATTCGTTTAAAGAATTCGCCACGAAGGGGCTCACAACGCTGAAAGAAATTGGGTCATCAACGTTCGGCACCCTATAATATTGCCAAGCGTACTTTTTATGGAATCGCTGACACATATTGAGCTAGTAGGAGATCCTACATATTACATGCCGTATTTAGATTCCAAATGCTATCAAAGAATTCTAGTCGATGGGGTTCACAAACCTAAAAGAAATTGGGTCATCACCGCTCTGTACACTATAATCTTGCCAAGCTTACTTTTTAGTGAATCGCTTCCACTTATTGAGCTAGTAGGAGATCCTGCCCTTTAAATGCCGTATTTATTTTCCAAATTCGTTTAAAGAATTCGCCACGATGGGGCTCACAACGCTGAAAGAAATTGGGTCATCAACGTTCGGCACCCTATAATATTGCCAAGCGTACTTTTTATAGTATCGCTGCCACATATTGAGCTAGTAGGAGATCCTACATATTACATGCCGTATTTAGATTCCAAATGCTATCAAAGAATTCTAGTCGATGGGGTTCACAAACCTAAAAGAAATTGGGTCATCACCGCTCTGTACACTATAATCTTGCCAAGCTTACTTTTTAGTGAATCGCTGGCACTTATTGGGCTAGTAGGAGATCCTGCCCTTTAAATGCCGTATTTATTTTCCAAATTCGTTTAAAGAATTCGCCACTATGGGGCTCACAACGCTAAAAGAAATTGGATCATCAACCTTCGGCACCCAATAATCTTGCCAAGCTTACTTTTAGGGAATCCATGCGACTTATTGAGCTAGTAGGAGATCCTACCTTTTTACAATTATGATGCTCTCAAAACGAAAAGAAACTGGGTCCTCCACATTGGCCACCTAATAATCTTGCCAAGACTACTTTTTTAGGGAATCGCTGACACTTATTGAGCTGGTAGAAGATCCTACCTTTTAAATGCGGTATTTAGATTCCAAATTTGTTCAAAGGATTCTCCACGATGAGGCTAATAAAGCTAAAAAGGGTACCGCTTGAT